>JAVLUZ010000154.1:629900-1110738 GCA_036768485.1 Mermis nigrescens | reverse complement strand
ATTCGTCAGGGAAAGCTCTTCAAAAAGCGCATTTTTCAACGTTTCTCGACATGTTCTATACATTGAGATAGTAAAGTCGAAAATTTTCATGAAAAAATTTTTTTCTCACTCGGAAGGCTATGAAAGTGTCGTTTTGGCCAACCCCTAAACACGGCCCTGCCCTCACTCTATGTGCATGTATGGTTTTAACGCAATATCGACATTTAAATAAATTTAAAAGGGCATTTTATCCAAACGCACAACGTGCGAATTGGGAAAGCGGGGTGAAATAGCAAAGTGCCTTTCCGGGACTTAAAAACAGTTGGTACGCGTCGAAAGCAGTTTTCGGCGTTTCTGACGATGCTCGATTTTTCAAGAGCATAAACTTCAAAAAATTTGAACCAATTGAACAAAACATAATCAAAAAATAAGTAAATTGGACACTTTTGAGCAAACAATTAGCGAAAAAACCTAAAAACAGCACCTTTCATACAAATGAGTACTGACAGCGCCGTTTTGAGAGTCCTAGGAGATAGAGACGACGTTTAGGATCCTCCCAAACATACACATGATCATAGTTTGAGGAGGGGTTTCAACCCCCCACCGCCCATTTTTAAGTTACCAAAAATTCCTGAAAATTTGTAGAAAAGATGCTTTCTAAGCGTTTTTAGCTAACTTGCTCAAAACTGCCAAATTCTCGGCGTTTAGCGCCATTATACTCATATCTTGACTATATTTTGTTCAATTTGTTCCGATTTTTTGATCTTTTTTTCGAATTTTTTTATGTCTTTGCGATCTAAAAGATAGGGCATCATCAGAAACACTGAAAAATGAAGTATTTGACGCGTGCCTACCATTTTTGATCCAAAAGGAACTTTATAATTCCAGCCCCCCCGCAAAATTCCAATGCTGTGCATGCATACTCCCAACCCCTTTTACGCGTACATATGGTACGGTGCAAATGTAACTGTATAAATATCAAGTTATAAGCTACTGAGTAGTGACTACTTAAGCAGCGTCAGATTAAAACAATGCATTAGGTAAAGGAGTACCGCGTGCATTTCGACCAACTTTCGTCTTTCTTCGTCCAATCGTTTTTTCTCCTCCTACAAAAGAAAATCACCTTTAGATATTACAAAAGACCACCAGAGAAATATCGATTTTTTCAAACATACGAGCGGATACATACTCTTATACATACACATAGGCATAGCTTACACGGGGCGGCCGCCCCTTCATTAACCGAAAAACAATTTTGGAAAAGTGAGGAAATGCACGAAAATTGGCATCTCTTTTATCGAAAAATCTTAAAGTTTTCGGCGCCTCGCGCCGTGAGAATCATTATCTTCGTTAATTTAGGCCAAGCGCGGCCAAAAAAGTCATTTTTTACCAGCTTGAGAAAAATTTTCATCTCGAAAACATAGATATGCAACATGCCACTAAAAGGGCCAACCTAAATCTCCAATTTCAAACATTCTTTCCCCATTTGAAACTTTAAGAACAGAAAAATGAATGAAAACATCAACAGAAAGCCTATAACCATCAGAACTAGTAACTTAGATGGTTAGGTTCCACGGTTTTTGTACTCGGCAAGATTTTCCCGATGTACAAAGACTTTAAAGGACTGTTTATGTGCATGTACAAAAGGTTTTCGGGATGACAAAAACTGCCAAAAAAGTTTGAAATTCACAGAAATTTTAAACGCTTGGCGCCGATAATGAGTAATTGTGTGTTCTATATGCGTTTATAATGTCAGAAATTGTATTTTGAAACAAAAAATGTCAAATTTTGTGGCACTTCGCACCGTTTTTGAGACGACCATTAGTGCTTTTGCCCTCGAGAAACCCAGAAATTAGCTAAAATACACTACCAAAGGTCGAACAACTCTGTTTTTGCCACATTAAAATCGCTACTGTACCATATTATACTGCCTTAAAAATATGCGTATACAAGATGTACAAAGACTTTTGGAGAGCATCTGTATACATTTACAAACGGACCTTGTACAAAAAAACACTGGGCTACACTACTAAAGGTCGAAAAACTTTACTAACAGAGCCCAAAATATACCTAAAAGCACTTCCTTCGTACGATTTTCGGAAAATCGACAAATCTATAGTCAGCTGCCATTCCGTTTCTGGCAAAAGCCACAAAAAAATCGACAATTCTGGGGGGTTGCAGCCATTTTGCGGGAGCCTAGTTCCGTCCCAGAACATGTATGGGCGCCACCTCCGCCAACAAAAATGGTTGGGCTCAATAGGAAATAATGTATTTTTTGATAATTTTAGCCATCTTTTGTCAACGGCGCTGAGTAGTACTACTCATTAACGACGTTTACTGGCTTTCCTTTTGCGCTCTAAAAAACTTAATTTGACGCCAGAAGAGTAAGCATCATGCAGACTACAGGCGCTATATCCTAAAATAGCGTAATAGTATAGTGTGGCAATTACCACACTTGAGGCAAAGAGACCTTGCTTTTGAGCATTTCATGTCTAAAGTATACTGTGGCTCAATTTGGACGTTCACAAAGATTCTCGCAATGATTTCTTGAATATATTTTCGGTGATTTTTGCTGATTTGTGCACTAATTTGGCGCATTTTTCGCAGAAAACTATCGAAATTTTATAACTTTTTTCGGATCACAAACAGTGTTTTTTTGTACTCGTCAAAGATTTTTCCGATGTACAAAAATTTTTAGGACCGTCTTTGTACATGTACAAAGATTATTGGGAAGACAAAAATCGCAGAAAACGTTTGAAGCTAGCGAAAATTTTCGGCGCTCCGCGCCGAAATGAGTTATTGTGTGTTCTATATATCTTTATAATGGCTGAAATTGCATTTCAAAAGAAAAAATGACAAATTTTTCGGTGCTTCGCGCCGTTTTAAGACGATAGTGATTTTTGCCCTTAGAGACCCAGAAATTAGCTAAAATACAGTACCAAAAGTCGATCAACTTTGATTTTACCACACTCCAATCGCTACTGTACCATATTGTAGTACCCAAAAATTTGTGTGTAAAACATGTACAAAGATTTTTGGGAAGTGAAAAACTGTAAAAAGGTGTAAAATCTCCAGAAATTTTCGGCGCTTCGCGCCGATATGAGTAATTGTTTGTCCTAATGGCAGAATTTGCATTTAGAATGGCAAAATGTCAAATTTTTCGCCGTATTGAGACAATTTTTAGTAATTTTTGGCGTCAGAAACCCAGAACTTAAGCTAAAATACACTACCAAAGATCGAAAACCCTGTTTTACCACACTAAAATCGCTACCGCTTTATAAAAATTTGCATGTACAGAATGTACAAATCCTTTTGGGGACCATCTTGTACATGTACAAACGGACCTTGTACGAAAAAAACACTGATCACAAATGATTATGTCTATCAAGAGAAAAGACGGCAAAATGCTTTTTCTAAGTAAAACAGCGAATTTTCCGGACAATTTTGGACACTATCATGAAAATTTGGGGTTCCGCACCCGTCAGAAAATCCTCGATCCACCACTGTCAAGGCGTTGTAACAGAAACAAAAGAAAACATGCAGGAATAAGTTCAGTTCCTCCAATCTGAATAAGGAGCGCAGCATCTGCATTAATAGAATATGATGATGATGTGAAATAAATAAATAAAAAATAATAAATTAAAATAATAAATAAATAAATAAATAAACTATATGGTGACCCCAAAAGCATACATTCGATGTCGCAGGTCATAACTTCAGCTAGTATGAACAAGACAGTAGGGCGAGCTGTATTAAATGAATAAAATTATCTTCGGACTGCGTGAAAGAATTTGTCGAAGATTAAAGATGGTTTAAGCGCTACCGCGTTATTTTTACCCGCGATACCATTAGCGCAAAATGTCTTTGGATATTTCGCTCATTTACTCAACGATATTTTAGTTTGTGCACCTAGTAGGAAGCGTACATACCTACTCTGAGACTGCAAGCAACATGCTAATTAATTTTTTGACTGCTCATCTTGTCAAAAAATAAACGTATATACTCAATAATGTGATGCAATTTAGAAACTCTGAGGTTTAAACAATATTATAGGGACGTGTCAACAAATTGCACTAGCGTATGAATCGCTGGCAGCTGGCAAAAATGTTCTTCGTAGTTGAAACAAGGCGTGCATCATCTATTCACTGTTTCTTTTTGTACAGAACAAAAACTTTAGAGGCTCGTATACAGATTTTCGGAGCGATCTTTGTACATCTTTTATACGCACTTTAGGCGATTCTTTGCGAGTTTCGCTTGTACGAGGCTGTTAATTAAGTTCGTTTTAGCTGTCTAATAACTTTTTTCTGTATACGAATATCAACATGTTTTTTGCATATAGTGACGCAACTTATACTACATTACTAGAGTCACCATTTTTCAATTTGTTCCACCTTTTTTAAGAAAATTTTTTTGAAATGCCTCACTTCTTTGGTTAAGAATAACAACTTTTATCTTGTCGCAGCTTGGGCATCTGATCTCAAAATTTCGGTAAAACAAAGACGTTTATGACTTTTATCGATGCACTACCAAAAATCCCATTGTTGATTAATTTCTCTTTTAGTGATGCATTTTTCGTTAAAACTCAATTTTTGCTGATTTTGACAATTTGCTTCATCACAAATGTACGTTTTATGAACAAAAACATTATAAAAGGTGCTTAACAACGGTGGATACTCTCAGCTGGAATATTTATCTTTTTCCTTGAAGAATGAGGTCATATGATTTTCTGTTTAGGACTATTTTTAATCAATTTTTTAAATCTATGATAAAGCAAAAATTATTTTACTGAAAAGCGGGAAAAAGATAAGAAGAAATGATGAGTTCAGAGATGTAAAGCAGAAGTTGCATAATAACGAGCAAAAAACCGCGTGTTGATAACTCTGATAGAAAAAAGTTGTTAGACAGCTAAAACGAGTTTAATTAACAACCCTCGTACAAAAGAAAAATTGAAGTTTCTGTGCAAAAAAGAATACAGTGTATATCTGATGCGGTTGGTCTTGAAATTCTATGTCTATTATTGCCGAATTATGATTTAACATTGTGGGCTGTAGCCTTTTTAGGCCACCCTTTAAATTTATTTATTGAAAATCGATTAAAAAAAATTTAATCGGCGTCCAGGTACTTCTTGTTTGGTCATTTCTTGCTTTCTTGCTTCGTCGGCCTGTTTCAATTCTTCCAACATCATTTTCAACTTCTTTTCTATTTCTTCCGCCGATGTTTGGACGGCATTATTAGATTGCTGTGGAGCTGAGGTATTCGTAATGTTAGCTACTGACCTGAAAATCCCCAAAATACAATATACAAGCCTGATCTAAATTTTGGGTAAATTTACGCTGAAACATAGATGGGCAAAGGTAGAGGTGGCCGAAGAAGGTCGTATTCGTGGGGTCTACGACGTTTTGGCGCCAGCAACCTACAAATTATTCTAGCTAAATCAATTTTGAAGGCTGAATTTCTGAATCAGATTGTATATTCAGAAAGCAGGTTCTACAAGCTGCAAAACAGCTTATCGATTCTTTTCGATTCGAGTGACTATTCATTTGTGTACGACTAAGAAAAACTGTGAAAATCTCGGTGCATTTTTAGATTGCATTTGATTATCTCACTGCATTCGAAGATATTCTGAAAGTAATTTATACCATCACGTAGAGAATTGAATGGGCTTTCAAGGATCTGTATTATACTTTATTCATAAATGAAGTGTTAATAATTAATAATATTACAAAGTGTGGCGCCAAAACGTCCCATTTTCGAAATCCATGGACAGTCGCAAAACTAATTAATGGTTATCGTTTTTGTATTAGGTCTATGTACAGCTCTCGCCACGAAATATGAACATTGAAGAATCAATTGAGTTTATTTAGGAACGCGTTTTTTTACATTAAGCGTAAGGTCGTTCCGTTCACGACTTGGCGTGCGTTCGCCGAATATACGCGTGATAACGTGCATTTTCAAATTCTGTCACGTACATAGCTGGCCGTCTTATTTTGGGGATCAACACCAATTTTGGGGGTCGGGGTCCAAAAAGGCCAAAAAATGAGTACCAAATAACGTTTGAAAAGTCCTATTTTCCGGTTTTTTTCTGAATTTTTTTGGGGGTCCGGTCCCGACCCCCATTTCCCCCAGAGCTACGTGCCTGTCCATTATGTACAATATCATGTGCATATAGTGCGAGAATAATCAATATTAATTTGCTCTACGTGCGCGAGTCGCAAATTGTTTGATCCTGAGCGTTTAGATTCGCACGTTTTTTCTTAAAAGTAACCAGCGCTTCGCACTATTTGTGTCGCGTTTTCTTGAAGTAAAGCATGTCAGCATATTCTTTTTAGGTCTTCGGCGATTAGGTCATTGAAAAAGCGTTCCTAAATAAACTCGATTGATTCTTTATTGTTCATATTTCGTGGCGAGAACTGTATGTGTACCAGACGGTACATAAGAGTCAGTAAGCATATACAGTATATATATATATATATATATATATATATATATATATCACATTTTAAGGCGAATATAATATAGCGCAGTAGCACGTCATGCGCATTAAACTGGGTTTCTTGATCATATCGAGTGGAGTTTGGCAATTTACGAGCTCCAAGCATTGAAAAATTCAAAATTAGTCAATGCATTGCCGAAGAGCCGAAATTTTTTGGTAATTTTCAATTTTTATCGTTTTGAGGTAGAATTTTCGGCCTTTTTTACGCGGTAAGCTCAAAAATTGTCTTGCAGCACCTTCCGTTTTCTCTAAATCCTTGACAGTACCTGATTTGCGAAAACCTTATGTAACGATATTGAAAGTACGCCATTAGAAAGCAGTGAAATTTAAATCTTCTGAATGAGCCTGTTTTTGAATATAATTTGCTTACATGTGTTTCTGGATTACGATCAACACATGATTTCGGGGTATTCACACCCCCCCTCACCAAAATTCTGTTCGGCAAAATTCGTGAAAATGTCGTTTCACGCGTTATTAGCTAATTTTTGGCTTAAATGTATCCATGTTTTCGCTTCGCGCTTGCATTCATTTACCATAATTTGTTAAATTTATTCGAGTTTTTTCAATATTTTTCCGAGTTTATTTCGTTTTCGTTCAGAAAGATAAAGAATTGTCAAAGTATGTTTTTGACGCATATGCATCGTTTTTGAGCCAACAAATAAGCACGTTACAAAATTTTTCGATTTTACCCCTCCCCCTGCTGATCTTCCACAAGCCATGCTAGCTCACGGATTTTAGAATGCGAGAATGAAGGGATAACGTCAATATTTTGCCTAATAATTAATTGATTGAAGGAATCGCCCAGAAGTTTGCCTGTTATTTGCTTCTCTATTTCGTTTGTTTATTCTTTTATTGCTTGTTAAAAAACTAAACTAAAAATTTAACTACATAATAAATGAAAACCGGAAAGTTCATGGAGCGAGAGAGTAAGGACTTTATCCATACGAAAAATTTGTACATCCAAGCATACGCATAGCACAATAATGCAATTAATCAATCACAAATAAATCCGTAATAATGACAAACCGAAGGATAAGAAAAACGAAAAGGATGAGCAGAAAGATTTAGTTCGTCAAAAATAGAAAGATAACGCAAAAAACGCCGTAAAGAAGTACCAGGCACGTAGCTGGCGTTTTATGTTAGGGGGACCAACACCAATTTTTAGGGAACTGAGCCCAAAAAGGCCAAAAATAGCACAAAATAAAGTCTCATTTTTCTGATTTTCTGAGTTTCGAGAAGTCCAAGAGCCCCCCATACCCACCGAGGATATGTACGTGCCTGAATTGCGCATAGAAGAACACAGTGGTATTATTTTTACTGAACATTACGTCATCCACGTATGAGATGCAAAGGACTTCAAATGAAAGCGTAAAGCCAATAAGGAGACAAGCACAGTAGCAGGAAAATATTCAATTTACCTAAGCCATTTTGTACTAGCATTATTATATACATCCCAGATTATTGCTCGATTGGCCACTTGGTTGATGACCCCGAAGGAGCTAAATAAAATAAGTGGACATCAAAACAGACTTATAAACACATATCTACAAATACAGTGTGGTCCCAAAAATAACATGTGGGGGATTTGGGGAGTAGGTAGCACCCCCAGAAACCAAAAATACCCCTGAAACCAAAATACCCCTGAAAAACAAAATATCCCCCAGAATTCAATTTTGGAATTTTTCGCAATTTTTTGATGCCAATGGAAAGTGCTCGATGAGAAACGTTGAAAAATTGTGTATTTTTCGCCATACCACCGTTTTTGAGGCCATTTTTTGACCTTTGAAAAAGTGCGCACACCCCCCCAGAACTTTAGTGGTGCTCACCTATGGTCATATGTATGTACCTCAGAACCAGGCTAGGTAGGCACTTTGTATTTTTAACAACCAAGTTAAAATCATGACTATTTTACAGCCAATAAAGACCTTAGCGCAAACATTTATTTTGGATAAGATGAGACATGCACAACAGCGGAATTCTAAGGGTGTTGAAATTCAAAGTGCCTTTTTGGGCGGGAAATGGCGGATACGCGTCGAAAAAAATTTTTTGGCGTTTCTAACGATGCTCTATCTTTCTAAAACAGAAAAAATAAAGGATTTTGAAAAAATCAAAACAAGTCGCACAAATTAAGTCAATATACAGGTTAAGCGTGCGTATATGGCTTGAAGCGCTGAAAAATTGAAACTTTTCAGCAACTAGTTAGCTAAAAACGCTTTAAAAAGCACTTTTTCTATGTATTTTCAGGAAAAATTTAAAATCTTTCTAAAAATCGCCAGATAAGGGAGAGTGAAAACACTTCTGCGAATGGTTAAAAATTTGTAGAGAGGAAGAGGGGTAGAAAATCTTCAACTCCCCCACGATCAAGATCATGTATGTATGTATGGATAGGACATCACTGTAAAATTCTGCAATGTCTTAAAGATCTTTCAAAATATTTGGGGTGCCAGCTGCCGTGATGCTGGGAGCAATGACATAAAACGTGGCTTGTTGTTTTTAAGGATTTCAGGATAGGGGTGAAAAACCATAGATTGTTAGATAGCTAAATGCTTTGTAAAGAACGCTTCTATAGCGTAAACAATAATATCGCTTTAAAACTATCGTTTTCGAGCATTTGTGGCAAACATGTATATAGCCCTTCTCAACTCAATGGCTTTACAACCTCTTGTGGACCAAATCGACCATTTTGCTTTTGAAGTCGGAAACATAGCTAAGAAATCTTTTGAAACTCAGAAAAAAGACCTGCATATGTTTCTGAGTCCAAAAAGCCTATACATATATGTTAGCATACATTTTAACTTGAAAGCTCGAAATTTGGGGTCCCGACCCTTTTTAGAGGAGTAGGGTGAGTGACCTCAATTTCCAGTCAAAAACGGCCAAAAGGCCTAAAAACGGCCAAAAAATTAAATTTTTCCAAAAATGGACGAGTCAAATATTTTCTGGCTTTGGGGGGTGAGGGGACGTCCGGCTTTTGGGTAGAGACCCCATCCCAAACCGTAGCTAATAAATCCTATTTGGGCGGGGACCAACACTAATTTTTGGGGGACTAAATTTAAAAGGTCAAAAATAACACAAAATAACGTTTAAAAAGTCCTGTATTTTTCGATTTTCCGAAATTTGAAGTCCGAACCATGTACGTGGGCAACAGAAAATTCTGGGGGGGTGCAAGATTTTTTTGAAGGTCGGAAAATGGCCTTAAAATGGTGGTATGGCAAAAACACCATTTTTCGACGTTTCTCATCAAGCACTATCCATTGGCATCAAAAAATTGTGCGAAAAAAAACGAAAAAAAAATTTCAAAAGTGAATTCTGGGGGGGGTATTTTGATTTCTGGGGTATTTTGGTTTCTGGGGGAATCTCCCAAACCCCACGCCCAGGTGTGGTCGAACCCCTTATCCTAAGAAATACGTGCCCTGCTCATCCCCCTTTTACGTATACATATGTTGGCTAGTTTTATAAACCCAAAGGCCTTATAGAAATGATTTTTGTAAAATGGTTATATACGTAGCTATCAATTTTCAAAGCTCAGAGGGTCACACCCTCTCACAGCCCCTTTGCCCATGTGCAGTAGCGCAACCGTTTGAAGAGCACGCTGCCTTTGCGCTTGTTGTAAGAAGAGCACCCGTAACGTTTAACATGGCGGCGTTGGGCGGCTGCGCCAGCGTACTGTAGCCCGGCGCGTGGAACAACGCCGTCTGCGGCGCCGCCGTCAACGACCGCAAATTGAAATTCATACTCATCGCGTTCGGATTCAAATCCGCGCCGCTCATGATTGGTGGGTTCAAATTAGGCCGACCAGCGAAATTCGACGCCGCCATATCCGGCCCCGACCAATCAGATTCGAGCAAAGCGACGGGTGTACCGCCGGCGCCAATGAATTGGGCAGCGCGGCGGCGTAGTTCAGCCGCTCCATCGCGGCGAACGACGACGCCGCCACGTTCTGATTAATCGGCGCGGCGGCGCCCGCTCGCACCCGATTGAGTACGCCGTAAAGCGCGGCGGCCGGGTTGAGCGCGTTATAGTTCAACGCGTTCGGCGGAGCCGCGGCGACGGCGACGGGATTGGCGAACGACGGATCGACGAGCGACGCGCCGCTCGCGTCGGTCGACGGTCGCTGCGACTGATTCATTGATAAAGCATTGGTGAAGGAGCGGCCGCGGTTGAATTGACTAGATTCGATTGCAAGCCGGACGAGGCCGGCGTCGAGCGGACGACTGAGTCAAAAACGGTATTGTGCCCCGCTTTTTATCAATTCACCTGCAAAATTGTTTCACAATTTCAGCAGCGAAATTATACAAACCATACATGTATGCATGCGATGCACAGGATAGAATTCTGGGGAAGAGGGCAGAGAATTATGAAGTGCCTTTTTGGTCCAAAAATGGTAGGTACCCATCAAAAACATCGTTTTCAGCGTTTCCGACGATGCTATATCTTTCAAACATAAAAACATAAAACATTCCGAAGGAAAAATAAAAAGGTGGAACAAATTGAACAAAATATAGTCAAGACATTAGTATAATGGCGCGACGCGCGAAAAATCTGGCACTTTTGAGCAAATATATAACTGAAACTTTTAAGAGCTTTAAAAAATCGCTAATTCTAGCGGAGGTGAAAAATTTTGGCGAAAAGGAATTTTCGGAAACCCCGCCCCCCAGATCATGTATACATAAATGTAATTGGGAGGATGAGGGAGTCCCAGCACCAAGTTAAAGTCCCCATCCTCCCAAAAGCCTAAAAAATGTCCGAACCTCCCAGCTTTGCACATGGATTTAAAAATGGTGTATAACCGTCACGTTTTTCGGCATTTATGACAATGCTTTATCTTTCAAAACCATAAAACCGTCAAAATTTCAAAAAATAAAAATTGAACAAGTTAAATATAGTCAAAAATGAGTGTATGGCGCGAAGCGCCGAGGATTTGACGCCTTTGAGCGAATGCATTGCTGAAATCGCTTAAAACAGCGCCTTTTCTACGAATTTTTCGGATACTTTCGAACAATCGTGAATTCTGTGGGTTGAAAAATTTCTCCAGGGGCGGGGTGGAAAAATGTTGTCGGGGGAGATGAGATATTCATGAACTCTTCGGTGAGATCATGTGTAAGCCCCCATTTTTTTGACAATATGTTACTGCGTTCTTGGTCATTTCACAGGTTGATTTTTCGCCATTCTTTGCCAAAAATCGTCGGTCATCTACCCCTCCACTAAAAATGGTCGAGGGACCCCCAGCCGAAATTTCGAGCCGTGACATGACTGGATGGGGAGATCCTACTAAGACAGAGCGTTCCCCATCTGACACTCCCGCCCCCGCCCCAGGTTCGGTAAAAATCAGAAAAATAGGACTTTTAAACGTTATTTTGTGCTATTTTTGGACTTTTGAGGCTAGCTCCCCCAAATAGGACGGCCAGCTACGTGCCTGTCCCCATCCTCCCCAAGTCAAAACTTTTTACCCTCCCTTAATTTTCGGCAAAAACTCGCGTTTTTTTGGCCATTTTCAGAGGCCCCCTGGAAATGGCTGACAACCCTCACCCATACATGTGACAGGGGGATGGGAGGGATCCTCCATCCAAAGTCGGACGTCCCCCATCCCCGATTTTTGAAAAAATTGAACTGTTTTGCCGCTTTTAGGCGTTCTTTTGCCGTTTTTGACGTTTTTATGGCCGTTTTCGGCCGAGAATTGGAGTTCATTTACCCCCCCCCCCTGAAAAACGCCGGGACCCCTCAAATTTCTAGCCTTCACATGTACGACCCCAGCCCACCCAAAATTTAAGGCCGTTACGCGTGTGATCAAATTCATTTGTATGTTTCTCATTTTACCCAACGACACGAAATTCGCTTCTCTAGATTGACCGACCTTCAGATCCATAGTAAAATAACCGGCGGCGAACCAAGCAGACATCATTTCAGAATTGAACGGACCTAAAAATCGAAGCAAAGCGGCGACAAATTAAAAATATCCACCGGGATATACAAAAATAAAAGTCTAAAAGTGAAAATATCGGAAAATTATAAAAAAAATCTAAAAAATAAAGATTTATAAACAAGTGTTTATTAATTAAATATTTATTATTTAATAATAATAATTAATTATCAATTTATTTATCAGTAGACATACCTAAGCGGAAACAGGCTTCAATTTTAAGCACTCTTTAGTGCCATTTCCTGCCAAACCTAGTCATTTTATCCAACATTTTTTATAATGCGAAAGTTCCAAAATTCAATACTTTTTAACAGCAATAATGAATACGCAATGACATTAATAAATTATGCCACTTTAAATAAAAAATAGAGAAGACAGGGGGATGGGGATAATATATAATAACATAACAAGGGGTGAGGTGGGGGGAGATCCCCCATCCAAAGTCGGCCGTCCCTCATCCCCCCACAAAGCCGAAAAATTTTTGACCCCCACCCCAGTTTCTGGGAAAAAATCAAATTTTTTGGCCGTTTTTACGTTTTTTACCATTTTTGCCCGTAAATTGGAGGTCACTTACCCCCCCTAAAAATGGCCGGGACCCCAAAATTTTAAGCCGTTACATGTATGTTGACAGGTGTACATGTATTCACATAACGAGAAAAAATTTTGAACCTTGGCACTTGTCACTTGGGTCGATATAAAACCACGCCTCGGAACTCGACAAAATTGGCGACTTGCCAAGCGATGACGTCGACACTGCGGTTCGACTGGACGAAGTAGATTGAGAGGCAGTTGGACCGGCGTCATCCTGGCAAAATTTTTATCAAAAATGTAGAAATGACAAAAAAAATTTTGATAAATGCGCATACAAAATTCTCGTTGTAAGAAATAAAAAATTAAGAGCAAAGTTTAATCTAATTAAAAAACCTACATATATTCCGATTCCAAGGATAAACAACCTAAATAATTTTTATTACTTTTTTATTTTTAAAAACGCTGCATACGCGTCAAACCTGACAATTCAGAATTTTTAAAAAGTAAAGCAAAAGCATTCGAAACCGAAAAAATTTTGTACATAAATAACAGCTTAAAATATTGGGCGGGGGCATAGGTGCACAAGGTCAGGGTTGGCAGGGGGCGTGAAATTCCAAAATCCAAAACAGTTAATTTAACGTTCACCATTTTTTGCCGTTTTAACGATCAAAATTGTCAAAATAGCATATAAAACGTTTTTCGGTAGTAATGTAGCATTTTAAACGCATTTTTAGTCCATTTTGACTGCACTATATCACTTTTGACACTACAAATCAGTGTTTTTTTGTACAAGGTCCGTTTGTACATGTACAAAGATGGTCCCTCAAAGTCTTTGTACATTTAGTACATGCAAATTTTTTGTACTATGTTACAGTAGCGATTTTAGTGCAGTAAAATGGGGCTTTTCGACCTTTGATAGTGTATTTTAGCTAATTTCTGGGTTTCCGACGCCAGAAATTGCTAAAAATTGTCTCAAAACGGTGCGAAGCGCCGAAAAATTCGACATTTTTACATTCTAAATGCAAATTCTGCCATTTCGAACATATATGGGAGTGGGACAAACAATTACTCATTTCGGCGCGAAGCGCCGGAAATTTGTGGGAATTTAACACCTTTTTACACTTTTTTGTCTTCCCAAAAATCCTTGTACATATACAAAGACGGTCCTGAAAAGTCTTTGTACATCGGGAAAAATCTTTGCCGAATAGAAAAAACCGTGCTACAAATACAAAAATTTATCATTTTTGGGCGCTTTTAAAGTAAAAAGTACTTGAAAAGTACTAATATGGCGCGAAGCGCCAGAAAAATTTTGACGTTTTTACTGCTTTTGACCTCAAAAATGATGCAAAAAAACGTTCCATCAGCTCAAAATATCGCCGGACAGTACCTGTCCGGCTGACCTTCAGTAGTAATACCTCCTCACCCCCTATATGCACGTCTGGTGGGGGGAGTCAATCATTTTTCAGGGAACGAGGGGGATAAATGATCCATAATTTTCGCCCAAAAATACAAAAATGCTCCGAAAATGGCCAAAATCGCATGTTTTTCCCTAAAATCGGAAAACGGAAGAAAGGGGAGAGTTAAAAATTTCTGACTTGGGATCGGGAGACGGCCAATTTTATATGGGGATCCCTTACCCCGCTGCTAGCGCCTTTTTCGGACTCAACAATGGTTAATACGCATCAAAAATCTAATTGTTGGCGTTTCTGACGACGCCCTATCTTACTAGAACGTAAAAACATGACAAAAATTTCGACAAAATCGAATGACTTAAAAAATATATAGCAGAATGACTAGATCAGGCACGTAGCTGTGGGGGGAATGGGGGGTCCGTACACTTCCCCCCGCCAAAATTCAGAAAAATCGGAAAAATAGGACTTTTTAAACGTTATTTTGTGCTATTTTTGGCCTTTTGGGCTCAGTCCCCCCAAATAGGACGGCCAGCTTCGTGCCTGGACTAAATGGCGCGAAGTGCCAAAAATGATGAATTTCGGGGGTAAACAAATTTCTGGGGGTTCATTCGTTTCCAAGATAATGTATCATACATGTAACGGCTCCAAATTAAGGGTGGGGGGTCCACGGCCACTTTTAGGGGACAGGGTTGACGAATTTCAATTTTTTGGCCAAAAACGCCCACAAAACATCTGAAAACGGCTAAAAAATTCTATTTTTTCAAAAAAACGGGGGGTAAGGAGGAGGGTAGGAGAGAGGCGGCCTAATTTAGGTAGGGGATCCCGATCCCCTGTTCCATGTATGTCATGTATTCATATAATTCATCGCTTACGAGACACACGCTTTTAACCAGGCTTTCCGCCTGTTGATGCAAACTAGACAAAACGTCGTCTTCGGCCGCTTTTTTAACAGCGCCGACGTTGGCCGAGCGTTGCGACCTATCAGACGCCGTCGTCGTCGTCGCCGCCGACGGCGGACCCGCTTTAACGGCGCTTTTTGATTCGTCGCTCGGCGTTTTCAAATAACGCGCGCTCGGCGCCGAAATCGACGACGCAGCCGACGCAGCCGCCGCCGCGACGCCAGCAACGACGGGCGACGGCGGCGCGGCGTCGGCTTCTTGATGACGACGCGCGGCGTCCAGCGACGACTTCGTTCGCGGCGATGACGTCATCGAAGCGTTTTCGCGTTGAACGGCGGCGACGACGTTGGCGTTGATCGCCGACGTCGCGCCGTCGCCGCCGCCGGTGGTGACGGCGAACGTTTGCGGCGTTCGGCGTTTCGCCGCGCCGCCACCACCGCCGCGATCCGAAATCGCCGCCGCGTCATCGTCGTATTTTGACGGCGGCGGCGGCTTCGCGTCGTCGCGTCTCTGACGAATACGAATAGAAGCCTACAGTAATTCGCCATTAAATTTTTAAATTTGACCGAGGTTCGCTACCGTAAAAAAAGCACCGTTTTGTCTTCTATATTTAATTTCACAAATCCAATTTTTAAATTTCTAAATGTGATTTTTTTCTAAATCTAAATTCGATATTTTCTAAAGAGAAGATTTTTCTAAATCCGAACTTGAGCGAAAAATTTTTAACTCAACTTTCAATTTCGATTCGAATCAAAGCTATAAGTACTCACAAGCTTAAAGGAAGGTGGCAAAATTTTGATTTTTAGGAAATCTTTGACCCCTATTTTTTGGGAAAACATGCGTTTTCGACCATACTTGTAACGGCTCGAAATTTGGGGCGGGGTCACGGCCATTTTTAAGGGCGGGAGGGGGTTAAATGACCTCCAATTTTTGGCCAAAAACGGCCAAAAAATTCGATTTTTCCCAAAAAATCGAGGGAAATTCAAAATTTTTCTGGCTTTAGAGGATGGGGGACGTCCGACTTTCGGTGGAGATCCTCCATCCCCTCTTACACGCATATATGTTTTCGACCATTTTTAAGCTTTTTGCCAATTATTTTTGGCCAAAAATTGAAAGTAGATCGAAAATAATTAAAATTAAAATTCAAAAAAAATTTCAGTTAAAAATAGTCGGGACCCTCCCAAAATTTCGAATCCTTACACGTAGGCTCCCCGCCCACCCCAACTGCGTAAATTTAAGCCGAACAATAGTTTTTTTAAATTGCTTTTTTTTAGATTTGTATTTTTTTAATTTTTATTTTTTAATTTTTTTCCAACTCACCAAATTATCCTTCGCTTGTCGCGTAAAGTTGCCGGTGGCGTCGAAAGTGCCCTCGGGCGACGACGCTCTGACGTCATCGTCGTCGTTGGCCCACTCGGGCAGCTGCTGCGGCGCCGAATTATTTGACGAAGAAATGGAATATTTGGCTTTGGAATGGTCCTGAGCTGAAGCCGACTGATTCGCGTCGTCGAATTCGTCCGCGTTGCCGGTGCTTTTTATTCGTTGCCTCGGTCGGTCTTCGGGGAAAAGATTATTTTTCAATAGAAATCCCAAAATTTTATTGATTAAGAATTAAAAAATCCAAAATTTCGTTCATTTTCTCAAGTTAATATGAACCAAGTTTTAAAAAAATTAAAAATTTCATTTATTTTCCAAAGCTGATATTAATTAACCGTTTGAAAAACCCAAACTTTCGTATATTTTCTAGAGTTAATATCAATTAACCGTTGAATAAGCCGAAATTTTATTAATTAACTATTAAAAAACCAAAAATTTCATTTTTATTTTCTCAAGTTTATATAAACTAAGTATTAAAAACGCAAATTTTCCTTTATTTTCCAAAACTGATATTAATTAAGCGTTTGAAAAACCCAAAATTTCGTATATTTTCTAGAGTTAATATTAATTAACCGTCGAATAACCCAAAATTTTATTAATTAACTATTAAAAAACCTGAAATTTCATTTATTTTGCCGAGTTGATATGAACTAAGTATTAAAAATATCAAAATTTCATTACTTTTACAAAGCTGATACTAATTAACCGTTTGAAAAACTATGTAAAAAAATTTCGCAAATTTCCTAGAGTTAATATTAATTAACCAATCAATAACCCGAAATTTCACATATTTTCCTCATTTAATATGAATTGACCATTAAAAATCCAAAAATTCTGTTTTTCAGGATGGGAATCGCAAAATGCAACGCATGAGAATTAGGCAGGGTCAAAGCAAAAAACCTAGCTAAAGTACTTTTCTTGCGCTCAAAAATTAATGAAAGTAAAAAACTTCGTTTTTCGGCGTTTTTAACGGTATTTTTCTTCCTAGACGATAAAAAACATAGGAAAAAATTATAGAAAATTTTATAAGACATTGTCTACCGAAAAATTGGCGCTTTTGAACTAAAAGGTGGTTAAAGATGCTTAAAACGGAATGTTTTCTAAAATTTAGATAAAACAAAAATTCTGGGTACAGTTCACTAAAATTCAGAATTTGGGCGGGTGGTGAGGGCGATAAAATCCTAAAATTCGGAACCAGTAAATCTACGGTTCGGACCTTTATCTGCAAGTCAAATGCGAAAAATGATTAAAACAACCTGAACGGAATATTTTAATGAGGAAGACTGCATTTTTTAGTACTTTTTATGTAATTCTGACTCGTTTTGACACTTTTCTCGGCGAAAAATATAAGAATTCATCGAAATTTCTGATTTTTTTCAATCATCTTAAACCTCATTCTGGGCAGTTCATGGGCAAATGGAACAGAAATGAACTAGTCGGCGCGAAGCGCCGAAAAAATTTGGATCTTTTGCATTATCTTACCCCAACGAAACTTATTATTTTATATTTTCAGCACCACTTTACACAACAATATTACATGTGTAATTAAGTAATTAATTTTGTGGGGGTAAGATAATGCAAAAGGGCCAAAAATTTTAACATCTTTGCTACTTTCGTCCCGAAAAATCATGTAAAAAATGTTCGATAGTTCAAAATCGTCCGACAGTGATTCGAGTCTTCAATCCCGAAGTGGAACAATAGGCCCGTCACCCATCATCCCCCCTACGAGAACGTATGATTCTGGGGGTCAAAAATTTTTGAGCAGAGGGGCGAAAAAAGTTTTTGCGGGGAGGGGGTCGTGAAACCTCCATATCACCTACGATTTACTATAGGACAGACATGTGACGGCTCAAAATTTTGGGTGGGGTCCCGGCCATTTTCAGGTGGGGGAGGGGGAAGGGGTAAATGACTTCCAATTTTTGCCAAAAACGGTCAAAAAAACACCTAGAAACGGCTAAAAAATTCAATTTTTTTAAAAAAAATCGGGAGGGTCAAAAGTTTTCTTACTTTCGGAAACGTATGGCAACCAACTTTGGGTGGGGGATCCCCCACCCCCTCTGTTACACTTCTGCGTATAGACGTGCCTTAAATCCATCAGTACACAGATAATTTACCCCTGGGCGGAGCCCCACTCGTTCCGTACAAGCCTTGAGCCCGGCTATTTCGTTGTGAATGGTCTTTGTTGACTTCGCTCATCAAACCGCCCACGCCCCGGCTGGCACCGCCCGCGGCTCCTCTAAGGTCTGGCCTACCGCGGCCGAATGCGCCACCTGAATTAAAACGCCATTCTAAGCAGTCGGCTAAAATTTGAAAAAAAATATATAAGAAAAAATGAATGAAATTAAGGAAATTTCGGCCTATTTTCACAAGAAAAAGCTCCATATTATGGTAGATGATCTATTTGCCATTCTTTTGCCTGAGGCATGTATGCACTTGCTGACGAAGACGTGCGAAAACCCGCAGTTTTTATTCGTCGTAAATCATGCAAGATTGTAGAAACATTTGAATAAATTATCTTATTTACAAAATTATATTAACTGAACTAAAAAAACTTGAAACTACGGTTAATAGCTTTTCATAATTTTCAAAGCTCATCGTTTTTTGGCCTTTATAAAAACGCCGGCGTTTTGATTTTAGGTCTTCTTCGGCCTATTTTAATTCTTGAATTAGATTAGTCGACCTTACGCGCAAATGCAGTCGGCTATTTGAATTAAATTTTTAAAAAAATTGAAATTCAAATTAAAAATTGTAATTTAAATTTCAAAATTTTTTAATTGAAGATTTCAATTAAATTACGGCTCGAAACTTAAGCTCGCTTACCGCCGCCGCCACCGCCGAATCTTTGCTCGCCGCTCGAAGCGAAAGTCGAGCCGCGCCCGCGAGCGTTGTGACCGTAGAAGGTTTGCTGCTGCGGCGACGCGTCGAGCGACCCGCGACCGACGCCTTTTGCCGGTCCGACGGGCAAATTCGCCCATCGCGGACCGGGCGCGCCGACGTGAAATCGTTCAGCGTGATTGACCACGTTGAGCACCTTGCTGCTATTCACGCCGCCGTGCATAAGTAATTGCTACAGTAAGAAATAAATATAAAAATTATAATTAAAGAGTATGTATAAAAATTAAGTAGATTAAAAATTAAAATGAATTAAATTTAAAAAACAAATAGATTTAAAAAAACAACTTTTTTATTAGCAACCCTCCGTGGAATAATGGAAAATTTAAAATAATTTTTTTAATCATAAAGTTAGATAAATTCTGCCTAGTAAAAACGCAGCGCGGTTGACGCTAAATAAGTGGCTGTAAGCTACTAAACTGACAGCCGAAAACGTACAGTGAATTGAAATAATTGATATAATAGTTGGTAGCACTCATGCACATAGGAGGGTGAGGGGAGGTATTACCCCCTCTGAGGGGTCAGCTAGACCGGTGCTGTCCGGCGATTTTGAGCAAACAGGTCTTGTTCTGCATCATTTTTGACATCAAAATCAGTAAAAATGTCAAAATTTTTCCTTTTACTCAAAAAGCGCCCAAAATTGATAAATTTTTGCATTTTTTAGTGTTAAAAGTGATATAATGCAGTCAAAATGGACTAAAAATGCTTTTAAAATGTGTTATTGACACGAAAAACACGTTTTATAGGCTATTTTGACCATTTTGATCATTGAAACAGCAAAAAAATCGTGAACGTTAAACTTACTGTTCTAGATTTTAGGCATTTCATCCCCCTGCCGACCCTGACCTTGTGCACCTATGGTTGGTTAGGTAACTATTGGTGAGGAAAATGGGCAAAAGCAGGTGAAAATGATTATTATGTTTACATACTAACAAAAATAAATAATAAATAGCATATCATGATGACCAACACTTTCATCAATATAAATAGTGTGGATAATATGTATAACCGCATATCATATTGCAATATTTAAAAACGTACCTATTAGTAGGTACACATTAATGTACATGTGCTTGGTTTCTCGATTATTAAAAAGTGAGGTCGCCAACCGACGAAATTTTGATTAAAACTGAAAAATTGTGGATTGTAACAGCTTAGCTATCGAAAACCTTTCTCGACTTGGCCAAAAAACGATACGATTGAAAACCCTGGTTAAAAAGCACGAGCTTGTTTTGAAATTTCAAGGAAACTTATTACGCTGCGGCTTAAAATAAATAAATAAATAAACAAACAAATATATAAATAAATATGTAAACAAATACGTAAATATTTTTCATAAATTCGGCCAAATTTTTTATGAATTTAATTAGACTTTCGAATTACAATAATAATAAAAATAATAATAATAATAATAATAATAATAATAATAATAATAATAATAATAATAATAATAATAATAATGATAAAAATAATAATAATAATAATAATAATATTAATAATAATAATAATAATAATAATAATAATAATAATAATAATAATAATAAGCAAACCTGCTCGACGTCGGACAATTGTTGCATGCAGATGGGCTGCTGTGGCGGATAAACGAAAAAATCCGTAAAATCTTCTTTCAATCGAGTCGGAGCAGCGACATCGGACGAAAACAAGGCCAGCAACTCTTCCCTGCCGTATCGATTTTTCGACAATTTTGGCGGAGCCAAAACCGTGTCGTTCGGCGACGTTTTATCTTGCTGATGCGACGACGTGAACGACGGGCACTTCTGCTTCGGCGCGTTTCCCATCCTTAATCATTTAATTGGACAATCAGTCGAGAAACTCTATCGAAATCAATACAAAAAGAAATTATGATTTTTTACCGACTATTTTTATTTTGTATTATAGTTTACTATTATTATGTATAATCATTATTGTAAGACGAGATTGGCGCTTATGCGTATATATGGCATTTTATTTTGGGGGTAGGCAAAAATTTAGAGCACAGATATCTCGAGAACCATTGGGAGATGGGCAAGAATAAAACCATTTTTGAGCGTATCTACACGAGATTTATGCAATGGTAAAGAAAAATTACACGGAAAAATTTCAAAAATTTTTACTCTATTTCATAGGTACTACACAATTTAAATCACACATTCCCATAGGGGGTGAGGGGACATAACCCCCACCTCAGAGTCCGAGACATGAATCACTGTCGTACAATTTTGAGCTATCAAGCATTTTCTGCATGATTTTTGGGTACAAAAGCAGCGATGCTAAAATTTTTTCGGAATACATTTCTGTTTTATTAATCCATAAAATACACAGACTTAAAATGATCTAAAAAGTCAAAATTTCCGATTAATTCTTATATTTTTTACTTACAAGAGCGACGAAACCAGTCAGAATGGAAAAAGTAATTAAAAATGCAGTTTTTCACGTTAAAACATGCTATATAGGATGCTTTCGCCATTTTACATATTTGACCTACAAAAAAAGGCTAGACTCTAAATTTAGTGGTCCTAAATCTTGGAATTTCACCCCTCCCTGAACTTTCGACCTTGGGGAACTGGTTTAAATGATCTGCACAATTGATTTCTCATGATCTAATCGACAAAAAATTTCCCAGCTTCTGTCTTTGTATTTAATCTTTGTGATTTACATACAAAGAAAAAGAATAACGAAAACGAATAAGTCGGCGAAAATTCGACATGTTCTACATGTCTAACTCAAATTTGAACGGTTTTGGGTGGTCTAGAAGACAAAACTATTGATAAATAATAAATCCGGCGCGAAGCGCTGGAAAATTTTTAGTTTACTAGCTCAAAAGTACGCTAAAATCCTGTTTTGGTGGTGTTTTAGACCTACTTCGAGAATTTTTCAGTTTTCCATTTGGGAGACCCTTATGTTTCAAAAATCATTTCCCATTTCCAAGGGGAGCGGCAACCCCACCCCCACCCCACCCCCTTAAATACGGGCCTGTACGTGCATACATATATATACATAGCAAAAGATACAGTGCGGAGCAAAAAAATTTCGAAAATTTTATCGACTGATCTATCGAAATTGCATTTATTGGCTGAGATCACACAAGGGCATACGGGGATGGGGGCGGTATTATCCCTACGTGAAGTTTTGGAAAATCAGGTACTGTAGGGCGATTTTGAGTAAACGAATGGTGCAGCGAGACAATTTTCGAGATTACTACGAAAAAAGGTCGAAAATTTCACCTGAAAAAGGTAAAAACATCTAAATTTTCCGGCGCTTCGCGCCGTATTGATCATTTTTGTATATTTTATTGCTAGAAACCGATAAGTTGGCTAAACAGCAATAATAAGCGTCAAGAAACCCATTTTACTATGCATAACATGCTGAGTGTGCCATTTTTATTGACATTTCAGGACTGTCATTTTACACGTATAAAGAGATTGTGTACAAAAAACAGTGACCACAATTTACTATATGATTATTCTTAAATTTAACCCCGCTCTAGCCACCTCTACCTTGCCCCAGTGATCGGACGCCTCGGCGCCGAGGGCGAAGCTGAAAAGTGCCGAGGCGCCGAGGGTTAAAATCAAATTTGAATAAGTTGAATATATCCGTTGAATATTAACTATTTAGAATGCATCTGCAGTACACAGGCTATATTTTACCTATAGACTTTTCTTATGGTTTTAGTCGCGTACCCAGTTACACCAAGTTACATACAGCAAAGTGCCAATGTATTATTCATGTGATGACTAAGTTTAAATTCTCATGCTCGCTACATACATGGATCGGAAACACACATTTCCATAGGGGCAGGGGGTGAGGGAGGGTTATTACCCCCTCTCAGGGTACAAGACTCATGTCACTGTCAGACGATTTTTGGTGAAAACCTTTTGAATATTTTTGAACTTAATTTTTACTGTGGCAAAAGTGCAGCTAACTATTAAAATTTCACGAAGTGATACAGTATTTTTGAATGTAAGCAAGAGTAAATAGACAAACTATCACTATGAAACATGCATGTAACAGCTCAAAATTTTCGGGAGGGCTCCTCGGCATACATGTAACGGCTAGAAATTTCGGGTAGGGGTCCCTGGCCATTTTTGAAAGGAGGGGGGTTAGCGACTCTAATTCTATGTCAAAAATTGCAAAAGCACCTAAAAATAGCCAACAAAGCGCAAATTTTCGAAAAAAATGGGGAGGAGTGGGTCAAAATTTTCTGATGTTGGAGGGAAGGGTGTTTGGGAGGACGTCCAACCCTGAGTGGGTGGGGAATTTCCCGAAGCCCCTCTGTTACACGTATGGTTTTCGGCCATTTTTTGTGAGAGGGGGTAAATGATCACGAATTTTCGGCCGAAAATCGCAAAAACGCACCTAAAAATGGCCAATAAATGCAGGTTTTGCCAAAAATCAATTTCGGCTCATGCATTTTTTGAGCCATTTTTATACAATGTTAAAATACTTTCTTGGACAAAGTTATATTAATTATATCGTTTTTCAGTATTTTTTAGGAAATTTCAAAAAATTTTCGGCGCTTCGCGCAAAATATCGCTAATATAATGTATTTAGATTGAAGCAGGGGCATTAAACTCTCAAAAATCAATTTTTGTATAATCTAGGCATCTTTATGCAGATTTAAATATCTTTTGTATCTATTTATACTGTTTTTAAAAATTTTATGCAAAATAAGTACTATTTAATAACTTTGCACTTTTTTGCCGTTCAAAGATAAAATTGACTAATTTATCCCGATGTTGCATTGAATTTCTAAGCACAGTAGTGCTTATTTTAAGATCTAATTGGCATATTACAATATCTGTAATATTTCTGATTTTGCAGTACAAGTTGTTTTAGCTTTCTCAGTCGAGTTTTATGTGTAAATTTCATCAAAAGCTCATGAACTAATATTATCAACTAAATTCACGCCGAATTATCACATTTAGGGCCACGATTTTTGTATTCGGCAAAGATTTTTCATAATGTACAGAATATTTTCAGGACCATCTTTGTACATACACAAAGATTTTTGGAGAGACAAAAACTGTAAAAAGGTGTAAATTTTCGGCGCATCAGTAATTGTCTGTCCTATATATCTTTAAAATAGTAGAATTTGCATTTAGAATGGAAAGGAAAAATGTCAAATATTCAGAAACCCTGGAATTAGCTAAGATACACTACCAAAGGTCGAAAAAACCCGTTTTACCACACTAAATCGCTACTGTACCATACTATAATAGTACACAAAATTTTGCATGTACAAAATATTCAAAGACTTCTGGATACCATCTTTGTAATGTAAAAGGTATCTTGCACAAAAAAGCACTGTTTAGGACTGCTTGCCGGTTGCAGATCACACAGTGGCAGTATGTACAAATGTGTATCTCTAAAATTATATTAATATAAAATATCTACAAAAATTTGTTCGCTCATAAAGACATTACTTAATTTACTTGTCCCCCATGTTGGGATTTCAACCTTCCCTAGACTCTGGACCTTGGGAAACTATGATCGGAAAGTACAGTGCAGTTTCCATCATATTACCTACCACACCAGCATTGGATGACTGAAAAAGCGTGTTTAAACATGCATTACTGCAAAAGCGAGCACAACAATGGCTACAGTTCTGTCTTTACTTAGCTTGTTTCGTTTTTTCGTTTATTTCTTCAACACTGTTTTCTTATTTATAGTAATAAAAGTTTTTAAGTGCTTGTTCAGCCATATTTTTTATTAACTTTTCCAAGTCTTCAACGGCAACTTGTTAAATTAAGTATGCTTTCATGCTGCTGACTTTATTCAATAAATCCTTCACATATTTAATCTACTATTATTGAAAATAAGAATGAATTGTTTGACATTCGATAAAGTGCTTAATACTACGATAATTCTCTAGCTCATGTGCATACAAAATATTCTAAGAGTACTATTTATAGGTATAGGTATACAAGCTTGACCCTCGGCATTATCCTCGGCCTCGGCCGAGGTCGAGGTCCAAAAAGTACCCTCGGTCCAATCACTGCCTTGCCCACGTATGGCTGAGATAATGCGACTGAAATTGATATTACTCAGTCAGGGCCGTATTTAGGAGGCGACCGCTCCTCGCTCTCCCTTGGCCGAAAAAAGTTTGAAAGGTAAGATAATGCATAAAAAGATGGAAAAATTGTATGTCTGTGTCGTAAACTCTTCAAATTTTTGGCGCTTCGATTTAGATTTGGAGGATTTTGCATTAATTTAGCTAAAGCGCAACTTTTTATATGATGAAAAATTTTTTACTCGAAAAGTTCAAATTTTATGGCACTAATGAACAGGGCATATCGAAAAACATTTAAAAATGCGGTTTTTGCGAGATATCCCGATTAATTTCCGAGATAAATGCCGATTTATGTTGGGTCCGCCTCCCCTCCTTTTGCCAAATCCTGGATGCAGGCCTGTACTTGGCATTTTTTGTACAAAATTCATTTATACACGTACACTGTAATGTTTTTATGTACATACCAAGATGGTACCCAAAAGCCCTAGCAAATTTTCTAAACAGCCAATTTTTCTATACTATAACATTAGTACAATAAAAAATGCTGTATACTTAACTGTGCCTTTCGACCATTAGCGGTGTAATTTAGTCCTATCCTGAGGTTCTGATAATAAAATATAATAAGTACATACAAACGAATCACATGCCTATATATGTACTCACTCACTACTGATGATACTATGCTCAGTGATCGACCGGGTACCCGGGCCCGGACTGGGCCTGACCGGTCAGGGCAGGCCGGGCCCGGGCCATTTAATGTGCTCGAATGGTACCATCACATTAGCAACATTGATCTCTAAAAATGGATTAAAACTGCTAGTGCGGACTATTTTGGGCCTTTCTGTACACATCTGATCATCGTAATATCCTCCTACATAGCTCTATAAATCGAGTTCATATTTACTTTTTATATCAGCATTTCTGTGTTTTATGCGTCAAAGCTGAATTTAATTTTAGAAATATATACTTGAATGGCAAACTCTTAGAATGAAGCGTTATCTTACCATTATGATATCTCGTTGTCATAACCTATCTTGAATCTTTAACTCATATTCAATTTAAAATTTTGTATGCATTTTTTGTCGTACTATACCTGTCTAAACTTTATGCATATATTATTTATTGACGTTTATACTAATTATACACATATCTATACAGGCTATACGTAGACATATATAATTGTCAGACCTTAATAAATACCTATATTAGAAATATATCTATACACGTATAACCTTAAGCATGTAAGCCCGAGCCCGGGCCCGCTTTTTTAGCCCGGTCGATCACTGACTACACTACATAACATATGGATACGACGCTAGGCAAATTTCAATGTTTCCTTTCATCTTTGTTTTTCGAACCGAATTTTCGTCCTTTTTAACGGCAGATGCTTGAAAAACTGCGCAAGCATGAATTTTTGTCATTTTCATCTTTTGAAAACCACAATCTTTATTTAAAAAATTATTATTCATATGAAGCAAGCTGGCCGAAATCCTAATCATTATACAATGCGATGGTCAAAGTTCTGGAAGATATGCCTAATGGACTAATAGAATCTAATTAAATCAATTTGCTCTTTTAGGGCCATAATAAAAATTTTAAAAAAATTATTCTTCCCAAGGCGCGCGTCTAAATATAATAAAATCCTAGCTTTAATGTATAATTAGCATAAGATAGCTTATAAATTAGAAAAAGTAGATTAATGAAGCCATGTATGTTCTTACCAATCTGGGTTAAAATTCACACGAGATGCAGCTTCTGTCGAACCGGCCATATCTTAAATAAATTCTTAATTTGAATGCGCTATTCAATTCAACTAACATTAATAGTACCCAGTGTTTTTTTGGTACAAGGTTCGTTTGTACATGTACAAAGATAGTCCCCAAAACTCTTTGTACATTTTGCACACACAAATTTTCGGGTACTAGAATATGGTACAGTAGCAATTTTAGTGTGGTAAAAACAGAGTTGTTCGACTTTTAGTAGTGTATTTTAGCTAATTTCAAGACCGCTAAGAGCAAAAATCAATAAGAATCGTCTTAAAACGGCGCAAAGCGCCGAAAAATTTGACATTTTTCTTTTTGAAATACAATTTCTGCCATTTTAGAGATATATAGAACATACAATTACTCATTTCCACGCGAAGCGCCGAAACTTTGCGAATTTTAGACCTTTTCAGCAATTTTTGTCTTTCCAAAAATCTTTGTTTATGTACAAAGACGGTCCCGAAAAGTCTTTGTACATCGGAAAAAATCTTTGCCGAGTACAAAAAAAGCACTGATAGTATATACCCATAGTGCTGCTTCTACAACAACATTAACAAAAGGGACAAGTTTGTACGAATACATAGTGTATTTGCACATTACGCAAATGAGCATATGCTTAACCGTCAGCACTTTATATTATTCAACCACTTTATATATAGGCACTGCAGACACGTCTAACAAATCATAATCTAACAGAAATCCAAAAAGATCAAAAGTTAGCAACTAGCAAGCATTTTAAAATTCGCCGATTCGTTTTAAAGATTTTTCATATACTTAATTAAATAAGAGTTGATAGACGTAGGGAAATACATAGGTATTTGATTTAATTTGATCTGATTTCTATATACGTATTTTGTTTTATCTGTCTTCACTGACTTCGTAATAAATATTTTTCATTTAGCCATGCATCATTAACACATACTGCTTTGCTTTTCATATTTTTTGAAGCTAGCGCTACCGACTGATTCTTGACGTAAACAATGAAAAACCTATCTTGTAATTTGTAAAATCGACTGCATATCAGCTGATAATTTTCCGCAGTATGAACGATTTTAAGAATCGAAAAACGATTAAAACCGGCGAAAAACTAGCTCGCTCATAAATACTGGATGTATGTATGAGATTTTTCTGAATGGTATATAATACGAACAGCTGGGACACCGACTCAACACTGATAAAAAAATTAATTCGCCAGACTTGATTGCATGAATCCTCATAGAATTCAGACTGCGCTAAACTAAAGCGCTACTACAAGTAGGTAACTTATGTTACATAACCTGTCTAACGCGTACCTACTTAGGTACTCAAACCCGAAATGAACTGAACAGGAAAAAATCTAAATGAAATGAAGACCTACACAAGGTTATAATTTTGAAATTCGGCGCTCGCCGAAAATTCTTAGAGATTTTTGGCTAAAAAAGCAAAGGGAGAGTATTTCGCTTCGAGAGGGCGTGCCCCGCTATCCCCCAGGATACATGCTTGCTCATGGAGAAATCCCTCTACCATGCATGATCTTGGGAATTTGGGGAGTTTTCACCCCCGCAGAAAAATTTTTCACCCCCCCCAGAATTGGCGATTTTTCAAAAGTTTCCTAAACTTACCTGAAAATTGGTAGAAAAAGTGTCTTTTTAAGGGTTTTTGGCTATCTATTTGCTCAAAATCGCCAAATTTTCGGCGCTTCGCGCCATATATTCATGTTTTAAGCGATATATTGGTCAATTTATTCGACCTTTTTCGAAATTTTTTCATGATTTTATGCTCTAGAAGGATAGAGTATCGTCAGAAACGCCAAAAAACGATGTTTTTAACGCATACCGGCCATTTTTGGGCCCAAAAAAGGCACTTTAAGTTTTCACACCCCCCCCCGCAGAATTCCCATGCTGAACATGTATGCCCTCTACCCCATTGGCTAATTGAAAAATTTACAATTGTTGTGCAAGGAGGGAAGGGGAAACCCCCTTTCAAGCTATTTATTTTTGAAGTTTTTTTTATGGACAAAGGTGGTTGCGTGCCAAACGCTAATCTGCGATGATTTTTTTGAGGATTAACCCAAAAAATTAGGCGCTTCGTGTCAATTTCTTCTAGTTTTAGCTATTAGTTTAACAAATGACAACAAGGAGCTACAAGATTTTTGTCGCTATCTATTTGCAAGCATTTTTAGTCACCAGAAATGCAGAAAATTCGTGCGTCCTACAGATTACGTTTTTAAGTTGCATAGCATCATGCGATGCCTTCAGCCTGCGAAAGATTCGCATCTCAAGCATTTAAAGAATTATTCAATCATTTTGGCATATAAATAAAAATTTTCGCGATCCGCGTCAGTCCAATTTATTTACTTATCGACTGAATTCAAAAGCAAGATTCGGACGATTTTATGAAAATTTTATCGTAAAAATTTCAGTGCTTATTTTGTAAAATTGTCCGGTACTCAGCGCCGGACCCCGCTAAGTAGTGCTTGAGCGCACCACCCCGGATCCCCATCCCCAAAAGAGAGGTTTTTCGTTGAATTCTCTGTAATGCAAGGTCCTACTCGATCAGCAAAACATGCACAGTGTAGAGTGCAGCATTTAAAAATTGTTTTTATAAGCATTTTAGGCAATTTTTGCAGGACGATGTGAAAAGTCCAAAAAATGCATTATTTTATAACAACTAGAACGCATTTTATGCATTTTGATCGACTTCTAAAATGAAAAGATTTATGGGTCCTTAATGGGAAAAATCCTCGTTACGCCTGCCTATTTGCAAATATGAATTCTATATGCAAGCATGTGATAAGTTCCTCCTACCTTATCTTGAATTAGAAACGAATGAAAGACTTCAGATGCTATATTAGGCGAACTGCTTGGTGCTAATACAATCAGTTACTTAAATTCAGGGCTAGAAAAGTGAAATCACATACGACGTCAATATGCTGAGCTGCGGTGCGGTTAAACCAGGATACCACAATCATATACTGTGATTATTCTACAAGCATCACCTAATTATGTAGCATTGTCAACTTACTTTTCTGACACCAATTTATAAAACGAAAAATTTCAGAAGAATAACCTTCATAACGCTCTGGAACTAAAGTTCAATTTCAGTTTAAACTTCACACAACTGCAGAATGCAAAGTAGACATACTCAAATTCATAATTCTGACGTTACGGAAAACGTTTTTAACAAAAATTACGTTTTACAACGCTATGGGCGTGAACTAAACTTTTAGTGTAAACACTTAATATTATTATTTATCAATTAATATTTATGATAATTGAAGATAGCGTGCATGAGTGATCCTCGATGTTACCATGTCCTAACTCATATCCGGGTCATTCTGTAACTGCGAGAGTTACACGGTAGGCGAACCTGCCTTAGCAGTTCGCGATAGCCATCACATAGCCAATACTAGTAGATATCTATGATAGTGCACTGTGGGCTATGCCTTCGGTCTTCCCACTATTTCCCCAATTTTTCAATAATAAAAAACATTTAGATACTTGTCCGGTAGCATAGAGTTAAGTGTATGATAATAGTAATTGTTTCATGCATACCGCTTGTGTAATCGATAACATTCGATCTGAGATAAAAGCTTATCAGTATTACGTTAAATTGATCTTTGTTTAATTTACTGTAATGGTCCTTGAGGCCAGTGTACTTAACGTTGTAGTTTAGTCTGGCGGTTGGCTTTTTCGTTTTGCCAGTCGTACGATTGTATAGTACGTACGTTTTCGTTTTCCTTTTGCTTTATGGTTGTTGTCCGGCTATAGGCCGTGAATTCTCCGTCGAATTAAAATATAGAAAACCTACCCAGTGGTTTCTGGTTATACCGAGGGTTAGGTCGGGCATCTACTCGTCGAGGACTTCCACCCATCTTAGTGGACTGATAGGTAAATTTCGTATGATCGTTTATTTTATTTGGAAATCATAATTTATTTCTCAAGCCAAAAATTGATCAAAAATATTATTTAATCTTTAAGGATGATTGATCAGCATAGAGCTCGTTGTTGTTGTTTTCATAGTTCAGCGTGCTACACATATTAGGAACCAAAAACATTTCGGATCAGGCACTGATTGAAAATAAGTTAAATAAACAACTTGAGCTTGAGATAGGTCAACTGACCTCCGCGGCAAATACCGAGACTAGGTAGGTAGCCTTAGGTCTTAGGGCGTAGCTGCTGAGATCACCCGACATAAAAGCGGCCAGCAATATTAGGGCTGAGGGGATCGAAGCCGTAAGGTCTCTAAGGGTCCAAAGATCGAAAGCCATCCAGAGCCGCGCGATCGGGGCCAGCACTAAGTGTAGACTTAAGTACCTACGTACCTAGGTAAATCTCGAAGGCAAATGTATGTGTCCTATGTCGTCCTTGTTCGCATAGGGCACCTCTACATTTACAATTCCATGTCAAGTGTTCCAGAGCTCCCGACTTGACATCTCAGATTCTGCTAAAATTTTGCATGTACATATGCATCCTATGGTCTTAAACGAGCATCTGCGAAATTTTTTTCATAACTTCAATTCAAGTGTCGTCTGTTACATTTAAGTTTGCGGTTTTCTTTGAAATTTTTCCACAAGAATTAGGCTACAAAAGCGGTTTAAACTTCAAATTCAGTAATGCGGCTTCAGACTGGCATGCGTTTCCAAGTGAGCTCGACATACCGTAGAATAGTCAAATTAATTGTATTAGTTCGAAACACTTTTGTAGTGATTTAAAATTTTTTTAAAAACCTCAAAGCTAAATGAAACAGACTATAGATAGAGCCCAAAACCTAAACCATACTCTATATTGATTGCAAGAAACCCCTAAAAAGTTGGCAAATTTGAAACTGCATTATTAGTGAACTAGACCTTTTTATCCATTGAAAACCTGTAAGCATAGACAACTTTTTTCCCTCTTCCGAACTAAAGTAGCATTATTTCTCAGCGGTTTGTGCTTTTGATGTTAGTATTAAGTAAACGTGCCGTCAAAAATTGACTTTTCAAAATTGTACCAAAGTTTATCCATATTTTACTCCCGAACCGGAAATTGGTTCATCCAGCTATTGTACGAGTATATATGAAACAAGCATATCTTGCTCCATCTTAAAACCAAATATCAGATTATAAGATACCCGCAGCATAAAGATATAATCGACCAAACTTTCCGAAAATCCAAAACATGCTAATTTTTCAATTTTTCAACTGTATTTTTCTCAAAATACCTATCGTTCGATGTTTTATTTTTCCTACCGTTGGAAAGAGCAACTTTTTCTCTACCAAAATCACTTTGAATCGGCGTGGGTTTTCAAACAATCGCTTCATAAAACGGCTGCAAAGTAGGTACATACTACGTATTGGCCATGACATGTACATATGTAGGTACCTGACCTATGTACATTTGTGCGTCGCTTGCCGTACCTACATTGAGTAGGTACACAAGCACACTTGGGCGTGGGCGTCTAGAATCCCCCCAGAATTAAATTTTTTTATGCTTTTTAGTGCTATGTATTTTTGGCGATTTTGCCCCGCGGACCCCCAGAATTTGGGTGCTGCCCATATGTAGGTAAGTATACTTACTCGATAAATATGTAGGTATAGGTATACATATGTGCGTAGGTACCGTTCCACATACGTACATATTTATATACATACAGAGTGCCCAAGCTAAAGCTTTTTAACAACTCCGATTATGCAGCATTGCATGGCCCGTTTCTCCATAAAGAATAATTTTTGTGCACTCCAAAGTATTGACCAGAAGAATGTCACGGTCAGTTAATATGTTAACGTAAGTATACCTGCATAAGGCGATTCACTTCAAAAAGTTGAGACCGCATATATGTATACCATATAGGGAAGGTAATAAATGAATGGCAAGAAGACCCCAGAATGACAAACGGCAAGGCAGGGTTTAAGGCAGAAACTGGACAAAAATAACTATTTTTCACAGGCGGTTGAAATCGATCTCAGAAATTGCAAATTGATTACAGTAAGTAACGTGTAATAACGACTTCAACAGCAATTTCAGCCCAGAAATCTGTCAAAAGGATTATTTTCAAGCTGTGCTGATTCCCCGGTTGGCCATGTTGTGCATTTGATTGTGACCACAACAGGCCTTTACCCACAGTCCACAGCAGTCAAGGTTCCTTGTGTAAAGCAAAACGTTTCGCTTGCTGCTAAGCATATACCTAGGCGTGGGGGGTTGGGGCTATGCACCCCCAGAAGGCCAAATACCCAACATGAAAATGAAAATACCCAATAATACCCCTCAGAATTTGATTTAATCGGAGTTGTTAAAAAGCTTTAGCTTGGGGCACTCTGTATGTACGTATGTGGAATGGTACTTACGTACATACCTATCCCTACATATTTTTTGAGTAGGTATACTTACTTTGGGCCGCACCAAATTTCTGGGGGTCCGCGGGGCTAATTACCAAAAATACATAGCACTGAAGAGCATAAAAAATTCAATTCTGGGGGTCCGCCAGATTCTCAGGAGGAGGGATTCCAGACCCCCACGCCCACGTGTGCTTGTGTACCTACTCAATGCGCATTGTACATACATACATATACGGCAAGCGACGCACGAATGTAGGTAGGTACATATATACTCGTATGTGCATGTAACATTTCTAGCCAATATGTAGTATGTATGTTTGTACCTACTTTGCAGCCGTTTTGTGAAGCGATTGTTTGATAACCCACGCCAATTCAAAGTGATTTTGGTAGAGGAAAAGTTTTTCTTTCCAACGGTAGGAAAAATAAAAAAATCGAAGCATAGGTATGTTGAGAAAAATGCAGCTGAAAAATTGAAAAATTAGCATTTTTGGGATTTTTTGAAAATTGGGTCGATTATATCATTACGCTGCGGATATCTTATAACCTGATATTTGGTTTTAAGATGGAGCAAGATATGCTTGTTTTATATGTACAATAGCAGGATAAGCCCATTTCTCGTTCCGGAGTAATAAATGAATAAACTTTGATATAATTTTGAAAAGTTATTTTTTACGACAATATCGCACGATAATAAAAGCAGAAAAACAGCTGACAAAATAATTAGCTATATGTGTAGCCTAAAAGAGAGCGAAAAGTTGTATAAGCTTGCAAATTTTTAACTGATAAGGAGGTATACTTCGGCTAACATCCGGTTTGAAAGTTGCGGGTTTTTAAGGTTTATTGGTGCAAGCAGTATAGAGTAGGGTTTAGATTTAGGGTCCTGCCTTCCCGAATTTTTGAAGTTATGAAAAAAAATTTGCACAAGCCCGTTTGAGACCCTAGATGACCTACACACAAAATTTTATTGAAATCGGATATAGTCGAGTGGGGCCGATTTTCAAAATTGGACCACTTGACAAGGAATGACCCATCCGGATAAGGCGACAGACTCAAACCTGCCTACAACGTCTTTTTTCACCCAAAAGTTGTAACTTTACACCTCCAAAAGTAACTCACTATTGAGTTTCAAGAAACGCGACCAAGTGCGATGTGTAACGATTGAAATGTACCTCATTTTTAGACGTAGTTCGCAGCATTCGATTCAAAACCGGAGTGCTTGACGGACAAAAAATGGTCAACAACGTGGTTTTTTTACCCCCAGAGTTTAAAGTTTAAATCATTAGAATTAGCTCTGTATTGAGTTTTAAAGAAATGTGTCCACGTGGGATCTGTAACCCTCGAGACGTACTTTACTTTTATAAGATTTCGCACGTCCTGATTTATAACGGAGCAACTGACGAACTAAAACAAGGTAAACACGTTTTTTTCTGATTTTTAGTTTGATTTTTAAAGTCTGATTTTTAGCAGATTTTGCGACTTTAGGCGTATACATGGGTAGTTTTTTCCTAATCCCCTCTTTTCACATCCTTAATAATCCACGATCCCAAGTATATTCGTCGTTTCTGTTCTATCGGAGCATTTTTCAAGGGGTAGTATGCATATCTTTTTGGATGATTCGTTTTTAAAAAGGATGGTAAATGAAGTTCAAAGGAGAAAAATTTCCAAAAAAATTTTCCAGAGGCATTAAATTTTTATTTTCTATCAAAAAACTTCAAAGTAATCCAAAAACGTAAAACTGTCAGCAGAAAACGTTGGTTTATCACATGCATGTGTACAAAGCTTACGAACGCATTCCTCATAATTTCAACATTTTGTTGATCTCAACTGGAATAAAATCTAAGATTTAGGGCTGGCGGTATTAGTATCTAAAACTTTTGAGCCTGTCTGTATCCTAATTCGTGGATTAAATTCAAGCAAAAACTACAAGTATGAAACAGACTAAGCTCTGTCAAACAGTATAAAATCTGTAAACTAGCAAAAGTACCTAAAAGACCGTTTTAAGAAAAAATTCCACGTTTAAGTAACTTTTTCGATCAAAACCGACTACATTAAACTTTTCCATCCGAAAGAGTCCTTCAATAACATTTTATTTAGAGTTAAGGTCGGCATAAGTGCTTTCCAGCTACAGTCATTGCCATACACGCATAGCTATAAAATTCACCAAGCTTTAGCACTGCAGTAATCAGATTAAATATTGTTTCAGCTAAAACTTGCAAAGAAAACATCAAAGTATGCTTCATTGAATATCTTTTCTGCGGTTTAACGCTTTTTTTGACCTGAAAAACGAATATAGCACACAAAAAATTGTACGAGACGGTGCGGGCGGGGCTAATTTTCACAACAGTTTTGCGGGGCAGGGTGGGCCTAAGAAGCTGCAGAGCGGGGCGGGCCTTGTTTTCCTTCTGGTTGGGCGGGGCCTGAAAATTTCGGGTAGGATGCACTTCCGCCGCATAGGTCACTTCCGCCGCCTAGGTCAGTTCCGCCACATAGTTCACTTCCGCCACATAGTTCATTTCCGCCGCATAGTAGTACGGAACAGTCGCTATCCTTATTAATTATACAAAGTGCATTTTAGAGCAGAGTAAGCATTTGAAACATAGAACTTATACGGTTTTCCGTTTAATTAAACAAAATGTAATAAAAGTTTTTAGTAAAAAATAAAATGTCCGACTACAAAATGTAATATAAAATTTTTAGTTAAAAATATTATGTCCGACTTAGATAACTGAGTTCAGTTATTAGGTAGCTATTTGATAGTCATAAAGCCATATTATGCAGCGTTAAATAAGCAGTTCCTTTCTGGATCATCCTGTAAACTTCAATCAATAAATGAGGTAAGGCAAAATTTTAGCACGCATTCACTGTTAAAAATTGAATTTTAAATGAGCTTTTCCTTGCCGAAAAATTTGATGCTAACAACGCGAATTAGTTTGCTGTTATTAATTGAAAACGATGTTTTATTAGTCATCGAATAATTGTCTTAATAATAGTTCATTTTTTGTTGCATAGTGTTGTCATTTATACAATCACACATGAATATAGAACACAGAAAAGTATGAGGATAAGTGGGGTGTGACTGAACCACCGTATATATTCGTATTGGTGAGACTAAATGTACGAGTATTGAAGCTAGTACGAATTTTCCTGGTGAGAAAATTGCATTTTTTGTAAGAAAGTCTTAAAAATGTAGGTGGTTCGCATCGTGAGAATTATTTACCATAAATTACCTTAAATTTGGCTAAAGATGACACTTTTACAGCCAATATAGTAGAAAATTATTGAAAAGTATCCATTTTATGACCTTGTGTGGAAAAATGTGGAAAATGCAGTTTTTACCGACTATCTCAGCGAAGTTTACAAGAAATAAGACCATTTTATGTTGGGTCCGCCCCCTCACTTTGGCAAATCGTGGCGCTTATAGCAATTATTCCATAATATGCGGCGGAACTGTACTATGCGGCGGAAGTGACCTATGCGGCGGAAGTACCTATGCGGCGGAAATGCACCCCAATCAAAATTTCGGCCCGCGCAGGATTCTGGTACGAACCAATCAATTTGTAATGAGTTTTTTGCCAACAAGACAAGCTCACTGAAAAACTTTGGATTTATAGATAAGCTGACGAGTCAATGTGATACATTTTGCGTATCATTTAAATAGTGAGTGAGTATGGAGGTCGCTGTGACTAATTTGACCCATTACCGTGACCAAAGTCCTTCTATTTTAATTTATTTCGAAACTAGAACATTTCAAGAATGAAATTAAAAAGTCCTAGTGTTACAGTTGAAAAAAATTAAAAAGTTCTTAAAAAAGTTTTAAAAGTGAAAAAGTTAAAAGCTAAAATTAAATGTGAAAAAAGTTAAAAAGTTCCCTATTATTTTTCTAATTGAAACAACGTCAACGTTGCCATCAATTCGTTTTGATCATGTTGTTTTATATTGACGAGTAAATTTTAATATGAATTTGCAGACCCTATTTACTATCACGACGCCGTCCTATTGTTACTTTTATTTTACTTAAAGGCGCGAACGCATTTTTTCGTTCATTACAGTCGCGCAAGAATCTTCAGCTGTTGATTCCTTCTTATTAATTTTAAGTTGGAATTCGAATTATGCCCTTTTTATTTTATTACATTTGGTTTTCTAGTAGCATAATTCATATGTTTTCTCTAATGAGTACTTCATGATTTGAAAATGTATGAGATTATTATTTTGATTGTGTCCCGGGTGACCGACAGTCCCGGGTGACCGACAGTCCCGGGTGACCGACAGTCCCGGGTAACCGACAGTCCCGGGTGACCGACATATGGTTTTAAAAATAGATCTGTCAATCAAAAAATTCCCTTCTGGCCGACAGTCCCGGGTGGCCGGCTGTACCGGGTGGCCGACAGTCCCGAGTGGCCGACTGTACCGGGTGGCAGACAGTCCCGGGTGACCGACAAGTGGTGTAATTATAGGTTTGTCATAAAAATTCCTAACTGACTAATGATTTCGGAATTAATGCTTTTTCAAGTAGGTATGCACATAAATAGTTTTACCAATGCGATAACATTGATCATACGAATTCATAGCAAATTTAAAACATGCAGGATTTTGTAAAAAGGGCCTATTATTTGCAAGGCGTAATATTTTAGTGCTATCCAACTCAAACTTATTGTAGCTATCCTACTTAAACTTATTGTTTAATGCAATCCTACTCAAACTTATTTAGTGCTATCCTACTTAAACTAAATTAGTGCTATCCTATGTACTAAAACTTATTGTTTAGTGCTATCCTACTCAAACTTATTGTGACAAAAATGAATCTTTGATACAAAATTTTTATGTTTGATAGTTTATATTAAATATGTACATATAATAAGGTTATATACAATATTTACATGTAATAAGTTTATATTCACATTGATGCCAGTAATAAACTTTATTGCTATTCTTAGAGAATGAAAAATTACGTATTTCGATTTTGAAAAAATGTACGTGCATACATACAAACGTACGTATGTACATATATTCATAGTAATAGTACAACCGGGTCATTTGGGAATTTTTATGCCATCTATTGATCACCCGGTACAGTGTCGGCCACTCGGGACTGTCGGCCACTCGGTACAGTCGGCCAACCGGATTTGTCGGCCATCCGGTACAGTCGGCCACCCGGGACTGTCGGCTACTCGGAACAGTCGGCCAGTAGGTACTGTCGGTTACTCGGGAATTTTTTGATTGACAGATCTATTTTTATACTATTTGTCGGTGACCCGGGACCGTCGGTCACCCGGGACTGTCGGTTAACCGGGACTGTCGGTCAACCGGGACTGTCGGTCACCCGGGACGTTACCATTATTTTTACTCTGGAATACTGAAAAGCTTTTTCTCTGAAACATGCCTTAGTAAATTAGGTAGAGCAATGAAAAGTTGTTCGGTTATCTTGTGTTTAACGGCTTTAAAAAAATCAAAATGCAAAAATGAAATTGACAATGAAAAATAATAAGAGCAAAAGAAGGAACAGAAAGCAGTAATTTAATGAAACTTACATGCCATAAATTACAAAAAACAATGGAAAAATCCCGTATTTTATCGTTCCATGATGAGGATCATGTGCGTTCTGTTTTAATATTTAAGAAACTGACTGAATTTTCATTTTCTTAAGTGAAAACCGAAACGTCTAAAAAAACAATATAAGGTATCGTTTCGTCCTATTGGCCGCCTCAGTGTTGCATTAGTTTCCGGTCGTTACATACATGCATATATGCATATCTTGTTTTCCTGTTTTGATCGAGACTTGTGTTAAATATAATGAATTGCAGTGCTTACCAAGGATACTAAATGCTTGTGAACATACGAAAACTCGAACGCAAGATTTATACATATATGCTACATGGCAAAAGAAGCTAGATTAGTCTAGCTGAAGTCGTTGTTCTACAACATTTATCTTATCCTGTGTTCGGCATTTTTTTAATCCCAGATTAAGAAGATTACGCACTAGGCAGCTTAAGGTTTAAAAAATCAAGAAGCAGAGTCAAGTAGCTATTCGCAAATCAGCTACTGTACGTTAAAGTCGTTTCATCGAATAAATATTCAGTTTTGCGTAGTCGTTATTTTTAAGCAAATCTCGTATTTCTTTATGTCTTTATTTTTCGAGTTGATTAATTTTTATTGATACATAAGGGAATTCAAGTTCTCAAGGACCTATTGACATGAAGGTGCTTAAAATTATGACAAACATGTAAGAAAACACGTATAAGTATGTAGGTATTTAATATTTACTCGTATGACATATTTCATATTTATCCATGACGTTGAAATTTGAATATGTTTCTAAACAAGACGTGCGATATTTTGTTTAACCGCTCGCCCTTATTGGTTTTGTCTTGCATAATCTAACCAAGTAGAGCTTATTGTAACATGCTATTTTTCCAGCCATCCTTCTTCATTTTCCGTGTATCTGTGTGTATAGAAGGTAGACTGCAATTATTCGTCCGAACTTATTGCGCATTTTACATATAGGTACCTTTTCTACGTTTAAATATGTAGCTGTTGAAGATATGAACACATGAATACCTACTGAGAAGTTAGTGGAAGTTTCAGGCGTCGATATTCTGCTAAAATTTTCTAAGAATGTATTTATGGCAAGATAGAGTACGGGATTACAAGTTGATATTTTTATTACTTATTTTCAAATCATCTCTAGACTAAGAAATTTTTGAGCTTTGCATACATTCGTGCTCGTGTGCATATTCAGCTTCTTCATTCGATGCTTATTTTTTCTTGCTTGTTTTTTCTGTTTGTTGCGCTTCTCAAAAATTAGCCGCCGTTTTATAACGGTGATTTATTACGACTCGAACGAACTTCGACTGGCTAAGCTCGTCTGGTTAGTGATGCTTTTCAGTTTGAACTTCGAGACCCTCTCAAAGACGGCTCTAAATTCGACCGAATTTTTCTCGCTTTTGACTTAAATAATTAATTACAAAATAAATGAATGAGTTAAAGCGATTGTCTGTACGAGTAATTAGACAATTTTACAAATTTAGGTCTCCGTACAGAAATCGTTTAAAAATATTGCCCGCTCTAAAAGTGAGTGCTTTGAACTTTTTTGATTTGTTTTCAATCAAAACTTTATGCGCGTATCATTGTACAACACACGTACTCGGAAAATGACTTTCTGGTTGCATCAGTGAATCGTCTGAATCATGTTACTTGCAAGTAGCAATTAATTAAATATTCTAGATTTTTATGTTGGTTTCCGAATTCTGAGATCGTTCGTATCCCCTCGTGTCATCTTTTTTCTCCCAGTTTATTTCCAGTAACAAGTTACGAAGATTGGTCCCAGAATTTCTGCATATTCGCGTCGGAACGATGATCTAATCAGATTTTCTACAGTGGTTTTCGTCAATAAATGATAGAAGTAATGGTAATGATTTTTCATGGCAGAGAATTTGCATCTCATCATTTTGATTCATATTAATTCTATGCATCGCTGGCCTAATTGGCTCCATTTTGATAAAGATTTACTTAGTCACGTACAGTCTGTGTTGTATTCAGTGCTGTCTGTTCAGGGGCGGATTTAAGGGGGCAGGGCGGCCGCTTACCTATTGGCCAAAAATGGGATCTAGTATACAATTTACCCCCCAGCGTTTTTTAGCCGATCCATATAAGCTACAGTAACCAAACTTTACAAGGAGATAGCTATAAGCCTATTGTACTAATCTGGCCAAATTGATTAACTTACGGTGTTAACTTACTGCTTTACACTCACAGTTTACAACGCACTAACGGCATCTAAAAATTGTGAACGATTCGGTGAGTTTCAAACAAAGCAGTTTTTTGTAACTCAATCAACATCCTACATTCAAAAAGTAAGTTTAAAAAAAGTAAGTTTAAAGTAAAGTAAAGTAAAGTGAGTTTTTTTTAATTTTTTTTGTTTTCTTGTTTTTTTAAAGCAGTAAGTTTACACCGTAAGTTAATCAATTTTGCTAGATTAGTACAATAGGCTTATAGCTATCTCCTTGTAAAGCTTGGTTATTGTAGCTTATATGGATCGGCTTAAAAACGCTGTGGGGAAATTGTATACTAGATCCCAAAAATATTTGGCGAGATAAAAAATGGATCTGTAGTTTGCAATGATTTTTGGCCGTCGATAATCATAATTTCTCAAATTTTTCAGACGCTTCGCGCCGGATAATACTTATTAATAACATTTATTTACTTTCTTTGCGACCTGGAAGCCTTTTTTTGCTCATGGAATAGCCTCTAAAACAGATTCAAGAGCAGTAGCAGCTTTTCTAGCATAGATTTCTTCTATTTTCGAGCACAACTTTTAAAAAATTTTCGACGTTCGGCGTCAAATGCTACAAATACAGAAAATCGAGCGATAAATCAAGCTTTTAAACGACCTTCAGGGTACATTTCAAAAATTTTTCGGCGCTCCATGCTCGATTTCGCTGAAGTCAAATAAATTTCATGATTTTTTCGCACAAAATTTTTCGAAATTTAAAAAATTTTTTGATAAAATGTTGCCGCAAAAGTGATTTTAAATTAAAGTTGACAATGTAAAATGCCGAAATATGCTATTTTGCACGTGAAGGGCAAATTTTCGGAGCCATTTTTGACTGTTTCTGGAACAGTTGGGGTACCGCCCCCTTAGGAAAATCCTAGATCCGGCACTGTCCCTGTTGATGTAAAAGTTCTGTAACTCACAATTCGTTCGCGCATTTTTCCAGTTATGTGCAGAGGTGCGATTATGGGCAATGCATCCTTTGAAATTCACAACTTTCGCATAATTACACACGTATAATTTAGTAAAAAGGAGTAAAAATTACAAAATGAATAAACATTTAGCACACATTTGGCTAAATAATTATCTGAGAACGTGAATAATTAGTAAATCCCAAATCGACCTGCCTATTAATTCCTCATATACTTATATTATTGTCGGCCTGAAACATACTTTAGCGCTAGAATAGGTTTTTGCATTAGAGTTGGGCAGGATTTACCCAACTTTGTATTCGTTCAACAAAGTTGTGGCGTAAATTCACACCCAACTTTGTTGGGTAAATCCGACAATCTGCCTTATTTTTGCTCAAATTAAAAAATTTGAACCCTTTTCTTACAATATTGTCGTAAAATTTGAAACTTTTTAAAAAAATCATGCACTGCTTGCTGCAACATTTAAAATACAAGTAGACAAAACAGCGAGAAAAACTGTTCTCCACGTGACTAGCGGTTTTTATACCTACTACCTACTTGGTGTAAGTCGGGTATCACCCGCACACAAAGCAACAATAACGATGGAATGGATTAATTCATTGAAAAAGGAATCCCTCTCCTTTTTTGGCCGCCTCATTCTCCCGATACATATGTATTGAATCCGTCATTGTTCCTATCCGACTTTATCAGAAAAGTGCTCCAAATTAAATCCACTAACAATTACTGCAAAAAGTATATCTGTTTTCATCGTTTTTAATTTTTTATGATTTTCATCATTTTATTACCGCTCACGGGCTTTTACTTTTAATCAATTTCTACATACTGCATATGTATCTCAGGGAAAATTGCAGCTTATTACGCATTTCGCCTTAGATGTGCAAAGACGTTCGATTAGAATTTATTAACAGCTTATTTTCAGTCTGTTAGCTTAGATGTACAATGGAGAAAGCTAGTTCTTCTTTTCCGTATGCTTGGCTGGCTCAAATTTCTATGTATAATTTATGATTTCGGTTAGCGATAATAAAAACTTCATTAACTATCTCTTCAGCTGCTAAATTAATTGATCCCGATTCGTCATTTTTTTCGCTGCTTATCTTTCGCGTTAGTTTTCGCGTATAACTATAATAATAAGATGAAATATTTTTCAGTGATGCGCTCGATGTGCGGTAAGGCGAGAAAAAACTGACATTAAAATCTAATAGGCCACCCCGAAATTTTCGTGTCATCCATAACTCGCCGTCACGTTTTTCATGCCACTCGTTCCGTAAAAGTTATTTTAACGGAATAAAGTGTGACACGATTTTTCTAACACGGCACTTATCGTGTTTATTTTTTCCCGCTAATTTTACATCTTCATCAATTGACCGAGCTGTGTTGTTGTCGTATGAAAAAATTCGGCCGTGAGCCAAATTTTTTCGTGTTAATTGAAATTTCGCTACGCATAACTTAATGTATGTACATACATACATCAGTACTTATATTTAATGTTTCTATTTTTCTATTCCCAATAATAATAATTCAGGCACCTACTTAATTTATACGTCTTGTTGTGTATTACGGTAGTCAGGTAGACGATTTTACGGTAATACGTAAATGAAGTGTAACATTTGGTCGAAAATTTTCGTGATAACGCGTCGCACAAAATGGGGGAATAAAAGACTTTTTCTTTTCGCCTCAAAAATTCGGGAGCATAATTTTAGACCGACCTAGACCGTAACCCTCGCGAAATTAAAAACCGGTTCTTTTCACTATACACCGTACGTTATATTATTATTATGCGTTAATCGATAAGGTCATAAAATGAAGATCTCCGTCCCCGATGGTGCTTTTACGGAACGAAATGCTTATTCGAGACGGTTTGGCTTTGAAAGGTGCCATTTTTTGACCACAGGGCGAAATTCATTTTCGTCTTAAACTGCGTACCTATGTATAATTCTACATTCAATCCATATTATATTGCGCGCTTTAATATACTACAGAATTACATACTATATATACAAAATTGATGTATTACTTTTCTAGACATATAATAAATAGTACTGTAGATTTCTTCGCACCTTCGAGTGTTCCGATGCACTTTTCCTGAAGAACACTCGAAAACGGGTGCCGATCAATGAATGCTCATTGCTCGTTCACATTCGTTGATTCTAATCAATTATGGAGTTCATTTTATGAGGGCACTCGTGTTCGCATGGATCCTTTTTTATCTCAGTTTGCAATATATCAGTCAGATGCGGAGTAAAAAACGAAACAAGAATTTTATGACTTTTTTATAGGTCATTGTGAAGTTGTTATAATTCTTTCGTTATGTCCGAATACATTTGCCGATTCCTCTTTCAAATTTTGAATCTGAATGCGTCGATTGTTTGCGTATGAAATATTTATTTGAGGTTTTAAAAAGCGCACATTGACCATAGTTTATTTTATTTTGGACTTTTTCCGTCCAAATTTTATGTACATATACGTAGATTTTTATGTACATACGCTCACATAAAATGTGCCCCAAGGACCTTTGTATTATTGTCGGTCGACAGCCACACGGTAAACAAAAGTTGCGCGTATACTTCGGCAATCGCAACAATTAAAATTTAGATTGACGACCAAACGCGGGTCTTTTGAATCGGTTTATATTTCGAGTCTTCGCGTAACTCGGGTAAGGACAAAAAAATTTGACAACTTTTATAAATAGCTTAGCCTTTTAGCAATCTAGAAACGTGATTGGATGTAAAAACAGTAGATTTCTATGATAATAGCCGCCGTTGTCGAAAACATTTGCTGAATTATTAATTTGGAAATGTTTTTTAGACCTCACAGCGCTCCTGTCAAAAATCTCTATACTGATACGCGCGGCTGTTCTTGCCATTTACGGGTAAATGTACATAGGTACTCGTATTTTTGATTAGTTTTAGCCCGTTACTCATTGTAATGGAATCGAACATCCCTTTTTTGCTCAGTGCTGTCCTGTTTTGCATTATTTTTTCCTCTTTGTTTTGAGGTTTAATGCCTGCCTGTTGCTCAGCTTCACATCCAGCTAACCAATAAGCAAGTTTAATATCATGCTTTAATCTACATATACTCGCATAAAACAAATGAGATGGCTGTTCTCCGGAATTGCTGCGATTCCCTCGCTTTGTTGTACATATGTACCTACTATGTCTAAATGCGTATATACTTTCTGCTATCAATTTCTTGCCAATCAAACATCTTTTGAGCGCTTTTCCTCTTATAATGATGCTTAATGTTTTTTTGAGGGATAAATAAAACAGGTTAATAAAGCGTTTCATAGTCTGCGTTTTTCCAAGTTTATTTTATTTTTTAGATAAATCAATGTGGTATAGTTCAGCAATGTATGCATGGGCGATTCAAGGTAGCGGTAGGGGGCTGCCCCTCATAAGCCCAAAATAGTTGGCGAGATAAAGGATTTTGTAATGATTTCCGACCATCGACCATCGTGATTTCGCAACTCGAGTGATAATACCTATTTATCTATTTTTCGCATTTATTCACTTTCTTGGTGGCCTGGAAGCCCAATTTTTATAGTTTGCTTCCTTTCATTAATTCTAAAACAAAGTTCTTCGCGTTATAAATGTTTCAAATAGACGTCGCTTCAAGTGCACAAAAACAGGAAAAAATGCAACAATTTAAGTCTCTAAAGGCGTTTCTGTTTAAATTATAGCAATTTTCTGGCGCTTTGCACCGGTACACTTTGCACAAGCTTGCTTCAACTTGTGGAATTTTTGCACCAGAAAATATTTTGAGTATAAATAAACTAAATATATATATATATATATATATATATATATATATATATATATATATATATATATATATATATATATATATATATATATATATATATATATATATATATATATATATATATATATATATATATATATATATATATTAGTGATGTCCTGGGCACCGGCACCGGCACCGGCACCGGCACCGGCACCGGCCCGGTGCTAGATAAAAGAGAAAAAATTAGTGTACATAAAAAGAATAATTGAAGCTCATATATCACCAATTTAATTAATAAAGGCGCAAAAAGGTAGCATTTTGTTAATAAAATCTTCTGAGTAGCATAGTGAAGCATTTTGACTGAACTTCAGAACAAGTCTTCGAGTTTTAAAAATGAATTATTCATTTAACGAAACACATCTTATTGAAAACATCAATTAACAGCAAGAAGCATGGACACTAATAAATAAAGCAAATTAAAATTTAAAACATCGACATATAGAGTAGAAAATTTTTCTAATTCTACCATCTGTAGGCAAGTAGGATGAGTACTACAGAGTAAATTTCAACTTGATTTCATCAAATCCATTTTTATTTTTACATTTCGTGAGCAGAAGACCGTAAAACGCGGCTAGAATTTTAGAATAGTGTTTATGCAAAACTGTTTCTTGCAAATTATTCAGAAAAAGCTTGTTAAAACTTTGTAAATGAACTTCTATGTAAGTCTTTTGCATTAATAATATAGCCCATGTTTGTTTTCAGAGGCTTTTGAAAATGTGAAATGATAAACTCGAATAATTTAAGCTCAAAAAGTTTTTGTGGCTATTTTCATGTTTGTTTCTTACTAGTTGAATATTTAACTAATGCACTAAAACCAAATTTCGATTCGACTAAATATCAACTACTGCACAAGCCAATCTTGATTGCGCTACACTTAAACTTATAATACACTATTTAACTTTTATTTTTCTTCGAATTTCAATTTTATTACAATTTTTTGTTTGTTTAATGCTTAAGTGAGAAAATTAATATGTATTCATAAATTAAAAATAATGAAGTCGTTACTAGCCAAATGAAATTTTGCCCTTAATATGTATATCCGGTGAAAAATAGGTACAAATTTAACCCTTTTTGAAGAAGCATAGTACACTATATAATATGCTAATGTAGCACTCGGCACCGGCACCGGCGCCGGTACAGGAGGTACCGGCACCGGCACCGGTAAAAAAAGCGGCACCGGGACATCACTAATATATATATATATATATATATATATATATATATATATATATATATATATATATATATATATATATATATATATATATATATATATAACGACAAAAAATGCTGCTCTGCAAGTGAATAGCGGGTTTCTGGACCTATTTTTTGACTGTTTTGGAAAAGTCGGATTATTGCCGCTCCCCTTACGAAATTCCTAGACCTGCCACCGATATTTTTTAATTTTAGCGATATATTGTATTTATATTACTGCGATGCTTCTGGAACCAAACACAACGTCGTCCGTTCGTTCTCCGGATAAACAGATAAAAAATACGATATTTCGCAAGAAATTTTATACGCCCAACCACTCGCACGATGCGAATGAAGCTAAAAATAGTACGGGCGAAGCCGAAAATAGCTTAAGGACCAAACCGCCTCTCGTTCCGAAATCGAATTCGATCAACGATTGCTTTATCGACTACCGAAAAGAAACGTCGACGAACTCGCCTTTCCCGACCTCCACTTTGCCGCCAAGCGGCTATCGCCGCAACTCTTCGTCTATTAATGGTCAAATTCGTTGCCGACCCGTTTATCGATCGATCGCCTATAAAACTTGGGCGATCAATGGCGCCAGACATTATCCTCGATTTTTCAGCAGTCAGACGGATTTAACCCAAAACGCATCCGCCGACGACAAATCGTCGTCTACGACGACTGACGATTCCGCTTCCACCTCATCCGCAGTTAACAATGGTGGATCGATATCGTTGGTCCACGATGATTCTCCTTCGATTTCATTGGTAAATAGCGAATCTATAATCGACCAATCGCTGGCGACCAATAATTCCAAATCGATGCAGTCGGTCGTTAACGAATCCGTTTCGAAAGCGCTAACGGCCGATAAAACGTCTTATTTAATCAATGCGGAAACTGTGGACGAATTAGGCAAAGTTCAACGAAGTTTACCCTCAATCGCCCAATCAGGTTCGCTTACTTTCGCTAAATGCTGTAAAACTAGCTCTAAAAATAAAGATTCGGTGAAAAGCAAGTTGATATCGCATGCCGGTAATGGAAATGCCAATGACCAATCAAAAGAGAGTTTATCCGATAACGACAGCATGTACAAAATCGTCGACGTTCAATTATCGCCAACGGTCAGTCCAAAACCCTTCAGGGCCACGTTGCCGCCCAAGATTCAATCGGCGTTGCAGAAAAATAGCCTAAAACAGCAGAAGCGCGTTATTCAAACGCCGCCCCGTGCTGCCGCACTTTCCGATTTGTATGCTTTGCCGCGGAGATCCGATATCGACCAATCGCAACATGTAGCTGCGACGCCATTGGTTGAAGGCGGCTCCGAGCGTACGCTGCTCGCAAATGGTCCCATTTCGGAACCAATGCGCTCGGAAGCGAATTCCGTTATCAATAATGGTCAAAAAATGGGCGAAATTTTCCGTTTTGATAATCTCAAAAGCAAGATTAGTTACTACGAGCAAATGATTCGTCGAAACGGATCGTCGGTCAAAACGCCGTCGCACAAACGGATTTTTATCGTCGACGCTTCCTCGCCGCTCACTATTCGTCGAACCGTATCGGACTACGTCGATATTGGCCAATATGGCAACAAAAGCGAAAATTCGGATTTTTATTCGTCCGAGGATTATTGCAAGTTTTTGATGCAAAAATCGAACAACCGCATGAGTCAGTTTTCTCTGCTCGGACCCAGTAAACAAGATTCGCTTAATAAATCGTCAAAAACGGTCAAATTTCGTTCCCAGTCACCCTTTTTGGGCCAAAATCTATCCGGCTCACTTATACGAAAAATAAAAGACAAATTAACGTCGGATAACTTCAGAGGCCCAAATAATATCGGACGAGATCACGCGATCAAAATAGCCGCCGCATCAAACTGCAGCAGTTTGGGGCGGGGTCCTCTGCAGGGAGCTAATCATTCTAATCAACTCAAAACAAGATTAAAATGCAAAAGCGCCTACAACTTGAATAATCAACAGTCGACGAAATTAAGCGAGCTAAATATAGCCCCGGTTCAAGGCAATAGTGGTAACGAGGAAACGAAATTCGAAACGAATAGAGAAGCAATTAAGTACCTCAGAAGCCAGCTGGTGAGTCGATTTGTCCATTTAGTTTTCTGAAAATTCTAAAAAAATCAATTTTTTGTACCGCTGTCTTTTTAATGTCTGTAGAACTATTTGACATAATATAATATTAGGAAGTCGTCAATAAGACGAGCATAAAAAGGACAGAAAGAAAATAAATGGAAGAATTTGATATTTTGATATTTTTGGTAATAATTAATTTTCATAAACAATTATAATGTATAAGTATAATTAATATTTATTTTTTATAATGTTGATACATAATCTTATTCGTGATTAATCGTGAGTATTCGTTTTTTATTATTCTATAGAGAAAAGAGCATGCATGTTACATGAGTGTTACTGAAGCACAGTACTTAATGACAGGTGCCATGCATTCATAAGAAAACCACGGAATTACCTCAATAGATTTTCTTTTATTTGATAAAAAACTTATTATATTTTTGCATCTTAGTAACGAAAAAATAGCTAGTCATGGGGTAGCCAGGGGAACTTAATTGAACTACAGTGACCTAAAAATTGGTAAAAGCGCTAAAATTGTGGAGAAAATACAGTTAATAATAGAGAAGTTTTCGCCAAAATATTGATTTTTGTTTACTCCTGTCATTAATTTTGACACCTCTGAAAATTTTTCCTTTTGCCCTTCATGGACAGATAGACTCTGCCAAATTCATATCTGCAGCCTACTCCCTTTCCGTACATTAATGACATAATAATAAATGTCTATATATGTCTCGTTATTTTGTATTTTAGTTCAATGCCGACCAGAAAGAGATTTTAAAGTGGAAAAGCTAAATTTTTGACTAGCTTCTTGTTTTTGGACTAAATTCTGGCGATTTTGATAGTAGAAAACGTTAAAATTAATCTGGTACGAAGCCTATAAGAGTTTCTATTCAATGCAAAAAACCAGGGTAAGACGTAATGCTTTAGTAATCATCCCATATTTTCTAGATATTCTGCTATTGAAAAAAAGAAAGTCGGCCTTGTGAATTTCGGTACCTTGTGCACAAAATCGAAATATTTTGGTACAATTATTGTTTATAATACGTTTATTACCATTTGTTGTCTTTATTTATAGTCACAATCATACGTGGGCAGCACCAAAATTCCGGGGATGCAAGATATTTCAAAGGTCAAAAAATGGCCTTAAAAATGGTGGTATGGCAAAAACATCATTTTTCAACGTTTCTCATCGAGCACTATCCATTGGCATCAAAAAATTGCGAAAAAACAAAAAAATTTCAAAAAATTGAATTCTGGGGGGGTATTTTGGTTTCTCGGGGGGGCATACCCCCAAACCCCCACGTCCAGGTGTGGTCACAATGACCCGCTACTGAATTTTTGTACCTTTACTGCGTATATGAGCTATGTTGTGGAACCTATAGTCAGCCCATACATGTAATGGCTCAAAATTTAGGTAGGTAGGGGGGTCCCCGACCACTTTTAGGGGATTGGCCAAAAACGGCCAAAAAATACCTAAGAACGGCCAGAAAATTGGATTTGTTCCAAAAATCGGAGAGGGTTCAAAAATTTTCTGGCTTTGGAGGATGGGGAACGGCCGACATTGGGTGGAGGATCCCCGATCCCGTCTCACATGTATGAGTGAATCTGTCCTTACATAAGGGGTAGGGCAAATGTATTTTTGAATTTCTGAGCTTGAAAAAATTGAGCATTACTTTGTAAAGAATACATTTTTGTAACTACTTCCTCACCAACCTTAACGTGAGACAATGTTTGAAAAAATATTCCTAAAAATGAATTCAGTAGCAATACAGTATATTTAAAAGACATTGCCTAGGTCTCCTGTTCACCATATATACACAGAACTTGTATGAATGCTATAGTAGAGTAAAAAATATGCTAATCCACAGTCTCTGGTTGATTTTAAGCACTACGTAGGAAGGTTTTTGATTTTCATCCATTTTGACCTTCATTTTACCTTATTCTTCCTTTTTTCCATTCTGGAAGGTTCTGCCAAACCCCCTAATCCCACACCTGTATGTTTGTCTCGCTCCACTTTAAAACAGGTACCAAATATGGTGGACTGTTGGTCAGTCAAAAAGCTATGTTCATCCAAGGTAGTATTCAACATGGGTGCTGATGCTGATTAAAATTATGCAAAACGTTGTACAAAAGTTGATTTTAAGTACTCAAACAAAAAATTTATAATTTCCATAATTCTTCTGCCGTTTATTTCACATAATTTTATAGAGAAAGTTCCTTTTTTCTTCCTGTAATCCAGGCCAGACATGCACATGGGGCTTAGAGATTCCGTCAAGAACGCCTAAACGGCAAAATGGAGAACATTTTTAGCTAAATAAAACAGAATTAACGGCGTAAAGGGATGGAAATCATGACTTTTTTGCAAAAGTGCTTGAAATTTTACCAGAAAATTAATTTAATGACCCTTCTGCACTATTTCATTGAATTCTTCGAACAATTTGAAATTTTTAATCCCAAGCGTGCGACCCCAGCCGTCATGTGGTTAATGCATTTTTGTAGTTTCGTTCTCCTAATTCTACTTTCGTTTTTACAGCTCAAAATTCAGGAAGAGAGGTAGTTGGCCTTTTTAAGGTAGGAGTAAATAATCTATGGCAAAAAAACACCTAAAAAGGGTTTAAAAAATTCAGTTTTCGCCCGAGCTGGGTTAAAAAATTTCTCCTTCTGGGTTGGAAGGGGCCGAGGGACGGCCGACTTGGGTAGTATCAAATAAGTATGCTTCCTACATTTGATCCTGCATTTCTTCATACATAATTAATTATTTAAAAACCTTTCACAGTCTGCTGGGAAAAAAATTTTTTTCTGATTGGAATTTTGTCATCTTTGGATAGAGCATGTTAAATAAAAATACGGTCTTTGCTAGCTATCTTAATCCGTGATTAAAATTTTTTTTTGGGTTCACCCCACTGGTCCCACCTTTCGGTGAATCCTGAATACGAGGTATGTGCACTGATCTATTTTTCTTGCAAGCCTGTTAACCGAAGCTGCCTGAATTTGTAGTGGTTAGCGACGGTAATTTCTTCAGCTCATGCCGATTCTAAAATAAGTATAAAAGTCTGTTATCAGTCCATTGCAAACGGAGTCTTTTATGTTGCCGCCACTTGTTTTTCACGCGTTTTTGAATGCAATTTTAAATACAATGCAGAGTGTGTTTAGGCTGTTAAGTTAACAACGAGTAACCGCTCAGTTCCAGCCAGTCATAATTAACTTTCTTACACTCCAAGCGTATTAGAGCTATGCATTTTATCCCTTATCAGGGCCATTCAGCCGGATTTTTTTAAAGTTACTTTCATAGAATCGCGTGGTAAACTATGTTAGTTACATTCGTCTGCACATTTCTCTACGAAGAAAATTAAATATGTAGGTAAGTTTGTGCGGAACACAGACATAAGCGTGTGCGTAAGGAAATTTTTTACGACTTTCAAAAATTAGATTTGTCTGCGCAACAAAAAAGAACTCGACTCGTTTTTCAGATTCATCAAAGGTATAAATTAATGGTAATTAAGTTTTATTTTTGAATAACTCACTTTTGATAATAATCTTAATTTGGGGGACAGTGAAAATATTCTACATTGATGACCAATGAAATTCCCTTTAAACATTGCTTTCCGACTGAGTAATTCAAAGTAGATAAAGGATTTGTTTTCAAAATATCATTGACTATCAAGCGAAATGCGCTAATTTTGAATTATCTCGTCCAATCATGCTTCTAAATTTTGATTAAGGAAAACGATTTCCATAATATAGCCATACTGGTAATAGGAAAAAGAGGCGATTTAAAATTTTAGGAATGCACTTCGGAAAATAAAGATTTAGTTGTACCTGAATGAAGGAAAAATGAAGTAATTACAAGTGATTAGAAAAGGAAGTTATTTGTTCGGAAGAGTCGGAATACATAGACATGCTGAGTTTGACTTGTTTAAGGTTCAGTATGATAAAAATTTAAGGATTGGTACTTAGATATGTATATGCAAATTTTTTAATTCCTAATCAGAAAATAAGTGAAATCCTATGCGAACTTTCCATGCATTCGCGTAGATAATTTTTAAGTATCGTACGCACACCTGGGCGTGTGGGGTTGGGGGTATGATGCACCTCCCACGAGAAACCAAAATACCCCCCCCCAGAAACCAAAATACCCCCCAGAATTCAATTTTTGAAATTTTTTTGTTTCTCTCCATTTTTTTGTGCCAATGGATAGTGCTCGATGAGAAACATTGAAAAATGGTCTTTTTTGCCATACCACCATTTTTTGAGGCCATTTTTTGACCTTTGAAAAATCTTGCACCCCACCCCCTCCCAGAATTTTGGTGCTGCCCACGTATGATCGTACGCACAAACGCACAGTAGTCGGTCTGCTTGAAGGGGAGGGGGTCGGCCAGAAAGATTTGAGCTGAAATGTTCTCATTAACTGATCTAAGTGCTAAAATAGCGTAGAAACATTATTAATTGACATTTATATCATTTTCGAGCAGTTTAACAAAAAAAATTTTATATCCGTCAATTTTTAGCCTTCACTTTGCTCTCCAGAAAATTTTCTATTTTTCTATTCTAGTCTACACACAAAAATTCTTCTTCCTCAACGGAAATATGAATATGTTCCTCAAAAATTTTTATCCATATGTCTTGAATTTTTGAATGTATTTACATACACATACTCGACGCCGATGAAACTTTTCGATAGATGGTAATGCATCTAAGATTCAGGTATTACTGGAATTGTTAAGAAATCCGACTAGGATCTAATAAAGCAAATGAAGCAGATGAAACTTTCTGGAAGATTTATTTCGCCTGAAGGCAAGAGGGTATTTGAAAATACAATTATTACTAGAATTGGACTTTTTCTACGTTTGTAACAGATCAAAAAAATGACAATTCGCCTTAATCATATCTAACAGACGGCACAGCTTATTTTAGTTTTATAGATTTCATACACTTTCTAGTTTTTTTATTATATGTATGTACTGTTTGAAACTTTTCTTTTTTAATTAGTCAAAAAATCGGAAATGGAAAGATGTCTCATTCTGACAAAGACTGATATTTATTAACAAATATTTATCGGAAGGATATTGAGAAAAACGTAGTTTGAAATTGGTCCAAATGTAAATAAGCATTTGGCTATCAAAATTGAATAATTAAAAAATTAATCAGAATCAATTAATCAATATTAATCAAAAATGAAATTAAAATAAGTTGAAAGGGCATTACACCATTCGTCAATTTCTATTATTTGTCGATTAAATTGTTTTGGCGCACCGGATGGTTATGCCTGACCGTACATGGGCAGCACCTTAATTTTGAGGTCTGGGGATCCGAAGATTTCATATGTCAAAAAAGCGCCGAAAAATTGATGGCAAGGGCAAAACACTACTTTTCGACGTTTCGCATCGAGCTCTATCATTGGCGTATAAAAATTTCAAAAAGTAGGCCATTTTTGGGGGTTAGGATTCCCGTGGCCAAAATTCCCGCGCCTATTCTGGTCTTGACATTTTTAATTTCTGAATTATACTTCGTTTTTCATACCCAATGCGTATATGTGTGGGTTGCTGCATTTCTACAGGCTAACATGAGAAAACGCGATGAAGAACTGCTCGTTCAACTGCGCAAATTAGAAGCGTGCATGAATTCAGATGAATCCAAAAAGTAAGAGAAATGTTCTGCTAATTTATTCACTGAACCCAAATAAATTTTCATTTTGTCCTTTTAGAGAATCTCAGATATAAAGCGCTTCGACGATTCCATATATCTTCCAATCGCCAATTTCTTTGTGATACGATGTACATATGGTTTTGTTTGTCAGTTTTACGACGCCCTATTTATTATTCCATATTTGTATTTTGATTAGTGTTGATCACTCATTTTAATGGTGCTACCCGATACTTATGTATGTATTCGACCTTAAAATGAATTTGAATGAATTTGAATATTAATCGCCATCACAGGTACAGTCATATTTCGCAATTTGAACTTGTATCTTATATAAGCGTGAGGACGGATCAACAAGACAGTCTTTTGACTAGCCTTTTTGTGGTGGACACCAAAATTTATCCGCAAACATTGTAAAATAGAGAAATTAAGAAACTTTTCGGTACAAGGGAGTTTTTTTTGGGTGTCCAGCTTGTTCAAAGAGTTTGATGGACAGAGCTGCAGGTTACACACCATCCTATGTCAGTGGCAGCCCCAGAGATGCTTGTTTTGTTTGGTGAGGGCCAAGATATTGCATGAGCAACATCGAAATTCTGGGGGTCCGATGGATCAAGATCTCTAAAAATAGTACCCTACCAAAAATGCTATCCTTGGGTCTATAGATTTTGTAGCGGGTTCAAATATTCGGGGAGGATCCAGATGCCCTCTCCCCATACGCTGTGTGGTATACACCATTAGATGCATAAAATGGTTCAATCAGCCACGTAGCTTTTTAGAGCAAACATGACCACAAAAACAGGTGAACACATGTAAATGCTGCCAAATTCTGGAGGTTCGCGTATATAGTCTGGTTCACATAACTTCGTGCATAAATTCAAAGAATTTCCATCGGCAGTAAGCCGAGGGTTACGAAATTATATATTAGATCAATGCTATAATCGCAATCTGCCAGCTTATTGTCGGAGATGGTTTTAAAATTTATGACCGAAGTCGTGTGGTGAAATAGACTATAGTTGGACAAAATCGCGAAAAATAGCATCAAAAATTTAGTTCTGGGGTTTATCGATTTTTTATGGGTCCGCCGAAATCTCGGGGTCCCGCCAGGCCATTTCCCATGCCCATGTGTGAGTCGGACCATATCCGTCCTATATTCAAAATTTCAGCTCAATTGAAGCTCTGAGTCATAAGATATATAGATTTTATCTCTATATTCAGTTTCATCCCTTTGGGGTACCTAAATACCTCCCATTCCCATATCCAATTTAGCCCTATATAGGCCCATATCCATACAGTAAAGGTTGCGCTGTGCATCACCAACCAGCGCTGCAAGCTTGCAAAGCTCATATTTATAGTCTGTTTCACATAACTTCGCGCATAAATTCTGAGAATTTTCATCAACAGTGAACCAAGGGTTACGATAATTATATATCAGATCAATACTATAATCGCAATCTGTCAGCTTATTATCGGAAATTTTAAAATTTATGACTGAAGTTGTGTGAAACAGACTATATTTATATATGCACGCAACAGATATGCCAACTTCGCAAAGATCAAAGTTGTGACGTTTACTTACATGCTATAGTCTATAAATTTCTCTTACTGTAGCCTCTCAAGAAGATTTATGTAGGTAGAGCTTGAATAAATCGAGTGTTAACTACTGAGGATAGCTGATTTTTGGGAGACTTCATCCTCTCAAAAAATATGCTACGATGAAGATGAGGTGCTTGGATATATCGAAGTTAAACCCGCGCGCTTTGCTTAGCAGAGGTGCTAATCACTATTTGAAATGAATGTTCCGGAGTTAGACCCATTAACTTAGTGCAGCAGAGCTGCTGCTACACAATTTGGAATGAATATTATTGTAATTGCGAGAGTTACACGTGGCGAACTTGTCTTAGCAGTTCGCATAGGCCATGCCGAAAACAGCTTGATACTGTATCGGTTAACATAGCCAAACGCGAGTAGCCATTGTTGCGATGGTGTACTTGTGGCTATACCTTCAGTTTCTCATCTATTCCCCAATTTTCATTATAAAAATCAATAAGATACTTGTCCGGTAAAATTAGAGTTAAGTATATGCTAATAGTAATTGTTTTACTTGTCACCGCTTATCGTATTATCGTACGAGTAGATTTGAGAGTATTCTTGATGGATGTTAGTTTGGCTTAAACTAACGTTTTACTGTATCGATCCCCTGATGGGATATGAGTCTAGTTGGTGTTTTGGACGATTTAATCGTTTGCTCGTTTTATTCGTTAGTGAATATTATTTTCTCTTTCCCGGCATAAGGCCGTGTGTGTATAGTTGAAATAAAATAGAAAACCCACCCAGGTGTGTTATATATCGAGGGTGAGGTCGGTTAACTACGAGCGTCGAGGATTTCTGAGTTTTGGTGGAAAGGATAGGTAAATTCCGTGTGATTATTTATTTTGTTTCAAAATTCAATATTCTTTTCTCAACCCTAAAATTGGTCAAAAATATTATTTAATTATTTATGACTGGTCAGCTTTTATGACTGGTCAGCTTAGAGCTCGTTGGTGTTTTCAAATTTCGTTGTGCTACGTACATTAGGAACCAAAACATTTCGGAACAAGTGTAAACTCTGAAAACAAGTTAATTTATCAACTTGAGCTGGGTTGAGATGGGTCAACTGACCTTGCGGCAATTCCGGGATTTAGGTAGATACTCTAGGATCTAGGGCGTAGCTGCTAAGACTCCCGACGAAAAGCGGTCAGCAATATTAGGACTGAGGGAGTCGAAGCCGTAGGTCTACAAGGGTCCAGAAGATCGAAGTTGTATTTGACTATGCGATCGGGGCCAGCGCTGAGAGCAGATTTAAGTACTTAAGTACCTAAGTAAGTCCCGAATGCAAATACACCCGTCCCTACGTTGATTCCGTAAACATAGGGCGGCTCTGTATTTACATTATTAAGTTTAACCCGTGAATTTATGTAGTGTAGCATAGTTTGAAATAGGTAATATCTAAGTTAAACCCGTAAACTTAGTGTAACAGAGGTGCGTTCATGCAATTTATAATGGATATCTTGAAGTTAAACCCGTGAATTTACTGTTTTATTCTTTCTTAGTTTAAATGACTAAGTGCAGAAGCTAAGCGAGATTTCGAGCGGGTGGAATCCCGCGCACGCGAATCCGGCGTGGGCGGATTTAGGGCGAGGGCAGGGGGCGCCGCTCCCCCATTGGCCCAAAATAGTGCGCATAATTATGGATTTTTGAGCGATTTTCGGGTTAAAACGGCTGATTTTTCCGCCCAAGTCAGGGTTCCGCCCTTCCCTTAGGGGTACCGCCCCCCCCTTAGGAAAATCCTGGATCCGCCACTGTAACCAGCAGACATGGATATATTGAACTAGAAGGCCAGTCTAGCGATAAAGAATTGGACATTACAGTAATAAAAGCAATCGGTTCCCGAGTGACCCACTATTAAACTAAATGCCTACCAGCAGACATGAATAGATACATAAGCCAAGCATGCTTCTTAAGGATTTCTCCCTAGGTAAGCATAGGCGGGCAGCAGCCCAATGCTGGTGGTCCGAGGGAACAAAATCTTCAAAAATCCAATTCCGAATTTTCGGAAGGTTCAGAACCCAACACTCATATGTGGATGAAAACTAGAAGTCGTTTACTTAAACGCAACGAATAAAAATAACAGAATTAGTCGAAAATTTAATGGATCAATCAAGCTTATTTTCAATCGGGCGATTCAAGCTTCTAGGGTTGATTTTCTGTACCAGAATCTAACTCTAAAGTCGTCGCTACATGTAACAAAAGCTGCTTGTATTGGAGAGTGGGCGAAGCTGCGTACCGGACTCGTATGACCTACGATAAATGTGAGCTTAAGGGCTAAAATAATTCTGAACAATTAGAAAAAGGACTTTACATTCATTCGTATCATCCTTCTGAATATTGCAGCGTCATTATATCACGTAAGTCAAGTTAAACGCTTGCTTACATACGGCAAACCATACAGATGCCCCAGAGAGAACATTTGTTAAGATAAATTCAGTCGTGTGGGTCCGGACCATACGTGGGCAGCAAGAACATTCTGGGGGGGGGGGGGTGCAAGAATTTTTGAAGGTCAAAAAATGGCCTTAAAAATGGTGGTATGGCGGTAAAAACACCATTTTTCGACGTTTCTCATCAAGGACTATTTAATGGCATCAAAAATCGCTAAAAAAGCAAAAAATAATTTCAAAATTTGAATTCTGGGGGGGTATTTTGATTTCTGGGGGTTAGGGTATTTCAACTTCTGGGGGTTGCATACCCCCAAACCCCTCCCCCCGACGCCAACGTGTGGTCCGGACCCCGGATCCAAAGGCCCCAGAATTCGAAATAAAATAAAATGAGCAACTAATAAAAAAATAAAATTCGAAATTCGCATTTTTAAATGATAATGAGACGAAAAATATCTAAAAAGGTGTTTTTACCTTCTCATTTATTTTTGGCACTTTTTGATTTTTGAACATTTCTGGACCAGCAGCAGAATTCTAAGGCCCAGACGATAAATAATAATTTCACATAAACAAACATAATATAACGTTTCTACCGAATTTGGGCACGAAAAGTGTTTATATCATTTTTCCCGCTGCATTTCTAGCGTCTCTTAAAACATGCAACATCTCATAATATAATTTTTTAGGTCCATTCGTGCTTTTCCTCGCGTCTTTCAGTTTCTTTCATACTTATAGCATGCTGCACTTCTACCTAAGCCTTTTTTCTTTTTATTTACTAATTCGTTATTATCATTTTCCCCCTAAATTATCCATTTTTCGTTTTTGTATCGTATTGATGACTTCCTATTATTTCTTTAAGCATCTAACTATAAATAAAATAATGCACATGAAAGGAGATAGGGCATCTGAGCCTAAGAATTTGATAATTTTATATGAAACCAGGATGAAAACGGCAGCTTTTTTTGAGCGTGCTGATTCTCAAGTGATTCTCGTGTTTGGACAAAGGCTTCTGGGTATAATCATACACGTAAAAGAGGGGATGGGGATCTTACCACCACACCTGGGCGTGGGGGGTTCGGGGGGTATGCAACACCGAGAAACCAAAATACCACCCCCCAGAAATCAAAATACCCCCCCAGAATTCAATTTTTAAATTTTTTTTTCGTTTTTTTCCGCAATTTTTGATGCCAATAGATAGTGCTCAATGAGAAACGTCGAAAACTGGTGTTTTTTCGCCATACCACAACTTTTAAGGCCATTTTTTGACCTTTGAGAAATCTTACACCCCCAGAATTTTCTTGCTGCCCACGTATATATGCTTACCACCCAAAGTTTGTTGTCCCCCTATCCCCAAAGCCATAAAATTTTTTACCCCCCCTCCGATTTTTGGATAAAATCGAATTTTTTGGCCATTTTTAGCCGTTTTTGGCCAAAAATTGGAGGTCGTTCAAGCCCCCTTCCCTAAAAATGGCCGAGGACCCGCACCCGAAATTTCGAGCCTTCACATGTATGGGTATAATTGGTCGAAAATTTGGATAATTATGTAGGTACCCAAAATTAAAAAAAGCGTTACTTAACCCGGAAATATCAGAATCACGAGGGCGTAAAAGAACTTAAGCTAGTTGGATTAAACAGGTTGGCTCTGCTGAGCCAAACCTAAATATGATTTTAGCAAAATTTAATAAATCAGCAGAATTTCATAAGAAATGATTAGAAAGTGAGATTTTTGAACCTTTACATATCATGCATGCGCATAGTGGGAAGGTGTGAGGGGGTATTACCCTCCTGAAGGGTCAGCCGGACAGGTACTGTCCGACGATTTTCAGCGGATGGAACGTTTTTTCATCATTTTGTTGAGGTCAAAAGCAGTGAAAACGTCTAGATTATTCCAGCGCTTCGCGCCAGCTCAATACTTCTAAGTACTTTTTACTCAAAAAGCGCCCAAAATTGATAAACTTTTGCATTAATTGGTGTTAAAAGTGATATAATGCAGTAAAAATGGACTAAAATGCTTTTTAAATGCAATATTACAACGAAAAGACGTTTTATAGGCTATTTTGATCATTTTGATCGTTAAAACAGCAAAAAATCGTGAACGTTTAGTTTACTGTTCTGAATTTTTGGGATTTCACCCCTCTCCCCTGCAGACCCTGACCTTGTGCACCTATATTACATATCTTAAGGAAAATACAATACAGTAATGGTTATCATACACGAGCAGCAGCCGAATTCTGAGGGGTTCGATGGAGCAAAATCGCCAAAAATAGCACTGAAAATTTCAATTCTGGGATTTATTGGTTTTAGGGGTTATTCAGATTGTCGGGGGGGAGTATACCACACCTGGGCACCTGGGTGTGGGGGGTTTGGGGGTATGCACCCCCCCTGAGAAACCAAAATACCCCACAGAAATCAAAATACCCCCCCCAAGAATTAAATTTTTGAAAATTTTTGTTGTTTTTTTCGTAATTTTTTGATGCCAATGGATAGTGCTCAATGAGAAACGCCGAAAAATGGTGTTTTTTCGCCATACCACCACTTTTAAGGCCATTTTTTGACCTTTGAAAAATCTTGCACCTCCCAGAATTTTCTTGTTGCCCACGTATGGGGTAGACCCCTATGCCTATGTGCTACCGTGACCAATCAAAATATCAGAGAAGCTTTTTATTAGACATAAACAGTAGTTACCAAGCGCCAAGAGACGCTTTCTGTCGCAATTTCTCGAATCCCACGAACACAAGCTGCCCGAATATTGATCAGGATACAAAACTGTGAAAAAAAGAGAAATGAGTGCAAAAACATACAAACAAAAGTGAAAAAGATTTAGGGTCATAATGTTCATGCAAGTAGGGAGGGGGTGGGCCCATCTCTAAAATCGGTCGCCCCAAACATGCACCGTCAATTTTTGGCCAAAAATCACCTAAATGACTAAACACAGGTTTTCCCCAAAAATCGAAGGGGTAAAAAATCTCGGTCCTTGGGGGATGGGAGACGACCATACATGATCTTGGATAGGCAGAGGTTTCCACCCCCCCCCGCAAAAAAATTTTTTTGTTTCCCTCAGAATTTGCGATTTTTATAAGTTTCGAAAAATTTCCCAAAAATTAGCAGAAAAAGTGCTTTTCTAAGGGTTTTTATTTATATATTTGCTCGAAAGTGTCGAATTTTTGGCGCTTCGCGCCATTTACTCATGTTTTGAATATATTTTGTTCACTTTGTTCGACATTTTTTGGATTTTTTCGAAAATTTCAAAAATGTTCTTATGCTGTAGAAAGATAGAGCATCGTCAGAAACACCGAGAAAAAAAACTATTTTTGGGCCCAAAAAAAGGCACTTCGAAATTTCACCACCCTCTCCCCAGAATTCCCATGCTGTAGCATGTCTTGTGTACGGGGACGACAAACTTCAGGTAGGGTAAAGTTCCCATCCCCCGTTAAATGTTTAGCCGTTGCCTTATCCCCAGAAGCCGAGATACCATCGATTTTCAGGCGAAAGTTTTCATAGTCTGTTCATTCAAACGGCCCATTTTCGCTTTACGGCTTAATACTGTAGCAGAATATTTTTAGATTATTGCGGTAGTCTTACAGGCGCAACACATGTTAAGCAAAACACATTAAACGCCAATAAGAAGAGTTAAATGCAAACCAGCTATTACGAGAGCATAATTGAAGACGCCATTTGTGTATTGAAAGTGTATTACAGAAATAAGACTTCAGTCAGCTGGAAATGGGCCCTTTGGAATGGAACAGACCATAGGTGGGCGGCACCAAAGTTCTGGGGGGGTGCAAGATTTTTTTAAAGGTCAAAAATGGCCTTAAAAATTGTGGTAGGGCGAAAAAACACAATTTTTCAACGTTTCTCATCGAGCACTATCCATCGGCATCAAAAAATTGCGGAAAAAATTTTCAAAAATTGAATTCTGGCGGGGGGTATTTGGAATTCTGGGGGGAGGGGGGTATTTGGGTTTCTGGGGGCCCACGCCCAGGTATGGAACAGACTATAGCACTAAATTTTAGAAATATTTTATTTTTCTCGCGTCTTTTCGATATCAGTGGTTAGAGCTCTAAAAATAAAGGTAGAAAAGTGATGTTCTTGTCCCTATCCTAAATTTACCGACACCAATTTGACGGTTAAAATTTTTGGACCTCCAGAATTTAATACCTGGCTGGATCCCATACAGTCGACCGTCCCCCATTCTCTTAAAATTTTCAAAACAAGAGCGCAACTGAAAATAAAGAACGATCCTATCAAACATGCAAACGGTCAAAAATTCTGGGAGGGGTAAACCGAGTTTTTTGGGAGGGGCATATGAGTAATTTTTTTATCTAATTAATGTCAAATTTTGATACTTAATTCGCCGTATTTCATTTTTCATGAATATTTATGGTTCAATTTGCAAAAAAACTAATAATAATAAGAATCATGGAATGATCCGTAACATAAAATTTATACGAAATAATGAAAGAAAAGTATCGGGATGAACGAATTGAAAATTTTGTTTTTCAAAAAATTGGCATTTGAACTCAAAATCATACTGTAAGACGTCGTTTGGCGCACACAAGCAACGGCTCGAAATTCCGGGGGGGGTCCCCTGCCATTCTTAGGGGGGGAGGAATGACCTCAAAATTTTTGCCAAAAATGGCAAAAAAACAACTAAAAACGACCCAAAATCGCAATTTTTTTCCAAAAATGGGGGGGGGGGTTAAAAACTTTCTGACTTTGGGGGAGGGGTGGGAGGACGATTAACTATCGGTGGGGAATCCTCATCCACCTCTGTTGCATGTATACACCATACCTCTCCCAGTATGCGTATGTGGATCCTACGCACGTTTTCTCCGCGGAGCGAACAAGATTTAGGAAAAAAAATGAAAAAGAATTTAAAAACTCAATTTCCATTGCCACAACACCGAAAAAGTCCATTTCTCATCAAAAAGCTTTTAAATGAGCAAATTTCTGGTAAAATCCCGTAAAAAACCAAAAATAAATCATTTCAAGGAAAATCAGGAAGGATAATCAAATTAAAGCTAAGCCACTTAATGCATATCGGATAAAACAGAATCGAGAGAAGAGAGGAAAATTTGAAAGAAAGAAAATATTTATATAAAAATGCAAACAATTTTAATAATAAAATGTCACTTTTGAAAAAAACTATAAAAATTTGACATACAAACCCCAAAATTTTCATGGCGACACTAATTCTTCAGCAATTTTCAATAATTTTCAATAATAATAGACAATTAAAGGTAGAAAATAAAAAATAATAAATTCCTCTTACCGTCATACATGTAACGGCTCGAAAGTTTAGGTGGGGGGTCCCAGGCTATTTTTAGGGGGGGGGGTGAATGACTCAACGTTGTGGCCAAAAACGGTCAAAAACACCTAAAATGGCCAAAAAATGTAATATTTCCAAAAAAATTAGGAAAGGGTCAAAAATTTTCTATTTTCGGGGGCTTACCGTAATCTTCGGTGTGATTAAAGGCGGCAGGAACGCGATACTGAGCCTGTTGAGGGGCTGGAACGCCAGCCCCTGTGTAAGCCACTAAGCAACGATTAGTCGAAAGTTCCCACAGCTTGATAACGCTATCTTTTCCACTACTCAGGATGTACTATAAAAACAAGAAAACCCCAAATTAGACAATTTTTTAAATAGTAAAATGGAAACAAAATGGTGTGACCGTTTGTTCATTTTTATTTTTAAGTATTAGAAATTCTTCAAGTGTTTTTCTTTTTCTTTCTAACAACTGGAGATTTTTTTGGGATTTTTATGATGAAAAATGGGTAAAATGCGAAGTAAGGAAAAAGAGCAGATTTTTTTAGTGAAAGAAAATCGCCCTCCCAATTAATTTTAGAATAGTTTCCGAATCGTCGAATTTAAAACTGAAAAAGTTATTAAAAATAAAATTCAAAAATAAAAAAATAAAAACTATTAGAAATAAAGAAAAAACAAACTTTCTTCACTTTTATTTGTATGAACTTAACTTCTAATTTATTTTTATCCAGAAAAAGATGCGAATCGTACTTTTCCGTTTCGGGTAAAAACTGCCGAGCAAACTTCGGCCCCATCGTGAGCCCTTTCAAACGTGTTTATGCATCGATTTGAAATACCGTCCCAAATTTTCAAGTTTCCGTCCTTAGACGCACTGACGTACATGCGAGCACTTTCGGCGTATTTGACCTAATTCGACAGGAAAAAATGAATTAGAAATAAAAAATCGATACATAAACAAAAAATGAAGAAATAAAATGTGCCAAAAAAGTAAAGGCTATTAAAATAGGAAGTACCGATCCAAAATAAACAAGAAATACAAAACGAATAAAGAAATAAAATGCCAAAAAAAGTAGAAGCTATCGAAATAAAGAACAACGATCGATAAACAGGCAAAAAGCAAATTATTAAGAAATAAAACACTAAAAAAGTAAAAGCCATAGAAATAGGAATTACCAATCGATAAATTAACAAGATATACAAAAAAGAAAAATAAATGTTTTTGAGCCCCCATTTTTGGAAAAATTAAATTTTTTGGCCGCTTTTAGGCGTTTTTAGCCAAAAATTAGAGGTCATTTAAACACCCCCCTAAAAATGGCCGGGACCCCCTAAATCTTGAGCCGCTACATGTATGACTGTAACTAACGGCGATATATGCATTGTATTCACGGAAAAGCAATTCCTAGAAATCAGGTGTACACATGTGCGAGGGGGTAGTTACCTCCAAAAATTTCGACAAATCTTGTAATTGACATACGATTTTAGGAAAACGCAAGGCATTGCAGACGGAATTTCGAGTTTACTGTTAAAACCCCAACTCAAATATCAAAATTTTCAAGAAACCTAATCAGCTGACTGTAAAAATAATAGGTTTTTTGGAAGTTAAATCGTTTCCCTCAGAAAAAAATTACACCCCTTCCTCCGAATTCACGATTTTTCGAAAAATTTTTAGAAAAGGGGCTGTTTTAAGCGCTTTTAGCCATCTTTTGACTCAAAAGTATCAGGTTTTCGGCGCTTCACGCCATCTACTCATTTTTTGACTATATTTTGTTCAATTTACTCAAATTTTCCGGATAAAATTTCGAAATTTTTCGTTCTTACCTATATTAATGCTATAGACCGCTTCAACATCTAAACGTCTTCAGATAAATTTGGCACAGAGATAGAATTGTCGGCAAAAAACTGAACAAAAAAGTTTTTTCAATTTCAGGTTCACAAGGCCGATATCACGTATGGATGTTTGGGTGCATTGCATTGCGTTTCAACATTTTCTCTGCAAAGGGTCAATAAATGATAGAAAAATTATCAATAAACATTTCATGAGTTTCCATCGCCATAAATTTGTATCGAATTGCAGCACTCAGGTTGCCCATTTCGTTTTAATGTTTATACAGTGTTATAAATCATTACAATGCGACTGGTCCGTATTCAAACAAAGTGATCTTGTTACCACCGTCCCCCATCCATAAGAGGGCGACACCGAAATTCTGGGGGTGCAAGAATTTTCAAAGGTCAAAAAATGGCCTTAAAAATGGTGGTATGACGAAAAAACACCATTTTTCAACGTTTCTCATCGAACACTATCCGTTGGCTTCAAAAAATTGCGAAAACATGAGAAAAATTTCTTTAAAAATTGAAGGTATTTGGTTTCTGGGGTATTCAGCCTTCAAGGGGGTGCATACCTCCCCAAACCCCCACGCCCACGTGTGCCCCCATCCCCTCAGTCAGAAATTTTTGGCCCTTTAGATTTTTGGCGAAAACTTGCATGTTTAGGCCATCTTTAGGTGTTTTTTGCCATTTTTGGCCAAAATCGGAACATTCTTCTGGCCATTGGAGCAAATAAAGGTATAAAAGTACGTAGGTACATTCATATAATATATCATCAACTTTGTTATATACATGTCCCACTTCTCTAAAAATTGCTATTTCGTCCCCTAGGAACATCCTCCTCAAAATCACTTGAAGCAATTGTTTCAGATTTTTCACTGAAAAATAAATCACTTATATTCATCAGAAGCGAGAAGCTTGTCAAGTTTTCAAGTTTCAATCAGAATTTATTACTCGGTCGATTCTTTCCAACAACTAACCAAATGGATAAAACAAAGTCCATCGCTGACTTTATATGTTAGGTACTGAACTTTACACCAGACATGTAGCAGCTCAAAAATTTGAGTCGGGAGGAGTAGTCGGTCATTTATTAGGGGAGGGATTAATGACCTTAAATTTTTGGTTAAAAATGACCAAAGAATCGAGTTTTTGCCAAAAATCGGAGAATCAAAAATTTTAGGGTTTCAGGGGGATGGAAGAGGACGAACAACTTTGAATTCCCCATCCCCTGTTACAGGTATGCTTTACAGGCACGTAGCTGGCCGTCCTATTTCAAGGGGACCAACACCAATTTCTGGGGGGACTTAGCCCGAAAAAAGCCAAAAATAGCACAAAATTACGTTTAAAAAGTCCTATTTTTCCGATTTTTCTGAATTTTAAGGGGTCCGAACCCCCCATTCCCCAAGAGATACGTGCCTGATGCTTTACACCTACATACATATTGTAACATACGAATATTTATCATTTTTTTAAATTATTATGCCTACATAATTCCCCATCACAAGTGCTAAAATCCCTTATAAATTAGAAAGCAAAAAGCAATTTTCACGATAAAGTTCAAGCTATCCGGAATTCATGCGTAGGTGCACCAGGTCAAGGTCGGCAGGAGAGTAGGGGAAATCCCAGAAATCCAAAACAGTAAATTTAGCGTTCAAGATTTTTTTCGTCGTTTTAACGATCAAAATGGTCAAAATAGCCTATAAAACCGTTTTTTCGTGGTTATGTCGCATTTTAAAAGCATCTTTAGTCCATTTTGACTGCATTATATCACTTTTAACATTAAAAATGCAAAAATTTATCAATTTTAAGCGCTTTTTGAGTAAAAAGTACTTAAAAGTACTAATGTGGCGCGAAGCGCCGGAAAAAGTTTGACGTTTTTACTGCTTTTGACCCCAAAAATGATGCGAACAGCTCAAAATCGCCGTACAGTAACTGTCCGGCTGACCCTTCAGGGAAGGGGGTTAATTACCCGCTTACCCACCCTTTGTGCATGTATGAATTAAACTTATTCTTAAAAAATTGAGAGTTGTAAACTGGCAATGTACTCGATATTTCACCATTATCGAATAAACGATTTGTTTTGCTTTATTCGTAAAAATAGTCACTGCATCTTTATATGTAGTAAGCAAGCGCATGAGAAAAAAATCTAAAGTACTCAATTTTAAAATTTCCGAAGATATTTTGATTAAAAACTTTTTCTTTATTTTGCTAAATTTGTCAGCTTTGAAGTACTTAAACTGATGAAAAGTCTTGAGTAATACTTTTAGTACATATATTAAATTCAAATTTTTAAATTGATTAGGTTTACAATGAATCTCCAGATTCTGCACAGTTTCGATTTGGTTTCACGATAAACAAGTATACGTAACATACGTGTTCGCCATGAAAAGATGACGCGCCATCATCTCTTTTTCTATTCAGTGCCATTAACCTCCATCATCCCGTTAATCGCGATGCGGACGGCGCAATTTAGCTATTAATAGCGCCAACAAGGAAGCGCGCACGTGAATGCTGGCGCGCTTCCTTCTTGTTGGTGCTATTAATAGCTAAATTGCGCCGTCCGCATCGCCAGATTAACGGGATGATGGAGGTTAATGGCGCTGAATAGAAAAAAGAGATGATGGCGCATGATGGACGTAACGCGACGCTCGCGACGCACCATCCATTATAATTCTGAGGGTGATGGCGCGTCATCTTTCATGGCGACCACTGTATGTATGTATTAGGGATGTGCCGGTTAACCGGAACCGGAAGCGGCTGGAACCGACCATTTTTTGAAACTGGAACCGGAACCGAGAACCGATTTTTTGATTTTCTAAGAACCGGAAGCGGAACCGATTTCTCGGTTTTCTAAGAACCGAACCGGAACCGATCTTTCTTGGAGTCGGTTATCGGTTTTTTCAAAGTAGAGTTAAAAATCGAACTTCATAAAATTTAGTGAAGACATGAAGCAGCGATTCAATCTTTTATTACCCAAAAGTTTACAGATTAAGATTGGACATTCTAAAAATATGCTACTGAGCCTAAAAAATATGAAAGAGTGAATAACGTATAAATATCACCGTTATCAAATCAAATAACGGCGGCAGGTGGTTTTAGGATAAAAAAATACACCAATTTACGAATTCTAATAAGCAAACGAACAGTGGAAACATAGTGTTCAACTGAATGAAAGATTGTACAGACAAAGCCAGACATGATATAATATTTTATTCAAAAGACACATGGATAATATTCAGTGATTTATAAGTAAATTGTCAACTCGACGTAAAACTCGTTTAAACGAGCAGTCGCCAGATTGAAACGACTTCCTGAATAATTTATCTTTCGATTATATCGTCATATGTTCCCGTGAAGTCAGGCTATCAAGAGCGTACATACTTTAACACAGGAACCGAGAACCGGAACCGAACCGACGGTTCTCTAGTTGAAGAACCGGAACCGGAAGTGGCGGTTCCAACTTACGCAAGAACCGAACGATACCGGAACCGAAGTTCTTGTTTTTCAAGAACCGGAACCGGAACCGAATTTTTCGAAAAACCTGGAACCGGAACATCCCTAGTATGTATGTTTGCATGTATGTGTTTTGTATACGTAATACTAACATCAGCGATAGCGCCTTTGTGCTGATCGGTGGGCACGCTAGATACAAAACATTGAGTCGTTTCAACGTCATAGAGCCGCACTAAAATAAAAAATAGTGACTAGGTAATAAATTCAAATATTAATTAATAAAAAAATTTAGGAAAGTTGAAGTAAAATGTCGAGAAAAAGTTTCATTACGCGTGGATTGCTGAGTTCCAACTAAAATGTATTCGCCAGCAGGGTGGAAGCAAATGCTTCGGACGGACTCAACTTCCTAAATGAAAAGGCGGATAATGCAGGTGATAAATTAAACAAAAAATATCCATGCTAAAAAACTATACAGCCAGATTAGCACCAAACATGGGCGTGGGGGGTTGGGGGTATGCACCCCCAGAAGGCCCAATACCCCACCAGATACCAAAATCCCCCAGAGTTCAATTTTTGAAATTTATTTGTTTTTCTTGCAATTTTTGGTGCCGATGAATAGCGCTTGATGAGAAACAATGAAAAATGATGTTTTTCGCCATACCGCCGTTTTTAAGACCATTTTTTTACCTTTGAAATATGCACTCCCCCAGAATTTTGGTGCTGATCATGTATGATTAGCACGCTTTACAAAATAAGCGTTGTAAAGGAAAAAGCAGAAATCTTTTGACGTCTGTGGATCCCGAGAAATCAGAAACCTCTCGTTCGCCCCTGAAATTTACATTTTTGTATTTAAAAAGATTTTTTTCAAAATTATTCTAGGCCAGTGGAGGAAACTTGAAGAAAAACGTCAAAAAATGTGTTTTCACCATGGATTTTTAGCCTTGAACTTTGGAAATTCTCGAAACCCAAACCAACTCGGAATTTCGAACCTGCTCGTACACGTATGTACAACGTATTTTTTCCTAAAATGTTTCAAATTTTCAATGGCTAAGTTTATAAATCAAGACTGATTTTTTTCAATTTTTTAAGAGAAAATTTGGATTTTTCGAAATTTCCATTAAAAAGATTAAACACCGCTTAATTAAAAAAGGCTCGGACCATACGTGTAACAGGGAGGATGGGGGATCCCCCACCCAAAGTCGAACGTCCCCCCAACCCCCCCCCAAAGCCATAAAATTTTTGACCCCCCCCCGATTTTTGGGAAAAATTCAATTTCTCGGCCGTTTTTAGACGTTTTTTTGGCCATTTCTTGCCAAAAAAATTAGAGGTCATTTATCCTCCCCTAAAAATGGCCACCCAAATTTTCGAGCCGTTACATGTATGGCTCGGACCATTTAACAAACCACTAAAGTTATAAATGCTATTCCCTTATGAACCCAAAAGCAAAATTCATATGTAAACGATTTAAATGATCCGAACCGACAACCTACTGTTCCATGAGAAAAGAGAGATTCACCAAAATACACGGTTTTTTTGCAGAAGTGAATAGAAATTTTTTCCATTCTAAGAATAACCATCTAATACTTTATAACCATAAAACTTACGTTATAAAGTGCTTTTTAACACATTCTTAAATTTTTTCCATTTTTCCTTTTCGTATTTTTTCAGTTCATTTTTGTAGTACTGATGACTTTCTTATTTACACGCAAATGATCTATATGTACGTCATGAATGCACGTTCATATGTAAGGAGACCTTGTTAATTATATTGTTCAAAAAAATGTTCTTTCTGGCGCATATAAAACAAAAAATATTCAAAAATTAATTGATTATTTAAAAAACTGACAGCTAAGCCATAAATAAATTTTATTACTATAATCTGCACACAAAACACACTTTACACACATAAAACGGTAAAAAAACATTTAAACCTGAATTGTTCGAAAAGCGCGTTTTACAGATGCTTTTGAAAAGTCGAAAAATTTCAAAGTTAGGTCCTTGGATCCAGACGCCAATATTTGTTCCGTAGGATGAAACGCAACACAATTCACTTCCTAAAAATTCATTCAATTTATTATAACAGATTATAAATTATGTGAGTATTGATTTATAATCTAATTTATTACAAGTATAATTTAATTATTATAACAGATTATAAATTATGTAAGTATTAGTATAGTTTAATTATTATAACAGATTATAAATTATGTAAGTATTGATTTATAATCTAATTTATTACAAGTATTATTTAATTATTATAACAGATTATAAATTATGTAAGTATTGATTTATAATCTAATTTATTACAAACATAATTTAATTATTATAACGGACTATAAATTATGTAAGTATTGATTTATAATCTAATTTATTACAAGTATAATTTAATTATTATAACAGATTATAAATTATGTAAGTATTGATTTATAATCTAATTTATTACAAGTATAGTTTAATTATTATAACAGATTATAAATTATGTAAGTATTGATTTATAATCTAATTTATTACAAGTATAATTTAATTATTATAACAGATTATAAATTATGTAAGTATTGATTTATAATCTAATTTATTACAAACATAATTTAATTATTATAACGGACTATAAATTATGTAAGTATTGATTTATAATCTAATTTATTACAAGTATAATTTAATTATTATAACAGATTATAAATTATGTAAGTATTGATTTATAATCTAATTTATTACAAGTATAATTTAATTATTATAACAGATTATGAATTATGTGAGTATTGATTTATAATCTAATTTATTACAAGTATAATTTAATTATTATAACAGATTATAAATTATGTAAGTATTGATTTATAATCCAATTTATTACAAGTATAATTTACATTATCATAACAGATTATGAATTGAATAAATGTTAAATTGTAACTTAGGAAGGACAAAATATTACTACGCTAACTAGAAATTACAAATATAAGATTGTTATAACACGTAGCGTAATGGTTCAGCCCCAATCAAGGTCCGGTATAGGTATTTCTTCATTACCCAAGAATTAAAAATTGAAAATCTCTGAAAATTTTAGCAAATAAACGACTTTTTAGCCTTTTCATGCATATTGTAATGATTCGTCGTGCAAAATTTTCGATTATTCGTAAGAACATGCATCATTTCTCAAGTTTTCTATGGAAATGGATTATTTCTTCATCGCTCATCAAAAATTGAAGTAGTTTTTATTATTCAAAAATTTAAAACAATCTACGCATGACCGAATATCCCAAAAATCCTGAAAATAGATTTTTTATTTCCACATACTTTATTTTAATCATCGAAATATAATGTTTGATGAAGTCCAGACATGCACAGCGTGGGAATTCTGGGAGTGAAAGCCAAAAATTTTTACTAAAATACCTTTTGGGATCAAAAGACGGTAAATACGCTTCAAAAACATCATTTTCTAACGTTTATGATAATGTTCTATCTTACTAGAAGTAGAACATTAAAAAATCGAATAAATTCAACAAAATATAGGGAAAATGGGTATATGGCGCGAAGTGCCGAAAATTTGACACTCTTACGAAAACCGGTAGATAAAAACGCTTGAAACAGCGCCTTTTCTACGATTTTTGTGAATCTAGGATACACAAAAAAATTCTAGAGGGGAGAGGGTTAAAACCTTTTTGAGAGGATGAAACCTCTCTCTTATGTAAACGCTCAAAGTTTTGGGCAGAGTCCACGGCCATTCGGGGGGTGAATGATTTTCACTTTTCAACCAAAATATAAAACATTTAAAAATGGCTAAAAAATGCAAATTTTCGCTAAAAATAGGGGTCAAAATTTTCTGAGTTTCGGAGTTATAAGGAGGAAGGCAAACATTAGGGTGGGGAAATCCCCCGTCCCCTGATACAACGTCTGCCTTTTAAATAACCCCAAAATCACGTATGATAAACTCACATCTATGTGGTCATACATAGTTCGGATGACCGGATGAACTTCCAAATTAGTTTCCTGAATTTCAGGCGGCAAATTTTCCCTCGACAGCATTCGCTCAATATCCATTATTTTTATTGAAGCGTCGCAAGCACCGGTGGCTATAAGAGTACCTGTAAAAAATAAAATAAAAATACTGTAAAAAATAAAATAAACAATACTGTAAAAAATAAAGTAAAAATACTGTAAAAAATAAATTGAATCAACCTAATAAAATATTATAAATAAGACGGAGAAGGGCATAATTTAATAGCTTAATACGGAAATTATAGTTGAAAATAAATTTTAACAAAAAATCAAGAGAAATTGAATAAAAAAATTAAAAATTATCAAGTTCCTCAATTGCACTTGGCCGCCCGTTCATGCGGGGGTCTTAAGGAAAGAAAAAATGACCTCTACGATATGTTAAAATATGCAAAAAAAACACCTGCATATGTAAAGGTTCAAAACACAATTTTTACGACATCTTTCTCGGTAGTAGGGCGGTGAAACCCCCAACGATCGTGTAAGATCGACATACATGTAACAGGAAGATCCCCCACCCATAGTCGGACGTCCCCCATTCCCCCAAAGCCAGAAAAGTTTTGACCCCCTTCAATTTTTGGAAAAAAATCGAATTTTTCGGCTGTTTTTGAGCGTTTTTCGGCCGTTTTTGACCAAAAATTGGAGGTCATTCAGCCAACCCCCTAAAAATAACCGGGGACCCCCCACCAACTTTGGACCTGTTACATGTATGATAATTGATAATATCATAAACCTTCATTATTAAACGCGCATGCTCTGCAAGGACCCTTGTGACTTGTCATAAAAATCGTTTCGTATAAAGCCGGTTCTGGCGTATTCGGCTGAATGTCGGCCTCAAATTCGAGATCCAGTCCAGTCGAAGGACCATCCACGTCGTAGCTCACTTCTTTTTCCTTAGCCTCTTAAATAACATCGTCAAACGAACGAAAAAGAAAAGGATTAAGCAATAATATTTAAAAAAGAAATTTCAAAAACCTTGTTTTTTGTCAATTTTAGAGCACTAATTAACGTTTAAAAATTGGGCAGTATTTAAAAACATAAGATTTCAAAATTCTTTTAGGTCTGATATTCTCACACAAGAAATAAATGATTGTTGATACGAAAACGGTGGCTAAAGAATCTACAAAAAATACCTTTGCACATAATAAGCGATAAGACACAGCCTCTCTGTGCAAATGCGTTGTACGTATGTATGCAGCCCAGTATCCAGGAATTATTTATTTATTTATTACTTACTACTTTTAATTATTTATTGTTTATTAATTATTTACTATTTTTCATTAATCATTTATTTTATTATAAATTTTTAATTCATTATTTATTATTTTTATTATTATAAATTATTTATTATTCGAGAAGATTGTTTAAAATTTTTCAATTTTTTATTTTTAAGCGACTATGCATGATGTAACAAGCCCAAATTTTAGGGTTAGCCACTCCAGTCGTTTCTATGTATGGGACAGAAATGATCAATTTTCTAATTTCACTTTAAAATATAAAGAAACATCTCAAAATAAGTTTAGAAAGCAAGTTTTCAGCTTAATGTTCCAAACACTGTTTTTGTTTTTGTACCAGAGAAAGATGTTGACATAACACGAAAAGGACGAGGTTAGTTCTAGGTGGAAATCTTCCAGTACAGCTCTGCTGCACGTAACGATGATTATATTATATATTAGTTTAAATATTCAATTAATTGATTAATTTAATTATATTAGTTTAATCGATTCAATTGATAAATTATTTGAATACTTCGAATAGATTATTGCCCAATCACAAGCTAGACATCGTACGAAAAAACATCAATGTTACTTTCATAAAAATGATATATGTACATACGTCATCTCTTCGATTTGTTTACCTCTATTCACGATTGCGATAAACGCCAAAATGCACAAGTTAGAAAAATAAATAAATAACGGAATAAATAATCAAATAAAACAAATCAAAACAATTAAGTAGAATTTTGAGGGTATCATATTAGAAAGGCAGTCGTACTCTACTCACTCATCCCAACTTTAGTGCAAATTTAATTTGAAAGACTTTTCAAATACATATATCTAATGATATCAAACAATATCTGAAAGAACTTTTCTTCTCAAGTTCTCAACATTTGAAATTTAAATTAAGTCCTTTACTGCAATCTTCAATCAAAATAGGCATTTCTCTGGATTCTTCATCGAAATTTGAAACGGTAGCTAAGCTCGCTTAAAAATGGCTCGTAAGCTGTCGAGATTGAGGGTTACTCAAAATAATATTAAATAAATAAGAAAATAAGGCCTATGCCGAAAGCTAAGAATGTGGGCCGGGCCATACAATATAAATGTAACGGCTCGAGATTCTGGGAGGGGTCCCGGAAAATTTTAGAAGGGAGAAATGGCCTCTAATTGTTGGCCAAAAATGCAAATAACACCCAAATATTACCAAAAAACGCAGTTTACGCCAAAACTACGGCGGGGTGGTTAAAATTTTCCTGACTCTACTAAAATGGGGAACAAGTGACTTTGGGTGGGATCCTCAATCCCCCTGTTACAAGTGTGATGTGAACAAGCGAACCATCTTCCAATTGCTTGTTAGCTGAAGTTAACATGAACAATTTGTCAGATGGAGGACAAGGCGGTAAAGCGTTGACCGCCTGAGACAGGCTCTGAGCGAGTTGCTGATGTCCATCGTAAAAGAGCTGACTAAAAGTAAACAAATTTAAACTTACTGACATAAGTCAAAAAAATTGGTACCCACCTGTGTATAAAGGTAGGCATATTAAACAAATAAGAATAAAATAATTCAAGAAATCGAAAGACCTCGGAAGCCTTTGTATAAGCAAAATCATTTTATAAACAAATAAAATAATTTCAATTCTTTATACTCTTAACCGGCGTCAGTAAATATGTCAGGGATTGGGAATGTAAAAACCTGATTAGCGGCAGATATATAACACTTAATACCAACTAATCAATTTCCAACCAGCGACTCTCTTTCTGTTTAAAACAGCATTACTCATTCGTAAATTGGGTTAATGACATACTGCGCTGAAATTTTTCTGTATTTTCCAATTTCTAACTGTTGCGGATGACAAAAGAATTATAGTGGTCGCCATGAAAGATGACGCGCTATCATCCTCAGAATTATGATAGAGGATGCGTCGCAAGCGCCGCGTTACGTCCATCATGTGCTATCATCTCTTTTTTCCTATTAAGCGCCATTAACCTCTATCATCTCATTAATCTGGCGATGCGGACGGCGCAATTTAGCTATTAATAGCGCCAACAAGGAAGCGCGTACGTGAATGCTGGCGCGTTTCCTTATTGTTGGCGCTATTAATAGCTAACAACTGCGTCATGCACATCGCCAGATTAACGGGATGATAGAGGTTAATGGCGCTTAATAGAAAAGAGATGATAGCGCATGATATACTGTACGCTGGCGCTCGCGACGCATCCTCTATCATAATTCTGAGGATGATAGCGCGTCATCTTTCATGACGACCACTGTTAAAACTTTCGCTTGCAAATGACGAACAGGAGAATTAGGATTCACGGGAAGGTAAAAGCGATAGCCTAGACGCTGCTAACTCATAGGTGTGTCACGCCCGGTAGTAAGTAATGCATTATTCACAGTAACATATTCATTATAACATAGGTCACTCCGCCTTTGTACGTCTGTCGAGCCCCGTATTCAAAGTAATATAATTTCTCAATCAATATATACTTAACCCGGGCTGACCTTTGTTCGTTGTATAGTCACCAGCTCGGACTGAGCTGTCTTATGCGAGTCGTGCAGCGAATATATTAACGCGCATACACGCATATAAAACCGGTGCTATTGGGCGAACCCAATAGCCTTTATCAGCGCTGACTCCTCACTTAGCAGTTAAACGTGCTAAGCTCGGACCGGTTCATTGCTGGAAATTCGTCTCTTCCTTATAAGAGAACGGAACAATTACTGTGGCAATCAGCGACAGGTGTTGCTTAAGTTAGCAGCTGTCATGTACGTGACATCTCCCTTCTTTAATTTGGATCGTCCTCGATCCAAGGGAGGAATTAGTTGGGTCTCACCAGAAACAGGACTTTCCCAGATTGCCCCCATATAACAAAGGATGCCTGGTGTGGGTCATATAACATAATATAATATAGCCTCCATTTCTAGGAGTTAATAATCAATAATCAATTCAATAATACTTGACTCACTAAACCAGGAGTGTAGATTCGGGTAGTCACCAGCTCGGACTGAGCTATCTAGTGAGAACAAAACCGGTGCTGTTGGGCGAACCAAACAGCCTTTATCAGCGCTGACTCCTCACTTGGCAGTTTTACGTGCTGAGCTCGGACCGGTTCATTGCTGGAAATTCGTCTCTTCCTTATAAGAGAACGGAACAATTACTGTGACAATCAGCGACAGGTGTTGCTTAAGTTAGCAGCTGTCAAGTACGTGACAGGTGCACAAAGTCAGGCTCGGTAGGGGAGGGGTGAAATCCCAGAAATACAAAACAGTGAATTTACAGTTCACAATTTTTCGCCATTTAAACGACGGAAATGGTAAAAGATAGCCTATAAAACGTTGTTTTTGTGGTAATATCGCACATTTAGTCCATTCTGACCGCATTGTATCACTTTTAGCACTAAAATTACATAAATTGATCAATTTTGGGTGCTTTTTGAATAATAAGTAGTAAGTACATAGAAGTACTAATCCGGCGCCGCGCTGGAAAAATTTTGACATCATTACTGCTTTCTACCTCAAAAATGATGCAAAAAACGTTCCGTCAGCTCAAAATCGCTGAATAGTTCCTGTCTGGCTGACCCCTCAGTGGGGGAGAGGGGTAATACCGCTCCCTCAGCCCCCCTGTGTGCATGTATGTACTGACTGTTCCAAAACAGAGACATGAAGAATGAATATGATTGATTATCTACCGTTAATCAGATTTTTACATTTCCAATCCCTGACATATTTACTGATGCCTGTTAGGAGTATAAAAAATTGAAATTATTCAAAATTAATAGGTAAGTATAGCTAAAAAATTTATTTATTTATATTCATTCCGTATTTTATCACTTTGGTTTATAAGTAATAAAATTTCTTTCTTTCTTTCTTTCTACTAAAACCACATACATACCTGATTATAAGTCTGTACATGTAATCCCTATCTTTTATCTGGGACAACATGCTACGTTGTAAAAATGATAGGCTGCTAGAATTTCAAATTTCCGGACCAAACTCAAATTTCACACAGAGAACACTGAATAGATATTCAACTTTTTACATTATTACAGTAAAATATTTTTTGCTAAGTAATAGGCAAAGCTTAGTACTTCTAAGCGATAAATAAAAATGAGATGACTCAAATATCGCAACATTTTGCTTCAGGACGGATTTTAACTCATCTCAAAAACGGCAAAAGACCTATAGTCTGTTTAACATAAGTTGGGGTATAAATTTTAAAAATTTTTCCAACAGTGAGCTGACGGATTATGGTAATTATAAATTAGATCAATGCAATAATCACAATCTGTCAATGTTGTTAAATCTCATATTCAGTCTAAAAACTATTTAAAAAATAGCTTGAAGCAGCTAAATTTCCAAGAGATAACATGATCTTAAGGTATTTCTATAGTCTGTTTCATTTATTCGAGAGCTTTTCAGTCAATTCTTTTAAGGGCTACAGTAAGCTAAACAAGACGAATTACTGTACTTCGGCAGATCAGCTCAGTGAGGGTGAGTGGCTGGAATTCTTCCATTTTAAATGCACTAATACGCCCATATAAATTTAATTTAACATTTAATCAGTGATGTGACATACTGCAGTAAGTGCGTTAAACAAAAAGCTATCGGCTGGAATCGAACCCGGGTTGCCGTGTATACAAGCGGACGTTTTTACCACTGCGCTATGTGGGAGCTCGCGGCATTTCTATACATCTTAGTCTATTGTGTTTAAAGTGTCGACTCAGGATAGCTGAATGCGCGATTTTTATCTGTGAGTTGATTGATCTGATAGAAGACGAAAAGAAATTATGCCGCAAAAATCTTATTGAAAAACCCTTCTTTGCTAGGAAGCTAAAGTGGGATCTAGCGACCTACAGTAAATAAGAAAGAATGGGTTACGGTAACCTCCAAAAACATTTACTGAAAAAGCTCTCGGATAAATGAAACAGACTATAGTGTTTTTGCAAAAATTTTTAAGCTTCTTTTGTATTTTGGCGTCATTTTTCTTTTTTCACATGTGGGACCGCAGTTGCGACGGTCACACTATCAGCGCACCCTGGCACATCTTCAACTTTAACAATTGATCGCAAATCGCTTGAAAAGGCAAATCGCAGAGGACATAACATCGTTTAAATGTGAATTCCAGCGTTTTTGCATACATTTTGAAGTTCCTTTCGTTTTTCAGTACCATTTTGCATCTTTTGTCGGACCGGGGCGTCCACTCCCAGCAGCCCCGCAGGCTTTCAGAGCGGAAGATGCAGGGAAAGGGTGCATGTAGAATTTCGCTCGCGTGACGAGGATATCGGATGCCCCCATCATATTGTAATTTTCAGATAAAACATACAAACGTTCCGTCGTGCTGTACATATAACGTTTTGATATTTTACTTGTGAATAATCTTAATTTCGAGTTGTGTGAGTGTGTGCGTGTCTGTGAGGCAAAAAGGTTTTTACTGGATAATTTTGTGATACTTACATTTTCACTCACTGGGTATTCTCGGGCGCTAATTACAATTTTTTGATTAACATGGCTCGATCGGACTCCTGAAACCCGGAAACTATGGATTTATGTAACAGGTTTTGCGAGCTCTAGCCGCTTATGCAATAGCCGCAGGGTAAAATTTTAAAGCCACCCTAGATCAACTTTTTATGCGCTATCGACTGGTGTGAACCACTTTACACTACAGTGTAAACTGATGTGATGCCGTAAGAAAAACGTGATTTACAAGTGTATTTTATCAAATATCTCAAATCGCAGCGGATAAATTTTTTTAAAGTTTCGACCAATATTGGATATCTTATGACTGACCTTACTGTAGAATTTGAAGAAAATTCACGGATTGGTTTCTGAGATACGAGAGCCCAAAGGTACCCTATGCATAGCGTAAAATTTAGGGTTTTGTCTTTTTGCAGAAGCACAGATTGACTGTTGCTTCCAAAATTTAGCCCCTGTGACTTCTGGGACCGCTGATTCCATATTCGCTAATTTAAATATACGATCTGGCATCATAAAACATGTATGAGACGGGCTGAAAGGAAATCACGTACGGGTACTTATAAACATGATTAATCACTGAAAAAGAGCTTGCACCAAGTCAAAATTTTTGACCTTGTAAACCAGCGCGCGTGAAATTTAATGCGAAGCAATCGAAAGCAGCAAACATGCGGCTTTCGAAAGAAAGCAGCAAACATGCGGCTTTCGAAAATACAAATCCAAATGTTTTGGCTTCTAGCGGCTAATTTAATATGCAACTTTTTGCATTTGTTTACAATGAGGGCAAAGTTGAACATTGTACAAAGTTGAACCCGACGCTATAAGATAGGACTTGATACAACATACTCAATGCTATACAATAGGACGTGATGTAACATACCCCATGCTATACAATAGGACGTGATATAACATGCCCCATGCTATAAGATAGGACGTGACATAACATATCCAGTGTTACAAGATAGGACGTGATAAAATATACCCCATGCTACAAGATAGGACGTGATATACCACACCCAGTGCTATAACATATCCTGTGCTGTAAGATTGGTGTCCCAAAACATCGAAAATATGGTTTGCACCAAAAAAATCTTTAAACATCCTAAAACATCAAAAAAAATGGTTTTGACCAAAAAAATTTTTAACACCCCAAAACATCAAAAATATGGTTTTGACCAAAAAAAATTTTTAAATTTCCAAAAACATCAAAAGTATGGTTTTTGGACCAAAAAATTTTTTTATATTTCAAAACCTTAAAAATATGGTTATGATCAAAAAAAATTTTAAACATCCCAAACCATCTAATGGTATAATTTCCAGAACATCCCAGAACATCAAAAATATGATTTAGGATAAAGAATTCTCAGAACCATTCTATAACGTCAGAAATATGGATTTAATCAAAGAAATGGTTGACAAAAGACAGTTTTAAAAAATTTAAAAAATACAATATGTTTTTACCAACAATTTTTCAGAAATATCCCAAAAACATCAAAAGTCCCGAAAAAATAAAACAATACAAGAGACATCTCAATCCCATACAGCTATCAGGCCTAAGTTCAGCCAGGGCAACGCCGGGCAGCTCAGCTAGATATAAAAAATATAAAAACCGCTCGCCGATCCATTGCTGAGTCATTGAATTTTTTATACCAATTACTGGTTAAGATGTTATTTGTTTACAAACACTCTAGCAGATGGCGCAGCGAAGCGCCCCATTTGCTAGTTAAGGATAAAAAGTAGGTTAGAATTTTTCAGACACAGACATTATTTTTTAAGTTTTGAAAAATTCAATGATTTCGTTAGTTCGTCCAAAGCGAACGTAAAGACAAAAGGTCAAGAGTGAGCAGAAATAAGTTGTATAATAATGAGTAAAAGTTCAAAAACTGATTCCATTGTGGATCGATAATTGCTTGTGTAGTATTTGCGATTTGATTGCGCACCAGGAAGTATGTAGTAGCCAGAAGCAGTCTAAAAAATAGATTCGGGCTTGACGCGTTCATTTTGTTACTTTTCAAATAAATGCAATGTCTTTTAAAATTTTCTTAGAAGAAAAAGATGGCTGTACTGAAAGGGAGTTCCACGGGGAAAATTAAAACCTGAGTTTGTCTATCGTTTTTAAGCTTCGATTTATCACCTTTTTCATTTTATTCTTAATATTCATGCAATATGTATAATTGTTTTCAGATGTGCAAAAGAAGCTTGTGAGCCATTCAGATAACTATTCGACGACAGTAAGCCGAGGGTCAATGCTATATTCAAATCTGTCAGCTTATTGTCGGAGATAGTTTTAAAATTTATGACCGAACTTGTGTAAAACAGGCTTATAAATTAAACTCATCGCGGCCGCGATAACATAATTTTTGATTAAGGTATATTGGGATAATTTTTTATTTGATTCATACATATGTACATATGTACACATGAATCGTAGACTCGTGCATTGATTCTCTGTCAGAAAAGTAATCTGCCCGCATTTAAGATTTAATCTAATTGTACAGCAGGGAATCAAGGCTAAATGAACATGTTCGCTGAGAATTTGCATAATTCACATACTACACTTACTTTGAATAATTTGTGAGCGTAAATACATACGCATTTATGTACCTACATACATACATTAGATTTAGGTGGTGGTACTTTCGCAGTTTATGCATTATTAAATCGTCGCGAGTCGTCCTTTTTTGCTATATTTGGCGTGGTAATTCTAGAGTAAAATGCCTTAAGGTCCTCAGCTTAAATTTTGACAATATTGGACCAACCTATTTTATTTATTTAATAACGTAATAAGATTTATTTCCTGCGGTTAAATTCGTGAATTATAGTCTGTTTCATACAAGTTTGGGTATAAATTTAAAAACTACGTTCGACAATAAGCCGACAGATTACGATTATAGCATTGATTGATTTCTAATTATCGTAATCTGTCGGCTTACTTTAATTTCGAAAAAATTCTCAAAATTTATGCCCCAACTTATGCGAAACAGACTATAGAAGCTCTTCCCGTATGACTTGGACATTGTGGCTCGTATTGTTTTAAAAAATTGTTTTGAAGCTGCTTAAATTGTTTTACGAAATTATTGAAGCTGGATAATGTTTCAGACTTGCCTCTTAACGATTCGGATTTCGTGCATACAAAACGACTATTGTATTTTTGTCCCTACAGTAGGTCCTATTATAATAAAAGATTTAATTGAAAAAATATAACGAATTTGCGCAAGATGGGAGGGGTGTTCAAGCTGACAATTTTGTTTAAATTCGTCTCGCATTGTTGCTGGGACACTAAGTACTAAGATTTTGGCGCACTTAATATGAGTAAGCAAATTTAGCGCATTTCAGTAGAAAAAATCTTACGAAAAATCAGGATCGATTTCGCCGATGCGGCTATTTAAAACCGTAATTCATCTCATCATATTAACCGCAGCCCTTTCGTTATCTGTCGCAAAAAAACGCCCGTACTATCTCGTCACTGATGATGTAAGTTAGACGCCAACAAATTATTTTTAATCCCTAGCTACTCGCCTAATTTGCATAATATAGCAACGCGAAACGCGGCTAATGCTTACGCTCGCCCGCTGTTTATGGCTTAATGCATAAAACGCGTTTTTTCGGCTTTTTCTGGCACAAAGCAGCCGTTTTTATTCACCGGATCTTGGCGCCGCGGGGCTTTCTATAAATAAATATAAGCATAATGTTCCACAACATTCGCTAAATTCGTTAAGCACGCAAAAAAGGACCATATTTTCCGTTCTTTTTCGCCATTCATCGCGTTTGCTCGCACGGTTTAGCGTAGAGGTATCAAGGTATTCTTTGATGATATTTGGGAAGTAAAAGAAAGAAATGCCACATGTGCCGCCATCTATCCGGTGATTATGTTTTTTATTGATGGGATTATATATACCTATGTGTACTTGGCTATTTTTTCCGGCTAAATTATGTACTTTAGTGGCGGAGTTTTTCATTCTGGTTGGGTATTAGCTGCGGAACGGTGGGTTTGATTGGACAGATTGCTGTTTTTATCTGAGTGAACAGCATGCACGCAAAGGTTCTGCTGCTGGTCACTCATTGGGGAGTCCTGCGGCATTCCATAGTGTGGGGGTCGTACTTTTTTGTATTTTTTGTCATGATTGCACAAACATCGACGTTTTTGACTCGATATCTTAGAGCGACTAAATCAACGCAGTGTGTTTGTTTTACTAGATTTTTATGATTTTGCTTAACCGAACAGAAAACATTTTAGAAGTCCGGAATGTTTTCGATTGCATTTTCTCATTAAAAAATACAACCCCGCTGTTTTGTTGGTGCCGCATTCAATTATCGGGTTAACGGAGTTATTGTTTGCTTTAATTTTTATCAAGCCCGTATAAATAATGTTTTACTTATTTTTGAAACAGCTTAGCGTTAAAGATATAATGGTAAAGAAAAGTTTAGTTTTAAGGAACCTTAAACTTGGAAAGGCTTCCCAAATGTTCACAAAACGTTAAGCCGTTCTAGCGTCTGAAAGGATTGTTGAAAAAAATGAAACAATTTTTTTTTAAATTCTGTTCGTAAATGGTTTTCTCAAGAATTAAAATTTTTAAAAATAAGTGAAAGACTGGAAGATTGCGAATAATTATTCAGTCAGATGCGAAAACTTCTTAAATCGTTACTTATATAATGTATAATATTGAAACAAGCCAAATATATCTAAAAACTAGCTTGTTCCTTAATCCAAGAAATCAGAAATAAGAAATAAGATATGCAATAAATTCTAGGCCCACCGCCCCCTTGCTATATCGTGATATCGTGCGCTATTCTAAGACACTGCTGCAAACAAGTGTATAAAAACATTAAGTTCCAGGCAAGGCAAACGACGCCGAAAAACCGACGCCAAACAACTTGGCGTCTTTTACGAAAAAGACTAACCTTTTTGTCTCGAAATGTCTTACTGCGACGAAAATTACACGAAATTAATCGTGCATAGATTTTTCAACATGAAAATAATCTACTAAGTTATTTGAGACGCCTTACAACATTCGAATGAAACACTCTTTATCATTAAATCAAGCCAACAAAAGCATCATGGTTACATTCCTCCGCCCTTTGTGGTCACATACAACCCTGACGTTTGTCAGAATTAAGGCTTAACACCATACGTGTTCTTGGAGGGGGTTCGACCCAACCCAACCCAGAATGGCAACTGACCCCCCGCTAAATGGCTGCGACCCCCAGAAAAGTCGACTTTTTGTAAAAGTTGGTAAAATTTGTAAAAAGTGTGCCTTTTTAGGCGTTTTTAGCTCATTTGTGGCTTAAAAATCTCAAATTTTCGGCGCTTCGCCCCAAATGCATATTTTTTGACTATATTTTGCTCAATTTACTCAATTTTTTTCATATTTTTTGGATTTCTTCTACGTTTTTATGTTCTAGAAAAAGCGAGCATTGTCTGAAACATCAAAAAACAGTGTCTTTGACAGGTACCAATAGTTTTTTAGCCCAAACAAGGTACTTTTTAAAAAAATTTTCGGGCCTGACCCCCACCCCAGAATTCGCGAACCCAAACTCTAGATGATACTGCATTGCTAAGCTGGTTTTTCCGAGCTCTAAATTGCAAACGAGCAGCAGCACTACGAGGAAACATTGTACGGAAAGCCACGCTAAACGAACGAGGTTGTCGATCCAAATTCGACGCGGCCTTACGCAACGCAGGCTCTTTATGCGAACCCTGGTGACTCGGCACCAGAACCTCCAATCAGCTATGCAGAATTCTCTCCATGGTTGATGCATGCTGATGACACGACTTACCATAGGACTCCACTCCACCCGTCCCACAAGATACTCTTGTGCGGTTTGATTCCACTCACGCTTTGAATCAGCGAAATGCCCGGACATCAGTCGTGACCACACATGGGCGTGGGGGCAGGGCTTGAGGGGTATGCAACTCCCAGAAAGCTGAATACCCCTCCCAGAAACCAGAATAACCACAGAATTTTTTTTGAAATTTTAATGTTTCGTTTTCGCAATTTTTTGTTGTCCGTTGATAGTGCTCGATGAGAAACGTTGAAAAATGGTGTTTTTTCGCCATACCATTATTTTTAAGACCATTTTTTTATCTTTGAAAAATGTTGCACTCCCCCAGAATTTCGGTGCGGCCCATGTATCGTCGTGACCACACGTAGGCGTGGGAGGGGTTTATGCACCCCCAGAAGTTCAAATACCCCCAGTAACCAAAATACCCCCAGAATTCAATTTTTGAAATTTTTCTGTTTTTTCGCAATTTTTTGATGCCAATGGATAGTGCTGCTCGATGAGAAACGTTTAAAATGGTGTTTTTGTCATGCTACCATTTTTAGGACAATTTTTTGATCTTTGAAAATCTTGCACCCCTTCCCAGAATTTTGGTGCTGCGTGACATGATCCGCCGTTAGCAACAAATCGGCAAATTCGCAAACCTTTGCCCCCACCCCCAATCAGGCTTGCTCGGCTCGCAAACTTCGACGACATCCATCTCACCATCGTCAACCATCACTAAATCATCCTTCACAGTGACCACCAGATTTTCTATATCCGCCGCCAACCGTTCATCCGACGATAATTTAGGGACTTCTCCCTCCTGACTAAACAGTGACACGAGGCCAAACGCACGTGAACCATTTTCCCGAAAACCATTTTTCGCCCAAAATAATCTATGTAACACCCGAAACGCTAAGCGCATCGCGGCGGAATAATAAACCATGCTACGCTTAAATTTTTCGATTTCGATATGCCAGAAAAATCCATATCTCTGCTGCTCCTTGTCCAAATCAAAGCCGTACCCGAAATAAACGAAAGAGGCCAAATTCCTGCGATTTTCGTTCAAAATGTCTAACTTAATAAACTGTCTCTTTTTTGAATGCTTAATATTTTTCGTAGAGATCGTAGAATCTACTTGGTTTTCGAAACTTTTCGCATTCTGTAAATGATCTACGCGAGGCCTGCTTATCGTTTTCAATGTCTTGTCCAAATTTTATTACAGAATGAATGCTCCAAAAATAATTCTTCGGAACAAGCTGATCTCTTACCTGGACTTGGGAGAGAACCGCGTTATCCAATGGATAACGCGTTTCTCTCCCAAGCATTAAGATTAAGGAGAAATACCTGCAGACTCTTAAATGCAAGCTCTACACGCAAAAATACGTACGTTACATAATCATTCCATCTACTGTAGTTTGTTTCACATAACTTCGTGCATAAATTCTAAGAATTTTCATCGACAGTGAGCCGAGGGTTACGATAATTATATATATCAGATAAATGCTATAATCGCTATCTGCCAGCTTATTGTCGGAGATATTTTCAAAATTTATGACCGAAGATGTATGAAACAGATTATAGGTTCTCTCGAGACTAGACCATACCTGGGCGTGGGGGGTTTTGGGGGTATGCACCGCCAGAAACCAAAATACCCCCAGAAACCAAAATACACCCCCCAGATTTAATTTTTGAATTTTTTCTTGTTTTTTCGCAATTTTTTGATGCCAATGGATAGATAGTGCTCGATGAGAAACGTTGAAAAATGGTGTTTTTTCGCCATACCACTATTTTTAAGGCCATTTTTTGACCTTTTGACAAATCTTGCACCTCCCCCAGAACTTTGGTGCCGCCCACCTATGGACTAGACTCGACAATGATGCTGATAAAGTGCGATTGAACCTTTTCACCAGACAATCCGTTTGAGGACGATATGCAGAGGAATAACCTTATGTACCTTTAGAAAAGCGCACATTACCTGCATAAGGTTGGATGTAAATTTTTCACCCTGATCCGAGAGTAGTTCCCTAGGTGCCCCGAATCTACGAACTATTTCTCGCAAAAATATGCGTGCTATTGCTTCAGCTTTCAAATTAGGAATTGGAAATGCCTCAGCCCATTTTGCTAGATAATCCATGAAACAACAACATGACGGATTCCATTTTTTTGATATCGGATATTCTAAACAATGCACTGCTATTCTGTCCCAGGGCCCTTCACTGGTATACATTGTAAAGGTGCACGCACACTAGGTATACTTGATTTACGTTTTTGATATTTCGCGTGTCTTACATCATTTCTCTACGTAATACGCCATTATGGGTCACCAGTATCGCTACACAATACGACTGATTGTTCTTGCGATGCCCAAATGAGCGCCAAATTTAGGATCGTGAAGTTCGATCAAAACGCTCGGGACCCATGACTTTGGCACCACTGTTTTCCACATCATCGTCCCTACCCATTTAGGTCTACATGCGAGCCATTATATTATTAAAATCATCATACTCGTTCCTTATTTCAGCAGGGCGATTGGGCGATTCCAGCTGCTGCGAGTAGAAGAGATATTGAAAATTTTACGAATTTTTCTGAAATTCGTTTTTTTGGTGTTACTGCTAAAACTGGCGCAACATCGAAATTTCTTGAAAGCCAATCAGACCCTCAAGTTTTTTCCCGCAATGTGACGAATTTCAAAACCGAATTCTTGTAGCTTTAAAGACCATCGCATTAATTTTCCATTGAGTTCTTTCAAATTTAACAACCGCTTTAAAGGCTTATGGTCTGTTTCAATAATAAAATGAGAACCATATAAATAATGCCGAAATTGTTTGGTTGACAAAATTATACAAAGCGCTCAATGCTCGATGGTCGCATAATTTTTTCATGCACTTTATTTTTTATGAAACACGTGATGCATGCGCAATAACCCGAGAGACACTATCTCGTTGTTGGCTAAGGATAGACCCCAGTGCACCTTTACTTGCCCCTGTAGTTAGCAAAAAAGCTTTTTTCGTCAAAAATCGGAAATTTCAAAACAGGCGAGCTTACTAACGCCGCTTTAACCTTTTCAAATGTTTCAGCATGTTTTTCATTCCAAATAAATTGGCCATTTTTACTCATTAATTTATACTAATCTTTTACTATCTTAGCTAAATTCGGAAAGCAAGCCAACAAATGCTTCATAGTTACATTATAAAAATATTGATACATTGTATAATTATATAAATATCTATATTAGATACGATATTCGAGGAAGGGAATCTCTCTTTCTGTGGATCTCTTCACAACATTTTTCTTATCTTACCGTTGATGTGCGTCTTTTTAATTTTTCGCGATTTTATCACGCCATTAGAGAACTATATTAAAGTCTAAATTAGGTATATACCTTTCATGGTTATTTCGTATTTTCAGGCTCCCGCTACTCCAAGAATCTGGCATGTTAAATTTTGACTAGTCATGTGATAAATGTTTGCCTTTTTAGATACCTACATACCAATTTGTTTTTATTTTTGTTCTCTTATCAGCATAGAGAATTAGGATTTCAAAACAGATCGTTCGATGAAGGCTAAATAAAAATAAAATGGTAAATTTATTCGATTTGGAATCACTGTTTTTGGTAATGTCCATTTTTTAGCTTATTCGTAATTAGTGTTGACTTAGATGCACGACATGGCCAGTTTGGAGGTCCACCAGAAACTTTTTTGAGCCAAAAATGGCATCGAAGCTGGTATAAATTTTACATAAAACTAAATTATTAATCTACAATCTGGTCAATTTCAAGCACTATTGCAGAAAATTTCTATTCTCATCCATTTTTAGGCCATCATTTCATTTACTGCATAGAACTTATCTTAAGTTATTAACTATTTAATTATTAATTAAACTTAATTATTCTTAACTTATCTTATCTTACCTTATCTACGAGTATCAAACAAACTATAACCTGTATAAGATTTGCGATTTAACTCAATGGGTGTAACTACGTAATGTCTCAAGCTAATGCATATAGGCCATTTGTTTTTATAAATCTTTGAATCTAAATTTTTGGCAGCCAATCGAGACAGCGTTCCATCTTATCACTGATGTTTAGCTTTATTGATTCAATACAACCTCAAAATGTTTAATTAAACTCAAAAATAACGTAATACGTCATAATTTTTTGAAATTTAATATAAAATCGGATAAGTTCGTAATTTACTAACCGGCAAAAATTTTGTAAAATAAATATTATGTGCTTCTTTTCGCTAAAGTTTTAAGCCGTCTATTTTTTTTAAGAAAAAATTCAAGGAAATTTGCGAAAATAAGCTGCATGCGTGGCTATAAGCAGATTAGAGCTACGTTTTGATAATAAAATTCAAGGTCAAAAGTTGTCCAGATCTTTATCGGGAATAAAAAACTTGAGGAATAGAAGGAACATAAATAAATAAATATGCATCTGATAATGAAATGCATCTTGATTCTTGAACGACAATTGGCAAATAATACGCTTTCTGACATTGTCAACATCGAAAAAATGTTTCCCTCCCTTGAGACTGATGTAGGTACAACGTTTTTATACTCACTCTGCTTTTATCAGGGTTTCATTTTTTCAGTCAAATTAGCTTTTCTGTTCACTTCATACGTATTTAGATATTTGTCGTATTGCCCAAAAACGGCTCCGACGCTGGATAATTTTTCTAACTTTATTCCTCAGGTTTAGTGTCACACATCGATGCATTGCTTGGAATTTCGTTTATCCGGCCAACCACCGTGAGAGCTCTATCTCGACTTTTTTTTGTTCTACCTACCTTAAATGTTTTGCTATATGACGTACAGTCATCATCTTTGCATTATAATATCATACGCAAATCAAGCCCTTATATGACTGCTAATATATACATATGTATAATACAGTACAAATAGTATGCAAATGCGTTTGGGGGATCGAATCGAGCGAAGAAATTGAATACGGTTGCAATTAGCATCACACAAGCCTTACATAAGCTTGCATGTATATTTAGAGTCTCTTACATGTATTTATACTAAAGCTAAGTTTATCCGAAAATGGCGCATTCCATTGTACTTCTTGTATGATATTTAAGGCTATTTTCTGTGTCTGATTCGATTAAATTAGACTTTTTTATCAGATTCGGTAAAGAACGCCAGTTGATTAGACAGCATCACGTACACATATTCAAAATGATCGCAGTACTAGCTGCATAGCTTGCATGCATTTTCATGCGGCTTATGGCAGATTTGCATTAGTAGTGCTGCAATGTCATATCTTTATTCTGATTGCGAAAAAAGTTAGAGTTGAAGTTGAATCATTGATTATAGAGGCCAAGCTCTTTATGCGAATTGGGCATTGTTTCTCACGTATGCTTGTCAAGGGCGGATTTAGAAAGATCGGGAAAGGCGGCTGCCCCTGACGTCAATGTATTTTTTGATGATTTTAACAATTTTCAAACGATTTTTTAAATTTTCCGGCGCGCATAGTTGTACACATTAATGACCCTTATTGACTCTTTTGGTGCTAAAAAGTTATTTTCGTCAGAATAGTTTTTGTACAGAAAAAAGATTGTGTAGTTATTTCAATGATTTCTCTATTGTTTTTTGGCGTTTTGTCAATTTTCGCATTAATGTTGCGAGTTTTTTATGGAAAACTCCGATAAAATGTTAAAAACTTAAATTTTTTCGCATCAAAAATAATTCTGCTTGGGAAGGTGATAAATCGCCACTTTTGTCACAGTAGACGAATTTGTTGGACAATTTTTGACTATATTGAGGAAATTCGGGGTTCAGTCCCTCCAGAAAACCCCGGATCCGCCTCTGATCCTTGTATCATCAATGATAGTTGATTTAGAAACGTTTCAATTGATTAAATGATGTTCAGGTGAGTGATTTTTGCGAGATGATAGTACGTTTGGAAAACGGCGCAACCGACGCCAATCAATCTACGACGTCGGACGAGCAGCCCTTCCCAACGGAGCCCTATCCAACCTGGCTGATCGTATTTCTGTGGATATTAATTTCGCTATTTTCCGTCGAGACTATATTGGGCAATTTATTGGTTTTATTGGCGTACAAATTGGAAAGAAACATCAGGAGACAGCTTAGTAATAAATTTATCGTTTCGCTGGCCATCTCGGATCTGATCATAGGCATGGAGGGATTCCCGATGCTGACCATTTACGTAGTGGGCAAGGAACGCTGGCCGCTCGGCACCGTGCTCTGCCAACTGTGGCTGTGCCTCGACTACACCCTCTGCTTGGTTTCCATACTCACCGTTATGCTAATTACGGTGGATCGTTATTGCTCCGTCTGCTATCCGGCCAGGTATCGCATGTGGCAATCGCCCAACAAAATCAACGTCATGATAGTGCTGAGCTGGCTGCTGCCGTCGCTGCTGTTCGGCGTCATGATATTCGCCTGGGAGGCGATGACCGACGAGGTCATGGAGGAAGGGTCGCAAAAATGCTACGCCCCATTCCTCAACGACCCCTACGTCAATATGTCCATGTACATCGTATACTACTGGACAACGCTGGTGGCCATGTCCGTGCTGTACCGGGGCATTCACGTGGCGGCCAAGGCGTTGGAGCAGCGGAGCAAGGCCAAGGAGAAGCAAACCCTGGCCCTGTTATTGGGCCAGCGTTGCATGGCCCAGGTGGGCGTGGGCATGTTCATGAACGCCTTGTCCCGAATCGAAAATTCCGACCCCAACGTCATCCAGCAGCAGCACAACGACCTCGTATCGGGCAACAAGGCGTACGATTTTTTGACCGGAGGAGGGGCCGAGTACACCGAGCTGGTGCACGATTCGGGCTATATCACCGCCGGCGCCCTTACTAGCACTACGACAACGGCTATACCGAGCGTCCAGGGGACCCTGGCGATGGAAGCTGTGGGTGGGTCCCCCACTGGAGCCTCCCCAAATTGTTCGACCAGCGTCGCGGCTCGGAGAACACGATTATGGTATCGATCGATAAGGCGACGACGATTGGGAGCGTGACGGCGATTTCAGTAGACGGTAGAACTAGGGACGAACATAGTCAATCGAATTTTGGGGTATCCGAAAGGCCCTCGGTTCAGGAACGACCCAGTTTGACCCCTAATTTTACCAAAAAGCCCACCGAATTAATTTCCGCCATCTCCGACTACCTTCTTTTGCAACCGTGCGAATTAGAATCCCTGGACCAATCCGCGGCGATAGACCCGGAAAATAGAAGTACGGTTCCCATATTTTCCGCCCGGAGGCGGTCCAAAAATTGAAGCCACAGGAATCGGGATGCTCCCTGGACTTGTACGATAACGTGAGCAACAGCAGCTTATTCGACGACCCCTGCGTCGATTCGTTGCTGGAATTCGACGCTTTCATCGCCCGTCCGCTCGATTTCATCGAAGAGGCGAGCAGCAACGACGAAGATTCGGTAACTTTGGGGGGACAAAGCACGGTCGGTTTGAACGACGATGACGGTGGCGTTCGATTTTTGGGCAGCATCGGCAACGAATCGATTTCTTTCGCCGAAGAAACGTCCGGGATGCCGCATTTTGAAACGAGCGTCAGCACGATGGCCAGCGAAGAAATAAGAGACCCGAAATTGGGCGATCGGTGGCCCGGGCCTGTTGTCGAGGATGAAAACGCGCCGAAGTACGTTAATAACAGCAACAACAACAGCAACAACAACAGCAACAGCAACAGCAACAAGAACAGCAACAATAACAATAACAACAGCAGCAACGGCAACAACAACAGCAATAATAATAGTAATATCAATAACAACAATTTGAACAAAGTAATTTCACCCTCGTTTAGCAACTATAGCTTTATTGAGAAAGATATCTTCACCGATTCGGATAATGGCGTCCGAAACCAGCCGGCGATTCACTCGTTTCAACGATCGTCGAAAAGTTCGATAGATTTGCGCTCGTCGATCAGTCATTATTCGTTTTCCGGCGAAAGTACTGGTGGAAAAACTCACTTGACCGTTCCGGGGCCATCGGCCTCTACGTCTAGGAGATCAGTCCGTGGTAATGATCGAATCGCTGATTTTGCTTGCTAAAATATTAAGCAAAATAGGCGTAGGAATGAATTACAATAAATAGATCATAAAACATAAAGCAATAATAAAGTAATGAGTTATTAGCAAATCAAGAATTACGAAAAATGATATATTGATAATTTAAACTTAATAACGTTACCTTTGATTATTTTTTAAATTATTTTTTTGATTATGATTGTATTTTTATTACTGTGTTGCTTTCTTTATGCTCTTATATTTTGAAATTGATTAAGGCAGCTTTTTCCAAAATTAGTGTGGAGGGAATCGATTTTTGTAGTCAGTTATCAACCATGAATATTGTTATGGGCGAGGACGATGAAAAATCCGTTATGCATTGATTTTAATATTTAACTTGTCAAGTTAACCCCATTCGTTTTTTATGAAGCATGGAATTTCCAACATAATAGATTCTTAAAATTTCCGATATTTCTATATTCTTTGGAAAGTTAATGCGTTTGTACTGTATTCGAACGGATACAAGATTATGAAAAAAATTTGGTAGAAATTCTTGCTTCTTATCACCCAGATATTTTATGAGATATCTTATCTATCTAAGATTTACAGTGCGAGGTTTGCGAGTTCAGCACATTTTCTTGGTGAATTAGGATTCTCAATTTCTAACCCTGTAATATGTTGAATATTAGCGTTTAAGAATGATTGTTCTCTGAAGATAAGAATTTATCTGCACTATTTTTGACACGAGATTTAAAATTAAAAAAATACCAATAACTTTTGATTATGACGTTCAATTATTTTGCTGAATTATTTCGCCTCGCTCCGTTGACTTCACTGTTTTATTTTAAGATATTGTCTCAAAGCGAAAATGCTTTGTTTAGGCACCTCCAGCAGATTTTTTTGAAAGAATCTTAGTGAGCGAATTCAAGGGGAATAATTAATTTTTAGCACTTAATCACGTCACGCTTAATTTCACCAGACGTTGTAGTCCGAAAGTTGCGAAGGAAAAATTATGTTTTGGTCATTTCAATCTCAAGAAAACAGAAATTTCCGTAGCTACCCATCATTATCTTAATAAGCAGGTTTGAAAACTGAAGTCCCAGAAGCTAATGCAGCCCGCAATTTGCAAAAAATCGCCTTTTTGCCATTTTTTGTGTTGAGTGCAGTAGAAATTTTTCAAAATACGATCTTGGGACATTTTAAAATTTCGCACATAACATTATTGTTTTTCTAAAGTAAGTAATAGTTATCAACGACAGGTAGACGTTGGTGGGAGTTTTTGAAGAATATGGTGTGAACCGATTTTGCGCCATTTCGGCAGAACTGCCAGACAATTTCGCAAAAACGATACTCTGTGTCACTAAAAGACGCGGAAAAAAGAAATTAACCAAATCCATACAATACTCGCAGAGTTACGGTACTTCAAACATCATACTTCGACATTCACCATTTTGAGCCACTTTAAGGAATTTTTGCAGTTTATCAAGATTCCAATTTTTACTATAAACATATTTTTCTACCATTTTTGGGGTCGCAGATTACAAAAAATTAAGTTATACTGCGCGGAAACCAAGATTGAAGAAAAGTTTTTCATAATTTTTTGCACAAATTTTCAAAAAATTTTTTTTCAATTGTACTATTTTTAGCATTGTTTACATCCAGTCAAAGATTTCTACTTAAATACGATACAAACAGCATTTTTGTATTATCTCAAAGTTCCAACCATTTGAAGATTCAAACAGTAGAATGCAGAATAACATGTACCTACCCAATTTAGGGTGACCTAAGCATCTATATGTACATCGACCTGAGCATTTACACATCGACCTAATCATCTATACATCGACTTAAGCATCTATACCTCGATCTAAGCGGGAGCGATCTCGACCTAAGCAGCCGAAATCACCTTCTCAGATGCACTAAGCCTAAGCCTGAGCGTCACTTAAGCAGAAACTTGAATTTTCACATATCTTATCAAGTAAAATGACAGAAAAAATATGCAGAAAAATTTTTTTTTCAAATTTAAAAATTTTGAAACAAAAATTTTCTTCCGCGCAATAAAAGTCATTTTTTCATAATCAGCGACCTTGAAAATGTCAGATAAATATGTTTTTAGCCCAAATTCGGAACACTTTTGGTAAATTGTAAAATACCCCACTTCAATGTAGCTATATCCGGAGTGACTTGTTCAATCGTTTTTGCTCTTATCGCCACAGACTTTTCCTGATGCCCTAGTTTTTGAAACACCTCAGATCCACATTTATATTCTCGCTTACATTGCCTGCCATCTGAGTGCATTCATGACAAAGTAAAGTACCGTAACTCTATCTCCACTAATATTGGTCCGTTTTCCATGAAATTTTTTTCCGCACTCTTTTTGCATGCCCTCTTCATTTCAACCAATATCGTTTCTTTCCACATACATCTGCAAGTTTTCCGTTCACACAATAAAGTAAAGTTTGGCCTGTTGGTGTGCATTACGGACAAAACGACCAACAATTTTCAGGACCTATGTTGATATTTTAAAATCCTTGGATGCTCAGGATTTTGGTATAACGTTAAAATTCTGCGGATCTGTGGACGGAAAATTTGGCAATGGCCAGAAAATGCTGGAAAATTGTGTTAGGTTAAAAAACGAATCAATTTCATTTTTTATTTTCTAACCGTTAGCATGGAAAAATAACGAAAAAAGGAAAAATTTTCAAAAATTTTATTCTGAGGATTGAGGAGCGTTCTGAGGAGCGTTTCTGACTTCTGGAATCGGACTGTACATAAGCAGCAAATGGATTATGGGCAAATCTGAATGTGATAAGAGAGTCTATCAATTTCATGTGTTTTTGGATCCAAATCCACGCTCTTGTGTAGTATGAACCTACATGTAAACCATAGAAGTTCTGGGGGGACGTTCAGGCCCAGAAATGTTTTAAAAGTTCACTTTTGGGCTAAAAAACTGTGGGTACACGTCGGAAACACTGTTTTTGACGTTTCAGGCAATGCTCGTCCTTTCTGGAACATAAAAACGTAAAAATCTTGAAAAATTTCTAAAAAATTGAGTAAATTGAACAAAATATAGTCAAAAAATCAGTATATGGCGTGAAGTGCCGAAAATTCGACACTTTTGAGCCAAAAACGATATAAATCGCTTAAAACGCGCTACTTTTATGATTTTTTAGGGAAAATATACAATTCTAGGAAGGAAATCACCGCCATTCTACGGAGAGGGTCAGTAGCCATTCTAGGGCTCAATCTCCCGAATCCCCCAAGAACACTCATGGTCTGAACCCCCAAATCCGTCATACCTATGTATGGCAGACAATAGTGACTGAAAATAAAATGATTTAAAGGTAAGAAAAAGAGCGATAAAGACGACTGGCGCAGTTATCGCGAAAGTTGGCAATCGTGCTTGTCGAGCGACGACCGGCGTCGCTTGCAAATGATAGAGCAGCAGCGATTGCAGAAAAGCGCCAGCGGCGACGGCAACGGCGGCGTCGCGTCACCCGCCGATGTCGACGACGAGGACAGCAACGACACGGTGGCCAGTCGGCAAGACGCGGCCACCAACAGCAACGACGACGCGGTGTCCGTCAACGGCAGGAAACGAGGAGTCAACGGCGGCTGGGTCGCCACTTTGTTCACCAATCCGACGTGGCTGCTGCACCAGAGCGCCGAAAAGTTTGCAAATTTATTAATTTGTGAATTAAATTCTTTGAAGAGATTGAAAAGATTCCAAAAAAGAAAAAGATTTGCAAACATTTGGATATAGTTATAATCCAGAAAATTCACTAAAAATTCTCTGAAAATTCAACGTTTTTCTGTCCGTTTCCGGTCGCCCAATTTTATTCGAAATCATTCAAGGTGCACAATTTCTCCGAAAAATTTCGAAAAATCATCAAATGTTAGTGGCGTATAAAAGTGCGAAATTCGAATAACTGCAATTTCGGAGCTATATAGAATAAAATTTTTAATTTCAAGCTGAGGTTGGTTTAAAAAATTGCTTCCTTCGCTTGTGCTCGCGCACCTAAAGTCGTCCTAAAATCTATTTGAACAATTTTACACAGAGCACCTAAAATTCTTAAGACTTTCATCAAAAATTTGGTAAATTATTCATCTAAAAACGTCAAAAGTCAATAGATAGCTATTATCTGGCGTTAAGTGTCGGAAAAATTTACGGAATTCGCGGCTAACGATGGCCGAAAATAAAAATATTCGTAAATAGTCATTCCTCGAAGATATTCAGCAAAACAACGCTGCAGTATTTTATTACCACACGACTTACGGCAAAACGAAGCTGCAATTTTCAGAAAATTTTCAAATCCTCAGCACAAATAATAATTTTTCTGGTGATTGCGAAGTAGCAATTGTAAATCACTGCTATTCAAGCCCAAATAATTTTTATGCATGATATCATTTTGAAATAGTTTGAACTTTCTAAATTATTTTTATCATGAAAGCTATTAAATTGAACAAAGGCATCAAATAATGCTTTTTTTCGTCACATTTCCGAGATTTTGCTGATTTATGTGAAACTATGTCGCCCACGATTTTCACTGTCTTTCCTTTGTGAAAACTGTAAGTCGATTCTTTTGTATAATTCCAAAGATATAAATAGGAAAAAGAAAGAAAATCATGATAAGAAAAGTAACTATAACGGGTAAGAAAAGAGCGAAAAGAGGAAGAAAGAGAGAAAACGAAGTGGAAAGAAAGATGCAAACTAGCGAACGGAAGTAATGAAATGTTAAAAAAGAACCAGAAGGAGAAAGAAAAACTCAAAAGGGCAAGTATTAGAAAGGGAAAGAAAGAAACTAAGCCAATTAAAGGAAAATAGAAAAAAGAACGATTGTAAGAATCGATTGAATAGACGTTTTTTGATGTTCGCAGGTCAATTATGAATATGAAAAACGCACTAGGAAACAACAACAGATAGCTTCGAGCGTAAATATAGCATTCTTTAGAAGCTGAAATCGGTCGCTTTTTCAATTACATGAGATTTTTATAATATCTTATGTGGCAACTATACTAATACTCAACGAAGGATATCAAAAAACATAATGCGGTTTTTGCAAGCGATCGAAAAATTATGGCTTAGAAAGACGATGAAATTAATCAAAAAAATCCTAGGATGACAAAAACACTCTTTTATGATAGAGAAATTTAATTGAGCTAATTTAAAGTTAGTAAATACGATCATTGCAAATCTTTGCGAAAAAATAATCAAGTACAACTAAGATATAAATCAAATAAAGTATCCGGAAAATTTTGAAGATATTGATTATTTTTATAATTTCGGCGAGTCATGCCACGTTTTCCGATATAATGTTGCTTTGATTCAATTTAAAAATTTGAATAAATGATAAGTAACATTTATAAAACCGAATCAAAGTCTTTGTACGGCCTTATAATCTTGAGAGTTCATAAATATCATGTACGATGATACTCAAAAAAATAAAAAATTACGGATCTGTTTATTTTCTACGTTATCAGTGTTGTTACTGTCAAATAATTTATTCCTTTAATTTTGACAGTTTATAAGGAAACGCCTGGGGTTTTTATCTTGAACAATTTATTCTATTCATCGTAAAAGTTGCAGAAATATTTGACGTTTTTCAACGAAGACTGCAGTCTTTTGATAATACAATAGAATTCGTTGCGCAATGGTTTGTCTTTTGAAACCAGGCCGAGATCTTTCAGTATTTTTTCTTTAAGATGTGGTCCCCTTAGAGGTATCCTATACAAATATTGCTCAGAAAACCTATTATTCTGCCCACCGCTATTGATTTATGATATTATTTTATGCTGAAGTCTTTGGCTCAGTCATTAATTATAACGTGCAAATTTGCGAACCACGTTTGCTGAATTTTGAAAAAACTGTCAATCTAATACGTACATATATGTAGCTTTCTCTGAAATTCTCCCTCGTGGTTTAAAAAACTACCATTTTCGATATTGACCTCTAAGAAATATTTTTCTATTAACGAATCGTGAATGAAATTGATCCTAAGGAATGAAGTAGATTGCTCCAATGTCTACGTAAAAGCTTTTGTGGAAAACAATCGGAAAGTAGATTCAACGTTGATTTACGCATCATGGGTGCATTTGTGAACTTGGGGCGCTTAACATTCATATAAGTGCAATAGTTTAAAAATATTATACACCCATGGTTTTTGGTTAATATCAAATTATTTTACAGAAAATTTTTGATTTCCTTCCCCAAAGAACTTATTCTTTTCATTTTTGGGTTCAAAACAAGCCATAGATGTAGAACATAGCCAGTGAGGGGTTCGCTCAACAAGAGTCAACCAGAGAGCTTTTTTCTATGGCCTCTTTGTATAAGCCTCAAAATAGAGTTAAAATTGCACTGCACATTCGTTGGTTGGTCGATTTCAAACCTTTTTGCAGAAAAGTTTGAAATTTCATTTTCCATTAACCTCAGTTTTGCATAATTTTCCCCATATTTTGTCTACGGCGTCTGGCTCGGTTCCTAAACCCCATGTTAGTGTCTGGGAATTAAAAATTTTTACGGGTCCAGCCAGCCTAATCCCTAAATTCTTACGTGCGTGTTCGCACTAAAGTATTTTATCTCCCTTTCCGCGAAAACCAAGAAAATGTAGTCCAGCGTATATGAGATATGTACAGCATGGGAATTCCAGGGGGTGAAAACAAACACTCTTTCTTATGTGTCTTTTTTCGAGCTCAAAAATGGTGAATACTCATCAAAAATATCATTTTTTGGCTTTTATGACTATGATACCTTTCTAAACGTGAAAACATAAAAACATTTCGAAAAAAGTCCGAATAAATTGAACCACATATAATCTTAATATTAGCATATGGCGCAAAGCGCCGAAAATTTGACACTTTCGAGCAAACAGATAGGTAAAAACGCTTAAAATAGCACCTTCCAATGATTTTTTGGAAAATCGTGAATCCTAAGGTGAAAAATTTCTAGGAAGTTAGAACCTTTCTGGAAGTGAAGCCTCTTCCTCCGAATCCCCAGGATCATGTATGGTTGTACGTGTGGTTCAATAGATATAAATAATCAAATAATCAACCTTTTTGGGGTCACCAGTCATCGCTATACATACATAAATACAGAGCATGGAAATTCAGGGAAGGTCAGGCCCAAAAAATTTAAAAAAAGTTGTTATTCGGGGTAAAAAAAGGTAAAAGGTGGGTAAGAGTCTAAAACACCGTTTTTAACGTTTTTGAAAACGTTCGTTCTTTCCATAACTTAAACACGTAAAAAATTTCGAAAAAATTGGGAAAAATTGAGTAAAGTGAACAAAATATAGTCAAAAATGAGTGATCGTAAATTTGACACTTTTGAGCCTAGGGAGCGAAAAACATTTCAGAAAGCACACTTATTACGATTTACGCGAAAAATCGACAATTCTGGGGGGTCGCAGCCCTTTTGCGGGGGTTCATTATCCAATCGCGGTGACAAACATCCCAGAACACGTATGGTCATCACACTAGGAATAAATAATTGATTTTTCGACCTCGAAAAATTTGAAAAAATCGAGCAAATTGAACAAATCAAAGGCAAAAAATGAGTATCAGAAAATTTGACACTTTTGAGCCGAAAACGAGGTAAAAGGCTTAAAAAGCGTACATTTTGCGAGTTTTACGAAAAATCTACAGTTCCGGGGATCGCAGCTACTTTACAGGGTCAATAGCCATTCTAGGGGTCAAACCCCCAAACTTCCTCTTCGCCAAGAACACATATGATCACGCACGAATAATTAATTTTTTGGCAGGTGACAAGAGCCGAAAAGCGAGCCCGCAAAGCCTTCCGCACCATTACCGTCATCGTGGGCACTTTCGCCCTTTTTTGGTCCCCTTATTACATCGTGGCGACGATTTACGGTTTTTGCTCCAAATGCGTGCCGACGGCCCTGTTTATGACCAGCTATTATTTGTGCTATTTGAACAGTTCGATGAATCCGTTCGCCTACGCGTTCGCCAATCGACTTTTTCGCAAAACTTTTTTGCGCATTTTGAGGGGCGACTTTCGTCGAAGTTAAAAATAATTACCATTACGTATTGCGGCTTGACGTTTATTTCAACGACCTTTCCGAGGACCAAAAAACTAGAGGACAAAAAGTAGGTAAGCTTATTATGCAAGTACGCTTCGTTTATTTCCATTAAGGAGCTCCATTAATTAGCGGCTCTATTTTTAGGAAATTCACTCACTCGGTGATGCGGTTATAACACTCGAAAAAATTACTCGCAGAAATAAATATATAGAAGGAGCAAAAAACGACCGCTTTAACGGAATAAACTACAATTAATAAGAGAAGGGATTTGCGAGACATTTGTGGTTTCAAGCATAGGTGCAGAGCGTGGCCTATCGGAACGGGGTCAACCCATCTAGGCTCGACCTAGGACTTTTTTAAAGCCAAAATAGTCTCAAAATTTGGTATAAATCATAGAATTGTGTAAACTGTTTAATCCATAGCTTGCACGTCCTGTCTTGGGGGTCAACCAGTCTGGGGTAAGCCGAGGAATTTTCCGAGTTAATGACATGCACTTGGGGAAGATTGGGGGAGGTTGCGGGGTCTAGATCCCCAGAATGTAAAAATGGGAAATTTTCTGGGAAATGAGGCAAAACCAAGGCCAAACATGGGTGAAAAAATTGCTTGAAATTGACCGTAATTGTAGAATAACGCTGTTTTAACGATATTTTAAGCATTCATATCGGTTTTTGAAGTTATTTTGACCCGGAAAGCTCAATGTTTGACCCCCCTACCTCAGACCAGCCGACACCCAGATTGCAGCGCATTCTGTGGTCAAAAACTGGTATAAAGGTCTAACAAATGGCGTAAAAACTATAAAATTTACAATTCACATTTATAGAAAATGTTTGATTTTTATATATTTTTGACTTTCACTGTCTCATTCTCCTCAAAAAATTTTTTATCCTTCCATTCTGGGGGTTTAGACACCACGTTGGCGTATAATTTTCTAAAAATTTAGTCCTCCAGAATCCGGGAAACCCCCAAATATCAATAAATCCCCAGAATCGAATAAATGGCATTTTTGGGATTTTCGCCAGTTTGGCATTTTTGGGATTTTCGCCAGCACACAGACAGACCGACATAATTCGGCTGCTGCTAATTTATGGCTTAGACTTCCATAAGCTTGCCCCTTACGTAAATGTATGGAAGGATAATTATGAAGTTAGACAATCGTTGAAGATTACGCTCTAACAAGTATTGTGCATATTTTAGCGCTAAAAATGCGAAATTTATTTATAAAAAAGTGTGCGCGTTATTGCGATTTTGATTAATTTTCCCATTAATGATGCTTAAAAACATCACAAACTGATCCTGATTTGAAGATTTTTTGACTCCTAAATAAATTTTAGAATAAGCCCATTTTGAGCTACTCTTATTCAGTGTTGATTTTCTTACACATTTATTTTACCAATCGGTTTAATTTCAAGTTTGATTTGCCTGATTTCTACTGCTCGTTTCAATTTTAAGGATCGATGTCGAACTTTGTCGAAAGATCTGCCCATGCAAGCTGCAATACGGATTAAAAAGCCATTCAAACAAGATAATAGTGTTTGATAGTAGGTTCTGGAAATCATGCGTAGTAGGTTTACTTATGGCCAGGTTGTTCATAATGTGTATACTTTGTATGAAGAGGACTTCATGCCATAAATCGTGAATATCAATTGAAAATTGATCCCCAAACACACAGGACGGGAAGGATTTGACTTGGGGTCTGAACCAGACATGCACTGGAGGGTTAAGGGGGTCCTGACACCCTCCCCTTAAAATGGAAAAGTGGGAAATTTTCTTAGGAAAATGAGGCATGATTATAGCAAAAAACGGATGGAAATAGAAGATTTTTTAAAAAGTGTTTCAAATTGACCGAAAACTGTAAAATAACTATTTTTAACATTATTTTAGCGATTATATAAGTTTTTGACGTTATTTGGCCGAGAAAAGTTTAATTCTTAACTCCTCTCCAGACCGACAGATCCCTCACCTTAGATCGGCCATACTGTGCATCTAAGGTCTCTAGCCCAGACATATACGTGAGAGGGGATTTGGGGGTTTAGACCGTGCACAGCATGGCCGATCTGGGGGGATAAATCGGCCTGGTTTGTTAAGAATTGAGTCTTTTGGGCCAAAATGAAGTCAAAAACTAGTATAAGCGCTTAAATAGCGGTAAAACACGTTATTACACAATTTCTGGTCAATTTAAGGCACTTCAAAGGAAATTTTCAATTTTCATCCATTTTTATTCTCCTCATTTTTCCCCAAAAATTTCCCATTTTTACATTCTTGGGGAGTCTAGACAGTGCTTGTCTGTTCTAGACCCTCATGATGCGTAAATGGGATATTTTTTGGGAAAAATAAGGCAAAATCTGGACCAAAAATAAATCAAAATCAATACTTTTATGCAAAAGTGCTAGGAAATGATCAGAAATGGTGGATTTTTTGCGCTACTTCAGCATTTATATCACCTTTAGAGACCATTAAAAAATTACTTTTTTTTTAACTTCGAAAGTTGTACCCAGAATTTCAACTCAAATTTTGCGCTTCCAACACTTATTTTCATGCGATTAGGTACGTCTGACTCGTGAAGAATGCCGATTTCTTCAGAAAAAATAGAATCGATGAAAACAGTGCGAAGAAAACTGAAGCAAAAATTTGATCGTCTATTATTCGCTAAATTATTTCAAATTCGAACATATCACTTTTCTGATGAATTTCGCAAGACTATATGGATTATTCGTGACGTTAACGCTTGTCCTACAGTGCACAAGTACATTTATGTGAAAATAACGTAATAATAAGCTAAGTTTAGCCTGAAGCACAGAAGCAACTTAATAATCTTCTTTCAGTGCATATAACTGTTATTCAACGATGTATTTATAAATTGTTTGACCACATTTAGGCCCGAATACCCGAAGGTGGAGTATCTCTTCCTTTGGTATAAATCGTGGAGTAAATCTCAGAGTAAAATTTTTCGGTATACTCGAAGGTGGAGTAGCGTTACTTCGGAGTGCGGATATAGAGGGGTTTAGAATTCAAGACCTCCTTCCAGAATACAGAAGACTTCCGAAATTAAAATCTTAACATTTTTTCTTTTTGTCACTTATTTTGACACCAGTGGATAAAGATAAATGAAAAACGTCGAAAACATATATGATCTTTGGGCGAGGGGTTTAGTAGTTTTCAACCCTTCCAGAAAAATTTTCCCCTATCTGCGAAAATTTTTTAACCCCCGCCAGAATTAGCGATTTTTTGGATGTTCCCAAACCTTTTCTGCAAAATTTGTAGAAAAGAGGTTTTTTAAGCGTTTTTAGCTCTATCTATTTGTGCAAAAGAGCCAAATTTGCGGCGCTTCGCGCAATTTCACTCATGCTTTGACTACATTTTGTTCAATTTGTTCCAACTTTTTTATTTTTTTTCTCGAAATTTCTTTATGTTTTCATGCTCTAGAAAAATAGAGCATCGCCAGAAACGCTGAAAAACTGTTTTTAACGTGTACCTACCGTTTTTTTGCAAACCGAAAAAGGCTTTTTATAATTCCACCCGCATTCAGAGTTCCCATGCTTTGCATGTATGATCGAAGAGTGGTGTTTTTTGCCCTTCCCATGATTTTCAACTCTTTTTTATACACTTAAATTCCTTGGGACCATAAGCCAGACCTCTCAGAATTAAGGCGTCGTCTAGATATAGTCACAATTATTAACTGTATCTTCTCAAATTCGATTTATATGCAATTTAGATACTCGTAAACAGAAATCAGAAGCGTTTTACAGTCATCTTGTTGCATTAATCATCACTATGTTTTCGGCACGCTTCAGTTGAAGAGCTGAACAGAACCAGATTTGCCGTATACCTTTTTTTGCTTAAATAGCAAATTTTCTTGAAAATCGCAAGGAAAACTTGGATGGACTTATAACAAAATTAATCTTATTCATTACAAAATTGAAAAATACAGGCACGTAGCTGTAGAAGGGAGTAGGGGGACTAGTCTTCCACGATTTTGGAAGTTTGAGTATTGAGTTCTTGAAGCGTATTTGGAAGAATGCCAGATAGTTTTTAGCACTTTTTGAGCTAATAATCCCTAAATTTCCTGGCGTTTTGCGCTGGAATTTATTGTATTTGTATAACTTTTTTCTTCTGAACAGTGTTTTTTGTACAAGCTTCATTTGTACATGTGATCCCTAAAAGTCTTTGTACATTTTGTACACACAGACTTTTGGGTACTATAATAGGGTACAGTAGCGATTTTAGTGTGGTGAAAACGTAATTGTTCGACCTAAGTGTATTTAATCTAATTTTTTAGTTCCTGAGAGTAGAATACCCTGGGTCCCTAGCATGCATATCTTAAAGCGTTGTAGTGTTATAAGATGGGCAGATCTGCGCCCTGGCCCAAAATCGAGGTTGTGCCAGGGCGCTAATAGGTTGGGGACCTGCCAGGGGAGGGGGCGCGCGCCAGCCCAGGGCCAGGGGGGGATGCAATAACCCAGGGGGTTATTTTTGAAGAGGCGTAAGTCAAAAACCAGCAGTCGGATCGGGCTCAAATTTTCAGAGTTTGTTAAGTCTATGTTGGGTATGCTATATACAAATTGTTAGCGCGCAACATACAGCATACTAGCATCACTTTACACTTTTGCGTACCTCAAGAACCACTGATCAGATTTTGTTCAAATTTTCAGAATATGATGTATATAGGCAAGGCATGCTACGCACATAATTTTAGCGCGCAGCCTACAGTATCTCGATTTACTTTACACTTTCTCATGTAACGGGGGCGCCGCATCCCACCATTACGTGAGCAAAATTTTACCCGCACCGGTTTCCCGGAACTTCCGCTCTGATTCGCGTGTGTAGTACTAATCAACTACTCGGGCTCTTGCTCACAACTGCGCAAAGTATTGAATAATATTGAGAAACAATGAAACCATCAACGTCACGGTTAAAACTTCAAAGTAGGCATTTCTAGCCCTGTAGTAGCACGCTACACTCCTCCCCTCTAGGAGAAAGCGTAAGCGCAGACAACTCCAGAGAACGAACTCTGGGACCTCCAATATGTAACGGGGGCGCCGCCTGCCACCATTACGTGAGCAAAATTTTACCCGCACCGGTTTCCCGGATCTTCCGCTCTGATTCGCGTGTGTAGTTCGCGTGTGTAGTACTAATCGACTACTCGGGCTCTTGCTCACAACTGCGCAAAGTATTGAATAATATTGAGAAACAATGAAACATCAACGTCACCGGTTAAACTTCAAAAAAGGCATTTCTAGCCGTGTAGTAGCACTCCTGCTACACTCATAAAGCACTATATTTCAAGAACTAGCAGATTAAGCTCAAATTTTCAGAGTAGGGTGAGCATATGATGCACGTGTTATGTTATTGATATAAACATGTAATCTACAGTATACCGATTTACTTAACACTTTCTCATATAGCACTATATTTTAAGAACTATAAGGCGGATTTAGCTCAATTTTTCAGGGTAAGATATATAAATTGTAGCTGCGCTCAGTACAAAATTTTAGCGCGCAACCTACAGTATGCCGATTACACTGATTTTGTAGATGATGGCGTCAAATGGATGGATGTAAAAATACCTAAGGAGATTTATTTTTATAACTAAAAATCAGTTATAATAAACATGCCCAAACCTGTCAGTAAGCGTAGCTGGGAAGGGGTATGACACTGTGTGTGTGTGTGTTTGTGTGTGTGTGTGTGTGTGTGTGTGTGTGTGTGTGTGTGTGTGTGTGTGTGTGTGTGTGGTAGCAGTCCCTGTGGGAGTTCGCAAGCGCCACCAAGTTCCACAAGCACCACCAAGTTCCACAAGTGCCACCTCCACAAGCGCCACCTAGGTTCACTATAGCCTTTATAGCAATTTTTGTATGGGGGTTCATTAAAGTTACGGAAGTAGTCAGCTATTTCGTCATCAGGTCGTTGCGATTATTGTCTACGCGCAAATTAATTATTTTGCCAGCCTTCGGCCCTTCGTAAAACAAAATATTGACCGAATATACCTACTCTAATTTGGTAGTCAGGTACCAGAACGTTTTGAATTTTTTTAAGAGCATCAAGACCGTATTTTCCTTTATCAGTGTTAAGATCAGCTTTGTGCAATAAGTCTTAAGCTAGCCGTTGTTGTAAATAATGTCGCCCTTTGTCGCCTTTCCTAATAGACTCCCATTTTGGGCCATTGTCCAGCTTTGCTATTCCAGTAACAACAGCTCTAGGTAGTGATAAATTATCATTCGATGCAAGTTTAATGTATGCTCCTCTCTCTACCCAATTCTGTTTTTATCTATTACGACTACCTTGATGATCATATCTTCGTCAAAGCTAAACTCCTTATTGGACTGTTCTACATTTTCGATAATACTAAAAACTTTGTCGGCATTCAAATACTGACGCTGAGTAAATGGGACTAATACAGGGGAGTCAAGGCATGAATGTTTGATTTCTAGACCTATTAGACTGTCTGCGGGGTAATGCTTGAGCATCTTTTGAATAGCTTGCTGAAACATCTCTTCTATATCAGGACAGTCATCAAGGTTTCGAAACTTTAGCCGAAACGTCTGTGTCATTTTAAATAATATGTATGAGAATTTTAATCAAAAAACGTAATATTGAGTTATTTATGGGGTGTAGTAAAGTTCGAAATCTGAGGCGTAAAATGGGCGAAAACACAGGTTTTTTTCGTATTTTGATTGTTAAATCATATCAAATATTTTGCGGAACATAAGTTTGGCGTATACAAACGTACTACAATCAAAGGGCTACAAACTGGCCCTAACCGAATTAATTTACACTCAATGGAAGGTTAGGTTCAGATTTTTAAAGTTTACAATGTGGTGGACAATAGAAAATACAGGTTTGTCCATTTTTTTGTTTGCCACTTTCTCTGTTCAGAAGTTGGGCGAGGTCGAATAGGATAAAAATAAAGTACTCTCTAAGGGGTACGCGTCACAGTGAATTGCGTTTGTTTACATCAATATTTAGCTTTTTCGGTAAATGTAAAGTCAAAATAATGGGGGAGTTTAACGTGTTTCTGCCTTGTATGTTCTGCCAAGTTCTGGGTTATGAGTCTGGACATAATCTCAAGTCTAAAAATTAACCAGAAACCACATGTGATACGCCAGTTTTTTTGCACTCAACAGTGCTGTAAAGTTGTTTACATCAGATATTTATTTGTCCTCGGTTCATTGTGTTGACTTAATTTTTTCATAAATGTTGATCGTAATATCACAGTAATATCAGAATTACGAATCCAAGTGAAATTTTCTTTACACTCTGTGGTTGTGTAAAGTTTACACCGCATATTAACTTTAGTCCTAGAGCCTTGCGGAAGTTTGATTTTTTTAAATGTCCTACGTAAAATCAGAATTGGGAATCTGACTGTTAGTTTTCTCTACACCTAGTAGTTATGTAAAGTTTGCACTATTCCATTTTTGTTAATATGGAGTTTATACTACAAATTTATTTTACTTCCAATTCTGAGCGTTAGTGTTCCTTACACTCGATATTTGCTTAAAGTTTAAGCTGAAAAACTTTGATCTGTTTAAATAATGTAAGGTTGTCTTCTTTAAAAACGGATAATGCGGATGTTCAGGGGTGGATTTTTTCAGGGGGGGCGGGGGAGCTCCCCATTGGCTTAAAATATAGCGCAAAATTAAGGATTTTTGAGCGATTTTCAGCGATTTTCTGTTTAAAACGGTTAATTTTTCCGCCCAAGTCAGGGTTCCCCCCTCAGAGGTACTGCCCCCCCCCCTTTGGAAAATCCTGGATCCGCCACTGCTAATGTTAAGAACATTATTGTTTCCGCGTTCTTGGACTGCTGTCTTTATTGTGGTATGCTACTGTATGTGCTTACTGATTGATGTACTCAAATCATGCTAATTCAAAGTAGGGTACTAGCAAAGAAAAATGCTCCGATGAAACAAAAAAGATGAATATACTTGGAATGTGGATTATTAAGGATGAAAAAGGAGGGGACTAGGAAAAATCTACCTAAAGTCGCAAAATCTGCTGAAAATCATACTTTCTCTAAGCAACAGAAAAAATCGAAGTATATTCTGCGGCCTCTAAAAAGTGTCTTTTTTAAATAATGTTCAAAGTTTCAGATAGGAGTATATAAACGAAATCTGTAATGTTTATATTTATAAATTGCTGGCAAGTAAAACGCTGACTAGCTCCGTATCCTGGTCCATAGAAAACTAAGTGGAATCGTATTTAAAGTTGTTTTATTTTGTTTTGAGCATTAAAGCAAGCAAAGCAGGGGCCGAGGGCATACTAGTGTATCTACATTTAGTCTGTTTCAAGTCAACTTGAGTGTTTCCTACTGTTTTAAACCATTCATTCAATTGACTTAGAAGGACTGTTAGCTTACTCAACATCATTTCCCATAGCTACTGCGTAGCTAATGTGCTGCTTTTTCAATCATTTTATGGTTAAATATTTATTTTAATTTGTTGGCCGCAGAATATACTTCGATTTTTTCCGTTGCTTAGAGAAAGTATGATTTTTATAGCAGATGTTGCGACTTTAGGTAGATTTTTCCTAGTCCCCTCCTTTTACATCCTTAATAATCCACATTCCAAATATATTCATCTTTTTTGTTCCATCGGACCATCGGAGCATTTTTCTTTGCTAGTATATATATATATATATATATATATATATATATATATATATATATATATATATATATATATATATATATATATATATATATATATATATATATATATATATATATATATATATATATATATATATATATATATATACTGTATCCACCGGAGCTGCCGATATATAGCCGGAGCTGATACCATGTATGCTCAGGCTGTAGCCGGAGCCGGAGATATATATATATATATATACACATGTGGATAGATATATATAGGACATCTTTGTGACCAAGACCTGGACCATAGTGCACATGCATCTAAACTGCATACCAGCTAGTTACATCAAAAATGGCACGATTATATGAGCGTGTATGAGGAATAAAACGTGAAAAACATTCATTGATCGTACCCATCTATTTTTAGCAGGGACGGATTGATGGGGAAGGGGCGGGGGGGCCGCCCTACCCCAATTAGCCACAAATATTTGGCGAGACAAAGAATGGATTTGCAATTCGCAATGATTTTTAGCCGTCAGTGACCACAATTTCTCAAATTTTTCCGGCACTACGCGCCGAATGATACCTATTGTTTACTTTCTTGACTAGACTTGATTTAATGCCATTAACGAGCATACGGCAGAGGCAATGCCGTTGGGGCTGCTAATAGGCAGGCAACTCTAATCAAGCTTCTCCATATTCAGCACAGCTTGTCTGGCAATATTTGAGGTTGAAATGCACAGGTCGCAAGTCCTGGGTGACCTGACTGATCTATGCTTTCTTCGGGGCAGTTTTCAGAATCTTCCATAAAGCTGGCTTTTCATTTTTCAGTAGCTGGTAAGGTATACGCTGACGACTCATTCTGCAGACATGTCCAAACCACCTGAGACGTGCTTTCTTAATTGACACTTCAATTGTAATTTGATCACATTGTTTGAGCATGTCCACGTTTCTGGTTCGTTATAGTCGTTTGATGCTGAGGATGGAACGAAGGCATTTGATATGAAACTTCTCAAGTCTGTTCAAGTCTTGCTTTAGCAAGGTCCATGTTTCAGCTCCGTGCAGCAGGATTGTTTTCACTGAGGCATTAAAGATATTGAATTTAGTTCTTTGGCTGACTGATTTTTTGGGACCATAGGGCTTTTCGTAAATTGAGTCCTATTCTCGTAATCGCATCTTTTGTGGGCAGAAATCTTGGTAACTGATATCATTGATACAAGAAATTTAAATTTATCCACTTGTTCTATCAATTCACCATCGAGTTTCAGTGCGATGTTCTACTGAAATGTGGATATAAGTTTGGTTTTGCTGGCATTGATTTTCATATCAAAATATTTACATAGCATCGGTATTCAGATAATCAATAATGGCTTGGGCTTCTGCTTCATTATTGGCATAGTAGGCGCATCTGCATCAGTGTTTTTTTGTACAAGGTCCGTTTGTACATGTACAAAGGCGGTCCCCAAAAGTCTTTGTACATTTTGTACATGCAAATTTTTGTGTACCTACTAGTACAGTAGCGATTTTAGTCTGGTAAAACAGGGTTTTTAATCTTTGGTAGTGTATTTGGGCTGATTTCTGGTTTTCTCATGCCAAAAATTTCTAAAAATTGTCTCAAAACGGTGCGAAGCGCTTAAAAATTTAACATTTTTTCATTCTAAATGCAAATTCTGCCATTTTAAATATATATATATAGGACAAACAATTACTCATTTCGGCGCGAAGCGCCGAAAATTTTTGTGAATTTTACACCTTTTTACAGTTTCCCAAAAATCTTTGCACATTTTGTACACACAAATTTTTGGTACTATAATACGGTACAGTAGCGATTTTAGTGTGTAAAAACAGGATTGTTCGACTTTTGCTAGTGCATTTTGGGTCTCTAAGGGCAAAAATCACTAAGAATCGTCTTAAAATTGCGCGAAGCGCCGAAAAATTTGACATTTTTCCTTTGAAATGCAATTTCTGCCATTATAAAGATATATAGAACACATAATTACTCGTTTCGGTGCGAAGCGCCGAAAATTTTTGCGAATTTCAGACCTTTTTTGCAATTTTTGTCTTCCCAAAAATCTTTGTACATGTACAAAGACGGTCCTGAAAAGTCTTTGTACATCGGGAAAAATCTTTGCCGAGAACAAAAAACACTGATCTGCATACGCCAAGTTGCTGATCCGTGTGTTACTGCCTATCTGTACCCCACTTCGATTTTCAAATGTTTATTGTAGGATCTAATCAATTATGATGTTAAATAGCATTGGTGACATTATGCAGTCTATTTCAGCCCAATTTTAACCTCGAAGGGATGGGAGAATTGACCATAGGCCTTCACGTGAGATTTTCCGCCATTATAGTATCGCTTCAGTAAATTTATTATCTTCCTCGGAGCTCCATCACCAGTTAGTGTATTTACTTTCTTGGCGACCTGGGAGCCATTTTCTGTTAAGTAGGTTTCAGAACAATTTTAACAGCAGGAACAGCTATTTTTGCATAGGTTTCTTCTATTTTCAATGAAAAACTTCGATGTTCTGCATCAAATGCTATAAATACAGGAAATCAAGCAGTAAATCATGCTTCTAGACGTCTATCCGCCTTAATTTCACAAATTTTCCGACGCGTCGCGCCAGATTTTTGTTAGAGTCAAAGAAATTTATTGATTTTTTCGCACAATATTGTCGAAAATTCTAAAATTTTATGAAAAAATACTGCGTCAAAAGTGATTTTACGTAAAACTATACAATGTAAAAGACCGAAAAAACGCTATTCAGCTTGACCCTATTTCCGACTGTGTTTGGAAAAGTTGGGATACTACCATAGGTCGGCAGCACCGAAATTCTGAGGGGGGGGGGGTGAAAAATTTTCAAAGGTCAAAAAATGGTCTTAAAAGTGGTCGTATGGCGGAAAAACACCATTTTTCGACGTTTCTCATCCAACACTATCCAATGGCATCAAAAAATCGCTAAAAAAGCAAAAAAAATTTCAAAGTTTGAATTCTAGGGGGTATTTCAACTTCTGGGGGGTGCATACCCCCCAAACTCCCCACGTTTATGTGTGGATACTACCCCCTTAGGAAAATCCAAGATCCGCCACTGATTTTAGATAATTTATGCAGCAATTTGAGAGGCTCTCGTCTCCATAACCTGCCTAAATAAAGCGTCAATAGGCAATATTTGATGTTAAAGCATGATGTGTGTGACCGTACACATAGATACGTTACATACTATACTATGTTCAGTGAAGCGCGAATATGACGTACAGAATGGACAGCAACATTATCTGGAAAATCAGAATAGCATGTACAGCGCAGGCCAGACTGCACTGCATCTTATGCTACTCTATGAGTTTCAGTGTTAAGAGAAATTTCCTGCAGCGATTTTCACAGCGAATGCATGAATCGATCAATAGAGTAATTTTCTTTCCTCCTAAAAATAAATATTTTACGACTAGCGAAGAAAAATGCTCCGATGGAACAAAAAGGGGAATATACTTGGGATTGTGAATTATCGAGGATGTAAAAGGAGGGGACTAGGAAAAATCTCCCTATGTTATATGCCAAGAATCGCAAAATATGTAAAAAATCAGACTTTCTCAAAACAATGCAAAAAATCGAAGCATATTCTGCGGTCTCTGAAAAAACGTATTATTTTAAAATAATTTTTTCTGATTGACATAATATCTTAAAAGCATATTACGTAATGCAACTTTTTGCAGACTTCATTCAACTTTGAGTTGCTCAATAATGTGACTAAAAGTGAAATGCTGTTAACAAATCATAATTAAGTTGTTCGTATTTCATTATTACTAAGCATGTCACTTAGCAGATACAGCCATTCTAAGTGTCAAAGTGCAAGCAATATTCAAAGTCCCAAAAAATTGATTGAAAAAAGCGGCGAATTAGCAATGCAGTAGCTAAGCGAATTGAATGAAATAGTACATATCGATGCATTCAAGACAATCGATGATATTGCTGGTTCAAAGCAGTAGGAAACACGGAAGCTGACGTGCAACAGACCTTATGTAGATAATCTTTTACACATGTCTGCAGCAATTGTTTACTAAACTTTTACATTTTTCAAAGGCCGCAGAATATACTTCGATTTTTTGCATTGTTTAGAGAAAGTCTGATTTTTTACATATTTTGCGATTCTTGGCATATAACATAGGGAGATTTTTTCTAGTCCTCTCCTTTTACATCCTCGATAATTCACAATCCCAAGTATATTCCCCTTTTTGTTCCATCGGAGCATTATACTTTGCTAGTACCCCACTTTTAATTAGCAAGATTTGGAAATACAATACTAGATTTCATTTACTGTGCGGTTCTTCTAATAATTGAATGGTTTAAACTTTACAAAGCTACTAATTGTAGAAGAAACAAACATTCTGATCAGTAATTCTCATGTTACGTAGAACATCCTGTAAAGAAATATGCTTCCAAAACTTTCTAGAGCTCAACTTAATTTACATTTTAAACTTTATACAAGAGTGTAAAGAATTTTGGTGGGATTAATAATTTCGATATTGCTCTGATATAACGATCAGCATTTATTAAGAAATGAAACCTCTATAATGTTCTAAGAACAAATTAACATTAGGTGTTAATCACTTTACACTACTCTTCATGCGCCCCTAGCAGACGTATCACATCTGTTTCCATATATATTTTACGACTCTATAGAAAAAATAAGTTACCGTGAGGCTCTAGAATGAAGCTTATTATATAGTGTAAACTTTACTCTAGCAACGAGTGTAAAGAAGATTTTAGTCTGATTTGTAAATTCGATATTACTCGGATATTACGATCAACATTCATGAAAAAATTACGTCTCCATAACGGTTTGATGACAAATAGACACAGACGTAAACCACTTTACATCACTGTTGAGTGTAAACAAACGTGCCTAGCTGACGTCCCTTATTTGATTCCATGTAAATTTTCAGATTTCGGCAAAAAATTTAGGTTTTTGCAAAGCTCTAGAACGAAGATAAACCACTTTACATCACTGTTGAGTGTAAACAAACGCACCCAGCTGACGTCCCTTATTTGATTCCATGTAAATTTTCAGATTTCGGCAAAAAATTCAGGTTTTCGCAAAGCTCTAGAACGAAGATTAATTAGCAGTGTTAACTTTACACAACCGTCTAGTGTAAAGAAGATTTTATTCCGATTTGTAAATCTGATATTACACGGATATTATTATCAACATTTATAAAAAAATTGCATGTCTACAATGGTCTGAGGACAAATAAACAATGAGTGTAAACTACTTTACATCACTGTTGGATGTAAACAAACGCGCCTACGTGACGTCTCACATTTGATTCTTTGAAAATTTCTAGACTCCAGGAAAAAATTAGGTTTCTGGAATGCTCAAAAACGAAGATAAATACATATATAGTGTAAACTTCATGTAAACACCTAGTGTAAAAAAGATTTTGGTCAGATTCGTAATTTTGATATTGTTCCGATATTACGAATAATATTTATGAAAAAAATTAAGTCTCCATAATGTTCTATGGGCAAACTAACAATAGGTGTAAACCACTTTACAACACTGTAGAGTGTAAACATATGCGCCAGACTGGCATATCAAATTTGGAACCTGGTCCATTTCTAGACTTGATAATCGTGTCCCTGGCTCATAACCGGAGAAGCAGGCAGAAAAAACAAGACAGAAACGCATTTAAACACCAAAATTTTGACTTTACACTCGCTAAATATTAATGTATAGACAATTTGCTTTGACATGCACCCGATATAAAGCACTTTATTTTTATTCTATTGGACTTATCCCGACTTCTGGACGGAGAAAGTGGCGAACAAAAAACGCAACAAAAACGTATTTTCCATCATTTAGAACACTGTAAACTTTAAAATTCCGTACCGAACTCCCCATTGAGTTTAAAGAAATTCGATTTGGTACAATTTGTAGCTTTTAAATCGTAGTACATTCCTGTGTGCCAAAATTCTCTTGCAAAAATTATTTGGTATGATTTATTATTCAAAATTCGGAAAAAACGTGTTTTTTCGCCTATTTTTTACCTCTGATTTCAAACTTTACACCCCCATAAATAACTTAAAATTGCGTTTTTTTAATTGCAGTTTGCCGCGATGTGTAGCCCCTGAGAAGCACTTTATTACTGCCGTATTTAATTTACCCTAACTCATTAGCGAAAAAATTTGGCAGAGAAATCTTACTTAAAATCAGTTTTTTTCACCATAAACTAGAGTGTAAACTTTAAACCCCAGGATCTAACTCACTATAGAGCGTAAAAGACTTTGCTTATATGCAGAATGTAGCCCTTGATCCGCTCTACATTTCTGTCAGAAAAAATTTCGAAAAACTCATAATTTGGAGTTAGTATCAGACATAAGCAGGTTGAAAACTCGACCAAAAAGTGCTTTTTCACCCCAAGATTTTCGCACTCTTTACACTGCCATTCGATAACTAATGCGAATTTCAAAAAACAAAAAAGTGCCATCTGTATAATTCATCCCTCTATTATCATATGCTGTTCAATTCTTCGAGTCATCAATACTCAGTTGTCCACATGCCGCATTATAAATGTCCCAAAATTTGTCCTATTTTATACCGTTACACAAAAACTTTACACCTTCTTTACACAGTCAGTTTTGAGTTTCAAGAAAAACAAAAAAACACAGGCAGCGAATTTTTTTATTATCTTTCTTTTAAGAAAACCGCACCTTCCAGAAGTGTCCCGTTATAGCTTGTAGAGGAGGGTGCACAGGTGTTAGGGGTACCCAAGTATATTATAGGTACGCGCTAACGCGCTACCTATGATTGTGGTGGCGGTGACACTTTATTTGGTGCTATTTCCTTTTTTTGCTATTGTATTGTGCTCTGACTAAATTTGATAAGCATGTCAGCAATTAGTACATTCGGTCACTATGCAATATACGAAAAATATCTCCGGCCTCGGCCGATTATAGGATATCCTCCGGCCGGAGCACCGGAGTAGAAAAATGTGCCGGATTTGCCGGAGGCCCTGTACCGGCGTTGATACCGGTGCTGGTGCTAGATTAGCATATTATATAGTGTACTATGCTTCTTCAAAAAGGGTTAAATTTGTATCTATTTTTCACCGGATATACATATTAAGGGCAAAATTTCATTTGGCTAGTAACGACTTCATTATTTTTAATTTATGAATACATATTTATTTTCTCACTTAAGCATTAAACAAACAAAAAATTGTAATAAAATTGAAATTCGAAGAAGAATAAAAGTTAAATAGTGTATTATAAGTTTAAGTGTAGCGCAATCAAGATTGGCTTGTGCAGTAGTTGATTCTTTAGTCCAATCGTAATTTGGTTTTAGTGCATTAGTTAAATATTCAACTAGTAAGAAACAAACATGAAAATAGCCACAAAAACTTTTTGAGGTTAAATTATTTGAGTTTATCATTTCACATTTTCAAAAGCCTCTGAAAACAAACATGGGATATATTAGTAATGCAAAAGACTTACATAGAAGTTCATTTACAAAGTTTTAACAAGCTTTTTCTGAATAATTTGCAGGAAAAAGTTTTGCATAAAAACTATTTTAAAATTCTAGCTGCGTTTTACGGTCTTCTGCTCACGAAATGGAAAAATAAAAATGGATTTGATGAAATTAAGTTGAAAACTACTCTGTAGCACTCATCCTTCTTGCCTACAGATGGTAGAATAAGAACTTTCCACTCTATATGTCGATGTTTTTAATTTAAATTTACTTTATTTATTAGTGTCCACGCTTCTTGCTGTTAATTGATGTTTTCAATAAGATGTGTTTCGTTGAATGAATAATTCATTTTTAAAGCTCGAAGACTTGTTCTGAAGTTCAGTCAAAATGCTTCACTATGCTAATCAGAAGATTTTATTAACAGAATGCTACCTTTTTGCGCCTTTATTCATTAAATTGGTGATAAATGAGCTTCAATTATTCTTTTTACACTAATTTTTTCTTCTTTTATCTAGCACCGGCACCGGCGCCAGTACCAGCCTAGCACCGGCCCGGTGCCGGTGCTTAGGCACCGGCGCCGGTGCCGGTGCCGGTGCCCAGGACATCACTACATATATATATATATATATATATATATATATATATATATATATATATATATATATATATATATATATATATATATATATATATATATATATATATATATATATATATATATATATCATTGGTAGCGCGATAGCGCTACCTATAATATACTTGGCCACCCTTTTTTCTTATATGTTTTTCACAGCGAGTGCGAAATTTGTGTCCCCCCTCACAGCTATAACGGCACACATCTGAGGGGTGCGGTTTTTTTAAATGGTAGATAATAAAAAAACTTAGTGCCCCCATTTTTTTCTTGTTTACACTCAACACCGAGCGCGTCGTGAGTGTGTAAAGTTTACACCAAAAATTCAAATAATTTGCGGAGGGCCAATTTTTTTTAAAATGTTTCCCCTAATTAGTAGGTTACGAATCTGGTCTTAAAATTTCTTTACACTCATCGGTTGTTGCACAGGAGTGTAAATTAGACGGTTTTTTTACAGTTTTCATGTGGCCAAGCATATCTAACTCAGTTTTACATTCTATGCAGTCTGATTGGTTTCAAAATGTAGACGGTTAAAAAATCTAGGGGAGACTTTTTTTAATTTTTTTTAAAGTAATATTCTCGAATTTAGAGGCGGTTTATTGTTAGCGCGTACCTATAATATACTTGGGTACCTCTAACACCTGTGCACCCCCTACAGCTATAACGGGACACTTCTGGAAGGTGCGGTTTTTTTAAAAGAAAGAAAATAAAAAAATTCGCTGCCCTTGTTTTTTTGTTTTTCTTGAAACGCAAAACTGACTGTGTAAAGAAGGTGTAAAGTTTTTGTGTAACGTTATAACATGGGACAAATTTTGGGACATTTATAATGCGGCATATGGACAACTGAGTATTGATGACTCGAAGAATTGAACGGCATAGGATAATAGAGGGATGAATTCTACAGATGGCACTTCTTTTGTTTTTAGAAATTCGCATTAGTTATCGAATGGCAGTGTAAAGAGTGCGAAAATCTGGGGGTAAAAAAGCACTTTTTGGTCGAGTTTTCAACCTGCTTATGTCCGATACTAAGTCCGGTTATGAGTTTTTCGAAATGTTTTTTGACAGAAATGTAGAGCGGATCAAGGGCTACATTCTGTATATAAGCAAAGTCTTCTATGCTTAATGGTGAGTTAGATCCTGGGGTTTAAAGTTTACACTCTAGTGGATGGTGTAAAAAACGGATTTTAACTAAGATTTCTCTGCCAAATTTTCCCGCTTATGAGTAAGGGTGAATTGAATACAGCAGTAATAAAGTGCCTCTCAGGGGCTACACATCGCAGCAAACCGCATTTAAAAAAACGCAATATTGAGTTATTTATGGGGGTGTAAAGTTCGAAATTAGAGGTAAAAAATGGGCGAAAAAACACGTTTTTTCCGAATTTTGATTAATAAATCATACCAAATAATTTTTGCAAGAGAATTTTGGCACACCGGAATGTACTACGATTTAAAAGCTACAAATTGTACCAAACCGAATTTCTTTAAACTCAATGGGGAGTTCGGTACGGAATTTTAAAGTTTACAGTGTTCTAAATGATGGAAAAAACGTTTTTGTTGCGTTTTTTGTTCCACTTTCTCCGTCCAGAAGTCGGGATAAGTCTAATAGAATAAGAATAAAGTGCTTTATATCGGGTGCATGTCAAAGCAAATTGTCTATACATTAATATTCAGCGAGTGTAAAGTCAAAATTTTGGTGTTTAAAATGCGTTTCTGTCTTGTTTTTTCTGCCTGCTTCTCTGGTTATGAGTCAGGGACACGATTATCAAGTCTAGAAATGGACCAGGAACCAAATTTGATATGCCAGTCTGGCGCATATGTTTACACTCTACAGTGTTGTAAAGTGGTTTACACCAATTGTTAGTTTGCACATAGAACATTATGGAGGCTTAATTTTTTTCATAAATATTAATCGTAATATCGGAACAATATCAAAATTACGAATCTGACCAAAATTTTCTTTACAATAGGTGTTTACATGAAGTTTACACTACATATGTATTTATCTTGGTTTTTGAGCATTCCAGAAACCTAATTTTTCCCTGGAGTCTAAAAATTTTCAAAGGATCAAATGTGAGACGTCACGTAGGCGCGTTTGTTTACATCCAACAGTGATGTAAAGTAGTTTACATTCATTGTTTATTTGTCCTCAGACCATTGTAGAGACATAATTTTTTCATGAATGTTGATCATAATATCCGAGTAATTTTTACACTGCATGTTAGCCTTTGTTCTAGAGCATTGCAAAAAGCGAAATTTTTTCCTGAGATCTAAAAATTTACAGGGAATGAAATATATACGTCAGTTGGGCGCTCTTGCTTACACTCAGCAGTATTGCAAAGTGGTTTAAACCTAATGTTTATTTGTCTTCAAAACATTATGGAGACTCATTTTTCCATAAATATTGAAAATAATATCGGAGCAATATCAAAATTACGAATCCGACTAAAATATTCTTTACGCTATGTGTTTGTGTAAAGTTTACATTACGTCTTAACCTTAATTCGATAGACTTGCAGAGACTATGTAACTGAAGTCAAGAAATTTTCAAGGATTCATATGTGAGACATCAATTTAGTGAGTTTGTTAACCCTCAAAAGTAATCTAAAGTGATTTAAAAATTATGTTCAAGTGTCCTTAGATCATTGAAGAGATGTAATTTTGTCTAAAATGGGTTGCATTAAAGTTAAATCCTTCTTAGCCGTGTTTATAATATGTTTCACAAAATCTTGCACATGGAGAGCAATCGTTTAATCGATGTAAATTGCCAGCAAAAGTGGTTTAAAATGAACCAGCAATCACACTAATGTGCACAGAAGTCGACAAAGATATGCAGCTTTATTGTAATCATGTACATTAATAAGCCGTAAATCGGAAATACACCATTTGGAATGGAAAAGACTGCAGTTAATGAATACATATGTTAAACTTATTATAATAGGTAGCGCGATAGCGCTACCTATAATATACTTGGCCATCCTTTTTCTTATATGTTTATCACAGCGAGTGCGAACTTTGTGTCCCCCCTCACAGCAACAACGGCACACACCTGGGAGGTGCGGTTTTTTTAATCGATGGATGATTAAAAAATCCGATGCCCGTGTTTTTTTCTTTTGTTTACACTCAATACTGAGTTAGCAATGAGCGAGCAAAGTGTAAAGCAAAAAATTAAATAATCTGCGGAGGGCCAATGTTTTTTCAAAAATGTTGCCCCCCCAGCTGTAGATTACGAATCTGACCTTAAAATTACTTTACACTCAATGGTTGTTGCACAAAAGTGTAAAGTATACGCGTTTTTTACTCTTTGCGTGTCCTTCAGCTTATCTAACTCAATTTTGGTTTCTGTGCAGTCCTATCGGTTCTATAATGTAGAGGGTTGCAAAATCTCAAATCAATTCTTTTTTCTTTCTTATAACGCAATATTTCTTGATCTGTGATCGTTTTAGTGTAAAGGGTTCGAGACGAAAAACGATATCTCTTCAACTACTCCGCTAAGTAGGCGGAACATGCTAATTATGCTTAAAAGGTGCCCTGACCTTAGCGTTACAGATCACAGTTTATTTTCTTTTATACACCCAATATTGCGGTATTAGCACAAGTGTAAAGTTTACACCGAGAAGCATTTTTGCGCCCAGAGCGTCGTGGATGATGAATTTTTTTAAATGTTCTCCGTAAGGTCAGAATAACGAATCTGACCTTTAAACTTTTCTACAGCCAGTGTTTGTTGAGGTAAAAGAGGTGAACTTTGAATTATACCTACATCTATTTTCTAATGCCGATAGATAACTCCGTATTGCATATTTTTGATCAGATTTTTCGTATTTCAGAGGTTTTTGACTCGTCTTAAATAAATAATTATTTTTATCATCATAAATGCACTATTCTTAAACTTCAGTAGAATGATGAATATCTTTCAAAATAGGATAATCAAGCTGAAATCTGCTGATATGTCGAGTTGGCGCAGTGATTGACAACTCCGTTCTCGGATGCGGTATTAAACAAAGAATGATGGGTTCGAATCTTCTGAATGCTGACTTTTTTCATTTTTTCAAATTCTTTTGGCAAAACCATGTACTTCATTTGACTCATATATCTATTTAGGTTCTGCAGATAACACTTTTTCGTTTTTTGAATTTCGCCTCAGTTCTCGAATGGGAGTGTAAAGAGTGCGAAAATCTGGGTGCGAAAAGACACATTTTAACCGAGTTTTCGACATGTTTATGTCTGCCAACAACTCCAGTTATAGTTTTAGGAAATTTTTTCTGACAGAAATGTACTTCGGATCAAGGGCTATCTTGTGCTTACCAGCAAACTTTTCTACAATCAATACGCAGTTAGTACCAGGGCTTTGAACTTTACTCTCTAGTGGATGAGTAAAAAAAACAGATTTTGTCCAAGATTTCTGTGCCAAAAGTTGGGGTTAATTAAATAAAATAGAAATAAAGTAACTTCTAATGGCTACACGTCGAAGCGAGCCGCGTTCTAAAAAACGTTATATTGAGTTGTTTATGGGGTGTAAAGTTCGAAATCTGAGGTGTAAAATGGGCGAAAAAAAACAGGTTTTTTCGTATTTTGATTGATAAATCATATCAAATATTTTGCGGAACATAAGTTTGGCACATACAAACCTACTACAATCAAAGGGCAACAAACTGGCCCGAACCGAAATTATTTACATTCAATGGGCGTTAGGTTCAGATTTTTAAAGTTTACAATGTGGTGGACAGTGGAAAATACGTGTTTGTACATTTTTTTGTTCGCCACTTTCTCTGTTCAGAAGTCGGGCGAGGTCGAATAGGATAAAAATAAAGTAAAATTCTAGTTTTTTTCCACGTAAAATCAGAATTGAGAATCTGACTATTAGTATTCTCTACACTTAGTAGTTTTGTAAAGTTTGCACAATTCATTTGTTGATCAATCGCGTTTAGTTCGGAATTGGTGGACGGCCCTTATTTTATTACTCGGCTTAAATAATCCAAGTGACTGTCTTTTGATTATTTTCTTTATCGCAAATTCAAACACCCAAATTTCAATTTAAAAATCATAAAAATTATTTCATAATTTTTATGTAAGATGACTGGCTGGTTTAGAGCTCTTTTTTGTTGTTTTCACTGTTCATTGTGCTCTTAGGAACCAGAAAAGAAATAGTTTTTCGCCATAGGTATTCTATGGCGAAAACAACTTAAAAAAGCTTTTTGCGTTAATTATTATTTTGGTCCAAAATAGGTCAACTGACCTAGGGCAAAATTCCGGGGCTACTTAATTACTACTGCGTTAGGTTTTTAGGGCATAGCTGCCAATAGCTCCGTAGGTACGGACGAATTTAGGTCCGAGGAGTTTGAGACCGTAGTTATTGAGGGTCGTGTGGTTGAGTCCGGCGTTTCGCCCTAGCAACTTGACCAGCGCTAAGTGTAGCCAGGTACTTAAGTAAGTCCCGTAGGTACGTTATATGTCGTTTCCAAGTTAATTTAAATGTGGAACGACCTCTATAACTTACAGGACTGTTTAGAATGTAACATATATTTACTATAGCTAATAAAAAATAGTAAACTTTATACTTCCGACAATCAAGAGCATATCTAACTCAGTTTTAAATTCTATGCAGTCTGATTGATTTCAAAAGGTAGACGGTTATAAAATCTAGGGAGTCTCTTTTTTAAAACAACATTTTTTAAATTTAGAGGCAATTAATTTATGTTAAGAACAATATTGTTTTCCGCGTTCTTGGACTGCTGTCATTATTGTGGTATGTTACTGTATGTGTTTGCTGACTGATGCACTGAAATCATGTTAATTAAAAGTGGGGTACTAGCAAAGAAAAATGCTCCGATGGAACAAAAAAGATGAATATACTTGGAATTGTGGATTATTAAGGATGTAAAAGGAGGGGACTAGGAATAATCTACCTAAAGTCGCAAAATCTGCTAAAAATCACACTTTCTCTAAGCAACGCAAAAAATCGAAGTATATTCTGCAGCCTCTAAAAAGTGTCTTTTTTAAATAATGTTCAAAGTTTCAGATAAGAGTGTATAAACGAAATCTGTAATGTTTATTTTTTAAGTTAATGGCAAGTAGCAACGCTGACTAGCTTCGTATCCTGATCTATAGAAAATTAAGTGGTATTGTATTTAAAGTTGTTTTATTTTGTTCTGAGCATTAAAGCAAGCAAAGCAGCGGCCGATTGATTAGTGCACACAATCCTTAAGGGCATGCTAGTGTACCTACATCTAGTCTGTTTCAAGTCAACTTAAGTGTTTCCTACTGTTTTAAACCATTCATTCAATTGGCTTAGAAAGACAGTTAGTTTACTCAACATCATTTCCCATAGCTATTGCGTAGCTAATGTGCTGCTTTTTCAATCATTTTATGGTTAAATATTTATTTTAATCTGTTGGCCGCAGAATATACTTCGATTTTTTGCGTTGCTTAGAGAAAGTGTGATTTTTAGCAGATTTTGCGACTTTAGGTAGATTATTCCTAGTCCCCTCCTTTTACATCCTTAATAATCCACAATTCCAAGTATATTCATCTTTTTTGTTCCATCGGAGCATTTTTCTTTGCTAGTATATATATATATATATATATATATATATATATATATATATATATATATATATATATATATATATATATATATATATATATGTATATATATATATATATATATATATATATATATATATATATATATATATATATATATATATATATATATATATATATATATATATATATATATATATATATATATATATATATGTAGTTGTGTGCACAAAAGTGAAAGAAATTGAGAAAAACAAATCAAAAAACTATTAAAAGCACTAGTCTGCCACTTCTGATACGAGTCCTACGGACCTCTTTTTGATCCGTGTTAATATTACAACATTTACGAATCTTTTCACTCGTAACATTCGACATCAGTGGTGAAGCCGCCCAGTCGTTATTCGTGAAAAAATACTCGTAGAACTCGTAACTCATAGCCCGTGGCTCTTAAATCTCAGTTTTTGGTGGAACGGAAATTTGTAGCACTCGTAGCCCGTACTCGTGAAACCATCACTCGTAACTCGTAACTCGTAGCTTTATAGTGAAACCGGGCCCTGGTGAAACCGCCCAGTCGTTATTCGTGCAAAAACACTCGTAAAAAGTACTCGTAGAACTCGTAACTCGTGGCTCGTAAATCGCAGTTTTTGGTGAAACGGAAATTTGTAGCACTTGTTGTAGCCTGTACTCGTGAAACCGTCACCCGTAACTCGTAGCTTTGTGGTGAAACCGAGCCCTTGGCGTGAGAGGGGTGTTCGGAGTTATGCACCCCAGAAACCAAAATACCCCCAAAAATTAAAATACTCCCCAGAATTCAATTTTTTAAAATTTTTTCTTGTTTTTTCGTAATTTTTTGATGCCAATGGATGAGAAACATTGAAAAATGGTGTTTTTCCACCATACCACCATTTTAACACCATTTTTTCGACCTTTGAAAAATCTTGCACCCCCTCCCCCACCCCAGAATTTTGGTGCTGCCCACGTATGGTAAACAGAGTCTGGGCCTTGACGACGATTATTTTAAATTCCATTGGTATAGAAAAGGTGAATAATTTTGTCATTGTATTTCGTTCTTTCTTCGAAATTTACTTCTCTATTTTCATATCAAAATTGGTCAAAATTATTATTTAATTTTTATCCATAATGACTGCCCAGTATAGAACTCGCTATTGTTGGAATGATTGTTCTTTGTGCTACTAGGAACCAAAACTTTTCTGGAAGAGCTTTTGATTAGAAAACAAGCTAAATATTCAACTTGACAGTTGTTAGGGATTGAGATAGATCAACTGACCACGCGAGCATTCCGGGGTTAGGTAGGTACTTGAAGTTAGGTAGTAGGGCGTAGCTGCCAAGAACCTCCGCAAAACTGCGGTTAGCAATATTAGGACCGAGGAGATCGAGGCCGTAGGATTTGAGGGTCACTTCGATTGGGTCAAGCTTTGTGCCTTCAGCAACCGGACCAGCGCTGAGCGTAGCGTAAGTACATACTTAAGTGTTACGACTTGGTAACAAAAAGGGAGGGGGGTCGACTGAAATTGATATGTTTCGAGATTAAGGCAAGTCAATTCTTACTTTAACTCTCGCTTTATTATTTACTAGCAAAGTAAAATGCTCCGATGGAACAAAAAAAGGGGAATATACTTGGGATTGTGAATTATCGAGGATGTAAAAGGAGGGGACTAGAAAAAATCTCTCCCTATGTTATATGCCAAGAATCGCAAAATATGTAAAAAATCAGACTTTCTCTAAACAATGCAAAAAATCGAAGTATATTCTGCGGTCTCTGAAAAAACGTATTATTTTAAAATAATTTTTTCTGATTGACATAATATCTTAAAAGCATTTTACGTAATGCAACTTTTTGCAGACTTCATTCAACTTTGAGTTGCTTAATAATGTGACTGAAAGTGAAATGCTGTTAACAAATCATAATTAAGTTGTTCGTATTTCATTGTTACTAAGCATGTCACTTAGCAGATACAGCCATTCTAAGTGTCAAAGTGCAAGCAATATTCAAATAACCAAAAAATTGATTGAAAAAAGCAGCGAATTAGCAATGCAGTAGCTGAGCGAATTGAATGAAATAGTACATATCGATGCATTCAAGACAATCGATGATATTGTTGGTTCAAAGCAGTAGGAAACACGGAAGCTGACGTGCAACAGACCTTATGTAGATACTCTTTTACACATGTCTACAGCAATTGTTTACTAAACTTTTACATTTTTCAAAGGCCGCAGAATATACTTCGATTTTTTGCATTGTCTAGAGGAAGTCTGATTCTTTACATATTTTGCGATTCTTGGCATATAACATAGGGAGATTTTTTCTAGTCCTCTCCTTTTACATCCTCGATAATTCACAATCCCAAGTATATTCCCCTTTTTTGTTCCATCGGAGCATTATACTTTGCTAGTACCCCACTTTTAATTAGCAAGATTTGGAAATACAATACTAGATTTCATTTACTGTGCGGTTCTTCTAATAATTGAATGGTTTAAACTTTACAAAGCTACTAGTTGTAGAAGAAACAAACATTCTGATCAGTAATTCTCATGTTACGTAGAACATCCTGTAAAGAAATATGCTTCCAAAACTTTCTAGAGCTCAACTTAATTTACATTTTAAACTTTATACAAGAGTGTAAAGAATTTTAGATGGGATTAATAATTTCGATATTGCTCTGATATAACGATCAGCATTTATTAAGAAATGAAACCTCTATAATGTTCTAGGAACAAATTAACATTAGGTGTTACTCGCTTTACACTACTCTTCATGCGCCCCTAGCAGACGTATCACATCTGTTTCCATATATATTTTACGACTTTGGAGAAAAAATAAGTTACCGTGAGGCTCTAGAATGAAGCTTATTATATAGTGTAAACTTTAGACTAGCAACGAGTGTAAAGAAGATTTTAGTCTGATTTGTAAATTCGATATTACTCGGATATTACGATCAACATTCATGAAAAAATTACGTCTCCACAGCGGTTTAATGACAAATAGACACAGATGTAAACCACTTAACATCACTGTTGAGTGTAAACAAACGCGCCCAGCTGACGTCCCTTATTTGATTCCATGTAAATTTTCAGATTTCGGCAAAAAATTTAGGATTTCGCAAAGCTCTAGAACGATGATTAATTAGCAGTGTAAACTTTACACAACAGTCTAGTGTAAAGAGGATTTTATTTCGATTTGTAAATCTGATATTACTCGGATATTATTATCAACATTTATGAAAAAATTGCATGTCTACAATGGTCTGAGGACAAATAAAGAATGAGTGTAAACTACTTTACATCACTGTTGGATGTAAACAAACGCGCCTACGTGACGTCTCACATTTGATTCTTTGAAAATTTCTAGACTCCAGGAAAAAATCAGGTTTCTGGAATGCTCAAAAACGAAGATAAATACATATGTAGTGTTAACTTCATGTAAACACCTAGTGTAAAGAAGATTTTGGTCAGATTCGTAATTTTGATATTGTTCCGATATTACGATTAATATTTATGAAAAAATTAAGTCTCCATAATGTTCTTTGGGCAAACTAACAATAGGTGTAAACCACTTTACAACACTGTGGAGTTTAAATATATGCGCCAGACGGGCATATCAAATTTCGTTCCTGGTCCATTTCTAGACTTGATAATCGTGTCCCTGACGCATAACCGGAGAAGCAGGCAGAAAAAACAAGACAGAAACGCATTTTAAACACCAAATTTTTGACTTTACACTCGCTAAATATTAATGTATAGACAATTTGCTTTGACATGCACCCGATATAGAGCACTTTATTCTTATTCTATTGGACTTATCTCGACTTCTGGACGGAGAAAGTGGCGAACAAAAAACGCAACAAAAACGTATTTTCCATCATTTAGAACACTGTAAACTTTAAAATTCCGTACCGAACTGCCCATTGAGTTTAAAGAAATTCGATTCGGTACAATTTGTAGCTTTCAAATCGTAGTACATTCCTGTGTGCCAAAATTGTCTTGTAAAAATTATTTGGTGTGATTTATTAATCAAAATTCGGAAAAAAAGTGTTTTTTCGCCCATTTTTTTACCTCTGATTTCGAACTTTAAACCCCCATAAATAACTCAATATTGCGTTTTTTTAAATGCAGTTTGCTGCGATGTGTAGCCCCTGAGAGGCACTTTATCACTGCCGTATTCAATTTACCCTGACTAGCGAAAAAATTTGGCAGAGAAATCTTACTTAAAATCAGTTTTTTACACCATCCACTAGAGTGTAGACTTTAAACCCCAGGATCTAACTCACCATAGAGCGTAGAAGACTTTGCTTATATGCAGAATGTAGCCCTTGATCCGCTCTACATTTCTGTCAGAAAAAATTTCAAAAAACTCATAACCGGAGTTAGTATCAGACATAAGCAGGTTGAAAACTCGACCAAAAAGTGCTTTTTCACCCCCAGATTTTCGCACTCTTTACACTGCCATTCGATAACTAATGCGAATTTCAAAAAACAAAAAAAGTGCCATCTGTAATATTCATCCCTCTATTATCCTATGCTGTTCAATTCTTCGAGTCATCAATACTTAGTTGTCCACATGCCGCATTATAAATGTCCCAAAATTTGTCATATGTTATAACGTTACACAAAAACTTTACACCTTCTTTACACAGTCAGTTTTGAGTTTCAAGAAAAACAAAAAACACGGGCAGCGAATTTTTTTATTATCCTTCTTTTAGAAAAAACCGCACCTTCCAGAAGTGTCCCGTTATAGCTGTAGAGGGGGTGCACAGGTGTTAGGGGTACCCAAGTATATTATAGGTACGCGCTAAACGCGCTACCTATGATAAAACAACAAATGATGATAATTTGCGCGTACGATACGTGTTTTACAATATTCAAACTTGTTATCTTGATATTACGGATTCTGCTCTCTTAAACCCTTATTCTGTTTGTTTATTTCGTTCGTTCTGTTGTTATTTTCGATTATCGATGCTCTCGATTTTATTTTAATTCTTGCCGGTTTCTTTTAACTCGGCTTATGATCTTGTGCGGAGTCGCTCGGGTTCTCGCTGTCTGACTGTTCGGGTGTCTGAGTAATTGTACGACTCTCGCTCGACTGATCCGCTCGCTCGCTAACTTACTAAATCTCTCCAACTCGATTTCTTGTTCTCGTTCTATTCTGAGATTTGACATATGCGGCTGATTTCCAGGCATCATCTAGATCAACAAATTCTCTGTATTTAATTGCGTGTCGGATTTCTGAGGATATGCCTCACAAAAATATCGGTTTTACGATTAGATTACGAGCATCCTCTGTTAATTTGAAGTATGCTGACCTCGCTAGTTTCTTAAGTAATGTTATGTATTCGTTTATGCTCTCAGCTCGCTTTTGTTTTCTTTCAATCAGCAATTGCTGGTGAACATCACTGTCTCGCCCAGCCAGGAAGCGCGCCGCTAAAATTTCTTTCAGATTTTTGTACTTTGTCGGATTTTCTCGACGTTTTATGTCATCGAAAATTGCGGATGCTGAACCAGATAAATGCGCCTTGAGAAAAGTTTGGCGATCTCATCATCTTCTGCTGCTATGCCGCTTAGAGTCATAAAGTTTTCGAGTTTATCTAACCATTCTGGAAAGCTTTCTCCTAACACTCCCGAGAACATTTTTGGCTGTCTGATTGGTAAAACGCTATTCGTTCTTATTCCTATGCGTCTGATTTCGTTAAAAATACTGTCATTCTGCTTTTCTGAATTCATTTCGGATATTTTATAATCGAGACGGTCTATTGCGCGCATTACTGCAACATTATCATCATTACCGCATTCGTTATCTGATGGCATGCTCACAGTTTTTTCGACTACTCTCTGATGCTGTAATCTTAGCGCTACTTATTATTCGTTTGTATTCTTCAAAAAGCGATATTTTGCTTTTATCTGACTTTGTTTTTTGTTCAGTCAGTTTTACGATTTTTCGAGAAATTATTATTTGTGAAAATTATCGAAACGAGCAAAATTTATGATCGATTTACGACCTTTCGGAAAATTGTATTTCGAGTAAAAATTATCGAAAGATAGGCGAATTACTTATTGATTCGATATGCCTGCGTTACGGAAGATCTCAGGTTAACGACAATGCGCGGTCGCCAAAATATGTTGTGACTTGGTAACAAAAAGGGAGGGGGTCGACTGAAATTGATATGTTCCGAGATTAAGGCAAGTCAATTCTTAGTTTAACTCTCGCTTTATTATTTATAAAACAACAAATGATGATAATTTGCGTGCACCATACGTGTTTTACAATATTCAAACTTGTTATCTCGATATTACTGATTCTGCTCTCTTAAACCCTTATTCTGTTCGTTTATTTCGTTTGTTCTGTTGTTATTTTCGATTATTGATGCTCTCGATTTTATTTTAATTCTTGCCAGTTTCTTTTAACTCGGCTTATGATCTCGTGCTGAGTCGCTCGGGTTCTCGCTGTCTGACTGTTCGGGTGTCTGAGTAATTAAACGACTCTCGCTCGACTGATCTGCTCGCTCGCTAACTTACTAAATCTCTCCAACTCGATTTCTTGCTCGTTTTATTCACTCCTTCTGTTTCTATTTTTACTCGCTTTTCAGGTCTCGCTTACTCCGTATCAGGGCGCCTGTGGACCCTCCGCTATTAACTTCTTTATCATCTCTCTTTGTTTACTATTTTCGGTTTGGGCGATTCGTGCATCTAATTAACGATTATTCTGTGCTTAGCGTTATGGAGTTCGATATTTCTGAAGCTCGTGCGTCGAGTTAACTAATCGAGTCATTGAATGATTGACAGGTTGCGTGCCTGACAACCACACCTGGGCGTGGGGGGTTTGGGGGGTATGCACCCCCAGAAACCAAAATGCCCCCCTAGAAATCAAAATTGTAAAACTTAGGGCTCTCTGTCTCTATCCTTCCTTATGCTATTCTGTTCTAATCGTATCAAATCGTGTGATATAATATCTTTGGACTGTAGTACTGTAGCTTTTAATAAGTCACAAGTAATATAAATTAAGCATACAGGGTTAAAACGTCACAGAGTCAACACTATTTCGTAGTATCAAAGCTATTTCTCGAATACGAACCGACTTTTAGCATTTTACAAGGATTTTTATACGCGAATAAATTCGGCTTTTTCACGTGATCGAAAATTAATACGACTATGTTAAGCATTGAAAAATGACACGTGGAACTCCCGACTTGCAAGAGTCGGAGAACTGGGCAACGATTCAATGTGCATAAAAACTAGAAAGCATAAAAAGTCATCGGATCTTGGGCGTTTCTTAGCGAAGCATAAAAAACGTAAAAAGAGTTTTTGCGACGATTTCTATGTTAGCAACGTAAAAGAGCGCAGATATTTGCTATAACATATGTAAGCATTTATAAAATTCGTGTACGTAATAACAAATTAATATTTTGATAGTGGAATTTTGAGTTCTTTACAACATTTCCCCACTAAAAGAAATTCACGTCCTCGTGAATACTTTATACGGAATAAAAAATAAACAAATTATTACTTACATTTATAGCGTAAATTTGTAATATAAACAAAAATTAAGCAATCGAACAGTTGAAGCAGGCGAATGTTGAAACAGAGTCCGTGAGTTCTTTAGATGAGCACACAAAGTACGGGCCGAGAATTTGGCGGGCGGTATAGATTTCTACCCCGCTTATGATTCTGGATCCAGTTAGATGTAGCTTTTCTTTCTCTAGCTCGAACTTTGCTTGAATAGCAAGATTGCTGATGGAGCATTTTGAACAATTTTTGGCAAATTGTATTCACGTATGTAGCTCCTAGAACACTGTCATATTTGTCATGCAAATATTGCATTTTCTGACCATAAAAGTGAGCCATGGAAATAGTCCAACTCATTGGGTGATTGCGTCTTGGGCGACCAAATTGGCTCCGGAAAACATAAGCAAAATTGTTAACGCTTTTTTGAGCTCGTTTGCGTGCATCTTCTAATCTAGCGGATTTATGATCAATCCCCGCTTTCATTGTTGATTGATCATTAGTCACTTTGACCACCACTGATTTTACTGCAACAAATTTTTGCGGTTCGTCAATGATGTTTTCGACGATTTCTTCATGCACGATGTAATCCTCTCCATCGAACGTAATCGTTGCTTTTGGTTCGTCCTCAATAATAGCATCATCAGCTATAACTTCATCATAAACCACCATTACATCATCACCGATTATCTCAATTTCCATAGGCTTGCCATGATAGCTTTTTATCAGCTGATTTTCGCTGATCGGCAAGGCTGGCATCTTGTGATTCATTTTCAAACAACGTTGAATTTTTCGAAATTCGTCATGATAGGCATCAAGAGTGAGAAAAGCATCGAAAGTGGCAATCGAATCTATAGCAGCATAGACATGTTGATCATGTCGTAAATCACCTATCCACAGCAATCCTCACCCCTGTTTCTTATTTGGCGAGTTCCACTCCAAACAAATATTCACAGATTTTCGTTAGACCAGGTCGCTTTGATGAAAAAGCAAACGGGAGAGCTCCCAAGGACTCCGTCAATTCGTTTTTATGCAAATAATTGACAACTTTTTTTCTTCCAAGTATATCCCAAATTAATTTCACGTCATTAACAACGGTGGTTGCCTTCAGTCGTATATCCATGTTGCTTAAAGCAATCTGATCTTGCTTATAGTCGAAAGCCAATACGCATTATGTCGGTACTGGTAAGCAAATACCGCAAAGGAGAGGGTATATAGCCTAATTTCGCCAAATCGAAAATAATTGTCGAACCGTCCAAATGAGTTATTTGTACTAAGCGTACAAAAGACCCCATTAAATCCGGCTTGCCGTATTTGTCGATAGGAAAAATCTGATAACTTTTTGGCCAGTACTTCCACGGTCTCTTATTTGTCATGGCATAATCTGGCATAAAGTCTGCTTGGTAAAACTTGGCATTGATTGCGACGGTACGTGGGGCTTTTGGGTCCTTTAGTAGAAAATCCACCGCTATGTCACATTTGATATTCTGCGGACATAAGATGAAACGACCCGACAGTGGTCGGCGACCAAAATTGGTTTCCCAATAATGCGTTATCAGTGAATGCGCCCGGTTTTCACTCATATAAAACCACGGATAATTCTCCATAATTAATAAATTTTAGCTTATAGAACCGGCTAAAATAGCAAAACAGCTACAGAATAAACAGATCATAAATATACTGCATAATGTAGAAACGATACACCCAGCAACGAGGACGTGAATTTAAATTAAAAAATGAGTAGTCATTTTGAAAATATGTATTTTTGATTTAAAAAGTAGATGTTCAAATGAGCATATCACGCCAATAGTCGTAAAAATTAATTTTAATTGGGGCTAGAATTATTTTGAAAATTTAATTTTCAAATTATAGATTTAAAAAGATGTGTGGATCCAGGCAGGTTTGGAGGAAAATTAAAATTTTTTCTTCTTAATGAAGCTATCCCAAAGAGAACGTAAACACTTTGTACACATGAGCATTAAAATCTTCGAGAAGAAAAATTTAGGAAATAAAATATGATAAAACATAAAATATGACATAGAACCTATGTACACAAAATATCAGTCATCTTAGTTTAATTTAATTAATTTTTAACTGAAATTGAAATTAAAATTGAAATCAAATTTATGACGATTAAAGAGTTAACGATATTGCTAAAAAGAAATATGAGCTTATTAATGTACACAGAATTTAAGCAATTTTTCTGAATAACGTACAAGAAATAATATTTCAAGCACCATGTGCTGAAATAAGACCATATGAGAGGAAGGCTTATGTAATATGCCGTGGTCGGAGAAAATACTTTGTCCCAACGCGATCCGTCGAACTTTCGTTCGTTTTTTTCTTATCCTTCGTATCGAATGCATTTTTAGTGGGCTGGGTATTTTTATCTGAATTTTCCATCTGCTCACTTTTTGCCATGGCCTGCAAACCATTACATGCATCATTTTTTGTCCATAACGCTTTAGCAAGTTTACGTGTACCCATTCGCTATTTGTTTTGTTACTTCCTTCAAGAAATATTTTTACGTTCGGATATTTTATAGAAGCAATAATATAAAGTCCATGCCATGGGTGCAAAAACTTTGGCGTTTGTCGGATTCTAATAGATGGGTTATATTTCAGCACTTTGTCCCCAACATTAAATGTAATATTTTCTCGAAAATTTATCATATTGCAATTTTTGTTGCGCTTGTGCTCGAACAATATTCTGCTTAGCAATTTCCCAAGCAACACTGAGCAATCTAGGTACTTCAAACGCATAATTATCTTGATCAATTGTATAACGATTAGGAACAAAATTGAGAGCAGAGTCGATTGGAAAGTTAGGTATGCGGCCGTAAAGCAAAAAGAATGGCGAGAATCTTGTTGATTGTTGCTTTGCATTATTATAGGCAAAAAGCGCAAAAGCTAGAAAAATATCCCAATCATCATGTTTTCGATTTACGTACATAGAAATAATATTCGCTAGTGTTTTATTAAATCTTTCTGTCAAACTGTCGGTTTGTGGATGATATGAAGTAGTGTTAATTTTTCTTGTTCCACAAAGTTTGTATATCTTTTTGACTAAATCGGATAAAACATTTGTTCCCCGATCAGACAATAAAGTTAAAGGTGCTCCGTGTCTCAGCACAATTTCGTTCATAAAAATTCTAGCTACCGTATCTGCAGTCGCATCCGTTTATTGCAGCGGCCGCAGCATATTTAGTTAGGTATTCCGTAAAGACAATTTATGTACTTATTTCCGTTAGCGGTCATAGGAAGAGGTCCTAAAATATCAACAGCTACCCGGTCAAACGGTCCAGTGACCGGAATTGGTGTTAATGAGGCACGATTTCTAGTGTGTGGTGGCTTACGTGTTAAACAGTCAAAACACTTTTCACAATGATTTTTGACATCATTTTAAAGCGTAGGCCTAAAAATAATGCAATTTTATGCGAGCGTATGTCCTTGCAAATCCAAAATGACCAGCAAAAACGTCATCATGACAAGCTTCTAAAATTTCTTCTTTCATAGATTCTGGTACCACTAATTTTGGCTCTGGCTGGTTTGGGTTATTTCCGACATAATACAGAATATCCGCAATAACTGTGAATTTATCACTCATCATTATTAACTTTTTTGCGTCTTTGTCATCCTCTGGAAGCCCATCTGAATCTAAGATCTTTAACAGAGAAAGGCAGAATGGATCATTTTTTTGTAAAGCAATAAAATCTTTGATTTTGGTATGCTTTTCTGACGAATTATATAATATTCGAGAAAGTGCGTCTACATTTGATTGCTTCTTACCCGCTCTGTGCACGATTTCTATTTCAGGAAATTCCTGAAGAGCTAAGCCCCATCTAGCTATCCTACCGGATGGGTTAGATTTAGTAAGAACTTGCCTTAAAGCACTATGATCAGTCACAATTTTTATTTTATGCTGAAATAAGTAATGTCGAAAATGTTTAACTCCCCAGATCACGGCCAATGCCTCTTGTTCCGTAACTGAGTAATTTTTCTCCGCTTTAGTCAATTTTCGACTTGCATATGCAATAGGCTGTTCCCCATTTTCCGTTTCTTGAGACAATACTGCTCCTAATCCTAATTTAGAAGCATCGGTTTGAAGAATGAAAGCTTGTTGAAAATTTGGATGTATTAAAACTGGTGAAGTAATTAATAGTTCTTTCAATTTTTCAAAAGCGATTTTACTGCTTTCAGTCCAGTTAAATTTGATATTTTTTTCAAAAGATAATGAAGCGGATCAGCGATTTTGGCGAAATCTTTAATGAATTTTCTATAATATCCTGCCAACCCGAGAAAGCTACGTAATTCGTCAATGTTTTTTGGCACTGGGAACGTTTTCACAGCGCTTACCTTTTCTTGGTCTGGATTCAAGCCCTCTTTTGTAATAACGTGTCCTAAATAAGAAATTTCTGGCAATAAGAATTTGCATTTTTCAAAACGTAGTTTTAGTCCAGCATCAGCAATCCGCTCAAAAACTTCTTCAAGTCGTTTAATGTGCTCTTCGAAAGTTCTACCGAAAATCAAAATATCGTCTAGATAAACTAGACACATGGACCATTGCAAACCGCTCAAAACGACATCCATCAATCTTTGAAAGGTGGCAGGGGCATTACAAAGGCCAAACGGGAGAACATTAAATTCATACAACCCGTTGAAAGTTACAAATGCCGTTTTTTCTTTATCTTTTTCGGCCAAAGGCATTTGCCAATATCCTGAACTTTGGTCTAAAGTCGAAAAAAGAGTAGCATGATTCACAGAATCGAAAATATCATCAATTCTGGGCAATGGATAACAGTCTTTCTTGGTTACAGCATTTAATTTTCGATAATCAACGCAAAAACGGTATCCTCCTGTTTTCTTAGGTACTAATACAACAGGGCTAGCCCAAGGACTTTGGGACGGTCGTGTAACCCCTTTTTCGAGCATTTCATTGACCTGTGTCTGTATTAATTCACGCTGTTTGTGTGGAACCCTATATGGAACTTGATGAATAGGTACTGCATTCCCCGTATCAATATAGTGTTCCGTTAAAGTGGTTTTCCCTACATCATGCTCATCCGTCAAAAAACGTGTTTGAAACGAAGCATCAATTTTAAAAATTCTGATTTTTGCGCTTCAGTCAGAACTGGATTATCCAATTTCAGTTTAAATGGGAAATCATCGTTTTTGCTTTTTTGACTTATTTCATTTTTTGAAGCATTCTCTGCCACATTGGATCGAGCTGTCCTTACATGGCACACCATCGGTATACTGCTTTCACTATGTGACGAATGATACATTCGTACTTTACCAATTTTAGTGCCCGCGTAAAGCATTATGGGAACTTCCGTTAAATTCATCACACTGACAGGTATTTCCCCTTGATCAGGTTTTGATAGACACGACGGCCATGTCCAATTTAAATTTTTCACGAATTTTCGAAAGAGGTTCAAAAACTAAAGAATCCAGAAGCATATGAGGCCCTTCCACATGTGCGGAAAGTAGAACTATACAACGTGCAGGTATCAAAGTATTTTGGCTGACTACTGTAACCCCACGCGTGGTGCTGGGCAAATACAAATATTCTTTCATTGGCACTATTTGTGTTTCGAAGTCAATTTGCTTATTTTTCCATTGTATATCTGTTTTTGGGAATCTACGCATATAGTCTGTACCTATGATCATTTTTGTGGGGCAATTATCGACTATGTGAACCCTAAGCATTTCTGTTAAACCGCTATATAATAAACATGTTGGCGATAATGATACTTTGAGCCAAACGCAACCTAATGGACAAGTTTTTTCACCACTTGCAACGAGTAGTTGTCTCACATGCGCTGGCTGCATTTGAAATCCTCGTTCCTTGCATAATTTGCTACTAATCAGTGTAATATCGGATCCCGAGTCTATAAGTGCAGGCACCGGCCTCTCAGCATCTTCATTCAGCCATACATCAATTTTTGGACATTTTTCCTGTATTTCACTCCACCCCGCACAAGTTTTTAAGTTAGGAAGCCCAGGTTTGTTCAAAAATGGTTGAAAAGCTCTTGAAAGAATTTCAGCTATACTCCCATTTTTTTGAACAGATTGGCGATCTTCTTGAAAATTCACATAATCATCTGGAAGTGGATCCATTTGAACCTCATTTTTTTCTTTTGTTGCGTAGTAGAATTTTCATTTTCTATTCTGGGTGGACTTGGCAAATTATCCGGATATGGCAGCAGACTGGGTAATTTTGGTCTTATTTTTACCCTTTGCTTTAAATTATACAAAATTTTTCGACGCTTCACCCGGTTTTTGACAATGTTTACGGTAAAATTTCAAGACGTACCATGCACAAATTACACAAAAGGCTATTGCAGCTACAGTAACTATAATATTCAGGAAAAGCTGAACTGGCCCTGAAATAAACTGTGCCGCAGCAGAAATGATTTTTTTGCTCCCATTAAGTGTAATGTTTTCAACTGATGTTATTAATCCATCTACTGCATTTGCTACCATCATCCCTGTTCCAGATAAAACTTGAAAAACGATATCAGGCTCTAATGTAAGATTTGCTGTATAAGATAAGAGCTTATTCATTTGATATTCTAGGCGTAACATTTTACTAGCATAGCCCCGAATTAATCCGAAAGTGTGATAAATTCCAGCAATTTCATCATGAAAAAGGGAAGGTGCATTAAAAGTAAAAACTTCCCAAGTTCCCTTCCATGTTACTTCGTACGATACTATGCTAACATGCACCGGACCTGATTTTGTCCACCATCCTACGTTCGTATCATGATAAATACCTACTGCGTGATGATTACAATCTACTTGCGTCAATAATTTTATTATATCTTTGCTACCTGGAACAACAAAATATGTTTCATTGCCTAATTTTATCGGAAGATACGTGTAACATGTATCGTTTATTTGATAATCCCAATATATTAAGTCAGGCTCGACCGGTTTGCATTCCCAGACCATTAATGCTTGTCCCGCAAAAGAAGCAATTATGTCATTTCTCAAAAATAATGCTCGTGCTCCTAAAGTAGGATCTAATTTTAGCAACTGCCAAATCATTTGTAGCTGCCTATCGGCTGCATGACACAGCTCAGTCCAAAGATTTCTGAACAGCTTAAATTCCTGTTCCATAATTTTGTCAAAAAGAAATTGTAGCTTTATATTGACTGGATCATTATTTTCTAAAAATGATTCACTAATAATGGTGGTTCTTTCAGTGAATAACTTTGTTAAATTATTTTTCTTTTCATTATGAAACTGTAAAATTGGACCTTGCTCAGTTCGGTAAGCCGAATGTATGTTGCATATTTTAGATTCGCTTTTGAGCTCGAATGCTCCCTGAATCGCTTCTATGACGACATGTTCCCCAAACACACGACCTTTATATGTGCCTAATTTTTCTACAGGGCAGTACCCCTTAAAATTCGTAGCATTCCAAATAATCGTACCAGTCGGATTTAAGCAGTGCCCCTGCTTCATACAGCAACCTCCCGTATCACCTAGATCGCTAATCGTAGTATGATTATTCATTGCTGCTATAGACCCAGTTTCAACCAGTATGTTTTCTATTGTTTCACAATGATCTGAGCAGCACCATCTGTATTCTATTGTCATTGACTTATTTATTGTCCACACTCCGGATTGCAGTTCATACAGCGCATCTAAACTGTACCGCTTATCTATCCAGACCTGCCTGCACAAACTTGGTGATACTAGACTCTGAACTGTAGCATCAGAAACTATTCCGCATGATCCGAAAAATCCAGTATTTGTACAAACTGTTCTTTTTCGTACTACACATCTAACTGCGAAAATTTCATTCAATTTCGCTTTTTGTCCCCAAATGCTGACTTGCAAAAATGATTCGCTTTTCCGCATTTTGGGTGGATCACATTTTACTTTTTGCGGGACAGCTACAGCATGCCCACTGCATGACATTCCACAATGGTAAAATGTTTCCCCGAAAATAATCGGTAAAAATGCAAAAGTTAGACCTAAAATCAACAAAAAACGCAAATACTTTACATTTTCTTGGAAAAACGTGCAAAATCCTGAAACCATTTATTTCTGGCAAATAAGCATTTTCTCCGGCAATTACTTTCATTTTCATCATAATTTCGCGCGACTTCTAAATTTGCAGCTGTTTTTTTATCAAATTCCGTGACCCTTATTTCAGAAATAGGCAAGGTGACCCTATTCTGTGCCATAACGACCGCAGAATCTGAGGGTCCGATTACTGGTGCACCTTTCATAATAACCATTTTTCTGCCGGCTTCTTGCCTACTTCTAATGAGGTAAAATTCTTCGCTGTGAATATCCTCATTACCAGACGTCATTTCTAAGCTTTGATTTAATGCGCGCTCTTCATTATAATTATGAAGGGTCATACGGACTGAGGCAGAACCATTGACATCTGAAAAGTACTCTGCCAGTTCGGCATCGTCAAAATTCCATGGATCGAAGGCAAAATTCCCTTCTAAGGTTCCATGAACCAAATTCGTATCGATAAGCCCATTATTCTCTGCCTCACAAAAATCATAGCTGTTGACTACTCGCGTATTTGGCTGAGCCCTACCAAACACGTTAGCATTAGTTCCAATCCGAGATCCTGGCCAGTGACCACGTGATGGACCCGGTCGTGATGTACCACAACTGGTATTCGAACCTGTTCGCTCACCCCCTATTTGTAGCTGAGGACAAACCAGTCTATAATGCCCAGGTCTTCTACAATTATAGCATATTATCGTTCCATCATAGGTTCGACCAGGCGATTGTCCCTGATGGTAATTTATGGACGTCCGTGCGACAATAGGCTGATTCCCTCTATGGCTCCAAGCACGCCCTCGTTCATTTCCTCGAAATCTGCTAGCAAAGCCCCCAGCTGACTGATTTCTGCATGGTGGAACACGCAGAGGCTCAGTGTGATTTTGGTAACCAGACTGAACAGCATTACTTACTTCGTTGCGTGCTTCAGCTAAGCTCAGTGCACTAAATTGTCGTAAGAGATTATTTAATTTCTGCAGCAGCTCCTAATAAAGCGTTCGAGCTGTTCCCACCATTAGTTTCACTTTGTTTTTCCCGCAGTTCTTGCTTTTGGGCTTCTGTAACTGCTTCTTCAAATGTTCTAGGCTCAGAATTTTGTACCCACCTTCGAATTATGGGCAATAAGCGATTTATGAAATGGTTCTTAACAATAGTATCGTATTCACCCTGGCCGTCCCAGGCTGGAAACGCTCGTTTTGCTAGTTTTCTGATTTCACCCGCAAATTCTGCAACTGATTCGTTTTCTCTTTGCGATCGCCCAACTAACTGCTCATACTTTACGTCTATTTGTCGATTATCTGGGAATCTTCCTAAAAACGCTTCAGACCATTCTTCCCAGGTATCTAACGCTGGATTACGACGTTCTAAGGTGCCATAAAAAGAAAGCTAACGCCTTTTAAATACGCTGATAGCAAAGCAATTTTTCTAGCTAACTGGCTGGCGCCTGATAAAACAGCTAACCTAGAAAATTTCTTTTCCCAGTCTGACCAATTAATATCACTAGGTTCACCTGTAAAAATCGGTATGTTAAATGTAACTTGACTTACAGGCCTATCGCTATATAGTTCTTGAATTTGCCCTACCATCTCTTGCAATAATACTTCAACGTTAGCTAATTCGTTAGGCATTATAGCCGGCGCTAAAACTTTACGATAATTTTTCTTACTTCTAGTCACTAAAACGTCAAGATTATTACCACTCTGCGCTGCTTCAATTATCGCTTCAAAATCGCCAAAAAGTGTGCGCGATTATCCGTCGTTGCAGGCTCGTCCTGTCAGTCTCGCCAGATGTAAAACTTAGGGCTCTCTGTCTCTATCCTTCCTTATGCTATTCTGCTCTAATCGTATCAAATCGTGTGATATAATATCTTTGGACTGTAGTACTGTAGCTTTTAATAAGTCGCAAGTAATATAAATTAAGCATACAGGGTTAAAACGTCACAGAGTCAACACTATTTCGTAGTATCAAAGCTATTTCTCGAATACGAACCGACTTTTAGCATTTTACAAGGATTTTTATACGCGAATAAATTCGGCTTTTTCACGTGATCGAAAATTAATACGACTATGTTAAGCATTGAAAAATGACACGTGGAACTCCCGACTTGCAAGAGTCGGAGAACTGGGCAATGATTCAATGTGCATAAAAACTAGAAAGCATAAAAAGTTATCGGATCTTGGGCGTTTCTTAGCAAAACATAAAAAACGTAAAAAGAGTTTTTGCGACGATTTCTATGTTAGCAACGTAAAAGAGCGCAGATATTTGCTATAAAATATGTAAGCATTTATAAAATTCGTGTACGTAATAACAAATTAATATTTTGATAGTGGAATTTTGAGTTCTTTACAACATACCCCCCATAATTCAATTTTTGAAAATTTTTTTCGTTTTTTCGTAATTTTTCGATGCCAATGGATAGTGCTTGATGAGAAACGTAGAAAAATGGTGTTTTTATCGCCATACCACCATTTTTAAGGCCATTTTTCGACCTTCAAAAAAATCTTGCACCCCCCCCCCAGAATTTTCTTGCTGCCCACGTATGCTGACAACCTGTTTCGAGGTCTGCTATTAAACGGGGTTTGAAGCGAGAGACAGAAATAACTATGAATAAAGTACAGCGAAATATGTACGCATGCAAAAAATAAATGACGGTCTTAACTTTACATAATATACTTAAAATGTGAATAAAATATCTGTTTCAGTCGAGCGAGAGTCATACAATTACTCAGACACCCGAACAGTCAGACAGCGAGAACCCGAGTGACTCTGCACGAGATCATAAGCCGAGTTAAAAGAAACCGGCAAGACTTAAAATAAAATCGAGAGCAATGATAATCGAAAATAACAATAAAACGAACAAAATAAACGAACAGAATAAGGGTTTAAGAGAGCAGAATCCATAATATCGAGATTACGAGTTTGAATATTGTAAAACACGTATCGTACGCACAAATTATCATCTTTTGTTGTTTTACGAATAATAAAGCGAGAGTTAAACTAAGAATTGACTTGCCTTAATCTCGAAACATATCAATTTCAGTCGAACCCCTCCCTTTTTGTTACCAAGTCGTAACATATTTTACTACCATTTTAAGGCCATTATTTGACCTTTGAAAAATCTTGCACCCCCTCCCCCCACCCCAGAATTTTGGTGCTGCCCACGTATGGTAAACAGAGTCTGGGCCTTGACGACGATTATTTTAAATTCCATCGGTATAGAAAAGGTGAATAATTTTGTCATTGTATTTCGTTCTTTCTTCGAAATTTACTTCTCTATTTTCATATCAAAATTGGTCAAAATTATTATTTAATTTTTATCCATGATGACTGTCCAGTATAGAGCTCGCTGTTGTTGGAATGATTGTTCTTTGTGCTACTAGGAACCAAAACTTTTCTGGAAGAGCTTTTGACTAGAAAACAAGCTAAATATTCAACTTGAGAGTTGTTGGGGTTTGAGATAGGTCAACTGACCACGCGAGCATTCCGGGGTTAGGTAGGTACTTGAAGTTAAGTTGTAGGGCGCAGCTGCCAAGATTATCCGCGAAACTGCGGTTAGCAATATTAGGACCAAGGAGATCGAGGCCGTAGGATTTGAGGGTCACTTCGGTTGGGTCAAGCTTTGTGCCTTCAGCAACCGGACCAGCGCTGAGCGTAGCGTAAGTACTTACCTAAGTAAGCCCCAAAGGTAAATACTAGCCGTTCCTGAGTCGATTGAGTAGACCTAGAACGCCCTAGTATTTATACATATATCATTCATATATCATATGGAGTCGCAAACATGGTGCACACCATGACCAATCTTGGAGGGGTTTGCAAGACTTGAGCTTTTCTGGACCAAAATGACTTCAAAAACTGGTATAAGCGGTAAAAAAGCGTTTAAACTAACGTTATCACACGCTTTTTGGACAATTTTAAGCACTTTTTTGAAAATTTTGAATTTCTATCCGTTTTTTGTCTCGTTTTGCTTTTGCAGAGAAAATTTCCCACTTTTCGAATCCGGTTGTCTAGACCCCCAAAAAACGTAAAGGCATATCTGGTCATAGTAGCATAAAGTGCAATAAAGTCAGTAATGAGTGAAAAATCGTACAAATTAAAAAACTATCACTTAAAGAAATCATGTCATTGTCCTAAGCATTGCTTATGGCAGACTTTGTCGAGTGATAGACAACGGTGTTGGTATCTGATGCACTGTCCATGTTGCCACTCAGCTTACGAGGGATCTACGGCTGTCCTGGCTCCGTAGCTCAGGCGGAGTCTGATATATGTGCGTCCGTTTCTTGGACGTCTTTCAAACAATCCTTCTGACTTTTATCCAAGGAAGCAAGTGCCTCGCATTACTCCAAGTGGGGTTTCGGATTTTACTTTGGCTTGATCATTGATAGTCTTCTTTTTCGACGAAAACTTTATGCAGTCGTTGAGTCTTTTTTTACTAGCTCCAACATCTTTTGCAAGTCGTTTTTGGCCATCATTCAAAGCGGCTAAGCACTCGTAAATTTTTGTTAGGTCCGAATCGTCGATTCCGGCGGGGCATCACAGCTGCTAAAGTCTTAGATTTTTCGTGCTTGTCAGCAATCAGTGCGTGCTTTTTTAAAAAGCCACATAATACAAAAACGAAAATCACAACGATCATCACCAGTGTTGCAGTTTGAATGTTATTCTGTAAAAAGAAAGTATTGTACGCACTTACCTATGTTTATGTTCGTAAATCATGCAGTGCAGTCCATTAATAGAGTACTGCGCACAGAGCGTCATACATGCATGCACGGGCAATTTTATAGCTTTTTTACATCTACAATGTCGTTTGCTAATTTTTTATATATGTTGTTCTGAGGTATGTTTAATTTTTAACTTATCACAAAGTTGGTCGAACTTATCAGAAATTGTGTCTTAAGCCTTCGTGACTAGAAGAATATCATCCCGTAAATTTAAAAACTGCCCCATCAAATAAACATTGGATTTCGTCTAATCTGATGAAAAAATATAAAAAATTCAAGTTTTAAATTAATGAATAAAATGTTCATTTTCTCGATCTTGTGACGAATCAAATTAAATAATTTGAACCAACGCTTCATGATGGGGCAGTTTTTAAATTTACGGGATGATATTCTTCTAGTCACGAAGGCTAAAGACACAATTTCTGAGGAGTTCGACCAACTTTGTGATAAGTTAAAAATTAAACATACCTCAGAATAAAACAGTTTTTTATTCTGAACATCATGGTGTTATTTATTTGACTTGAAAATGAAAATCCGCTGTGCTACAGTACGCCAAACATTGAATTTATCGCCATTTTCACCATTTTTCATTACTTTTATTAAAATTCGGTTTTCTCCACAAATAATTAATATCATTCATTCAAACAGCTTTCAATGGATAGAAAAATAAATTTTCTATTAGCTAAATGCAAAAAATTGTAATACACTTTACTTTACACTTTACACTGCGATTTAAAGTTAATAAGTATCCGTTAAAAATTACAGAAAATTTCAACTTATTTTCGGTTCCAGTTGGTCCCTTACATATACAGCAAAAACTTTTGCCCTCTTTACACAGCGTGTGCCTCGGACTAAATACAAAAAAATTTAATCAAAGAAAAAGTACCCTGGACCACCAAAACCAGCGTCCGATTGACCTAATATACACAAATTTGCATATAAAAATAGTGTATTGCATAAGCAGAGCCTTTTCTCAATGAATACTATCCGTTAAAACAGCTACCAAATGATAGAGAAGAGAATTTTTTATCAGATGAATGAGAAAAATCGTTATGTACTTCACTTTACACTTTACACTGCAGTTTAAACTTAATACATATTCTTTGAAAATTACAAAAATTTTAAACATATTTACGGTTCCTGCGGGTCTATTACATGAAAAGCAAAATACCTCGTAAATTTTATACAACTTATCCCTTAGTCTAGTGTAAAAAAAATTCTAGCAAAATTAAAGTACCCTGAACTACCAAAACAAGCGTCCGATTGACCCATTATACCCAAATTTGCATATAAAAACAGTGCATTGCATGAGCACAGGCTTTTCTCAACGAATAATCAATATCATTCGTTGAAACAGCTACCAATCGATAGAGAAAAAATTTCCTATTAGCTGAATGCAAAAAAATGTTATACACTTTACTTTACACTTTACACCGCGGTTTAAACTTAATAAGTATTCGTTAAAAATTACAAAAAAATTTTAACTTATTTTCGGTTCCTGTGGGTGTCTTACATATACAGCAAAACATTTTCCTCTGTTTACACAGCGTGTGCCTTGGACTAAATACAAAACAAAATTTATCAAAAAAAGTACTCTGGACCACCAAAACAAGCGTCCGGTTGCCCCAATATAGCCAAATTTGCATATAAAAACAGGGCATTGCATAAGCACAGGACGTTGTTTCGGACGGGTTGGGTCAATCGGACGCTTGTTTTGGTAGTTCAGAGTACTTTTATTTTGCTAGAATTTTATTTATGTTTAGACTAAGGGATAAGCTGTGTAAAAAGGCAAACTATTTTGCTTTTCAAATAAAAAACCCGCAGGAACCGTAAATGTTAAAAACTTTTGTAATTTTTAACGAATATGTACCAAGTTTGAAGTGGAGTGTAAAGTATAAAGTGATGCGTATAACAATCTTTTGCATTTAGCTGATAGAAAATATTTTCTCTATTAATTGGTAGCTATGTTAACGAATGATATTAAGTATTCGCTTAGAAAAGGCTGTGCTTATGCAATGAACTGTTTTTATATGCAAATTTGGGTATATAGGGTCAATCGGACGCTTGTTTTGGTGGTCCAGGGTACTTTTTTTGATAAATTTTTTTGTATCTGTCCAAGGCACATGCTGTTTAAACAGAGCAAAAGCTTTTGCTGTATATGTAAGGGACCAACAGGAACCGATAATAAGTTAAAATTTTCTGTAATTTTTAACGAATACTTATTAAGTTTAAATCGCAGTGTGAAGTGTAAAGTAAAGTGTATAGCAATTTATTTAATAAGCTTATAAAATTTTTTTCCTATCCATTGAAAGCTGTTTGAAGGAATGATATTAATTATTCGTGGAGAAAATCGAATTTTAATAAAAGTAATGAAAAATGTTAAAAATGGAAAAAAATTCGATGTTTGGCGTACTGTAGGACAGCGGATTTTTATTTTCATGTCAAATGAATAACACCATGATGTTTAAAATAAAAAACTGTGCTATATATATTGTTCTGAGGTATGATTAATTTTTGACTTATCAAAACTCACCATTGTCGAAGGTTGAACTTATCAGAAATTGTGTCTTAAGTATCTTCAGCCGCTCAAACTAAATCGGCTTTACGTGATAAGTATCGTTGCGGAGTAAAGATTGACTTTTACTTATTCTGAATAAAATTATAGTCTGTTTCATTTATCCGAGAGCTTTTTCAGCAAATGTTTTCGGAGGTTACAGTAACCCTTCTTTCTTATTTACTGTAGGTCGCTAGATCTCACTATAGCTATGTAGTAAAGACGGTTTTTTCAACAACATTTTTGCGGCATAATTTATTCTTGTCTCCAGCAAATTAATCAACTTACACATATAAATCGCGCATTCAGCTTATCCTTAGTTGACACTTTAAACACAATAGACTAAAATGTTTAGAAACGCAGCGCCCAGTACTGCTTAAATGCCTAAATTAAATTTATTTAGACGGATTAGTGCATTGAAAATGGAAGAATTCCAGCCACTCGCCCTAACTGAGCTGATCTGCCGAATTACAGTAATTCGTCTTGTTTCGCTTACTGTAGTCCTCAAAAGAATTGACTAAAAAGCTCCGAATAAATGAAACAGACTATAAAAACTTTTTAGTTTGGCTTTTTTGCTAGACTCGAATAATTTACAAATTGCAACGGATACTCAAGCTTTCTGAGCCATAGACTCGACTTCAAGAATACGAGTAAGATTCAGATTGCTAACTTGGATGCTTGAGAATTATTAATCCTTAAAAACTACTTATTGCTACGCACGTAACAAATTTTGTGATGTTATTTGCAATTTATTAAGGGTAAAGCCTTTATAAACTTCAATTTGTTTGGCGCGATTTCTGAATTTGCAGTATGAAATCATCCTAATTACGAGACTTTAATTTGTTTAGCCAACAGCCACATCAATTTTCTTCCTTTATTTTTTAACGGCCTGCAGTCAAATTTAGCACCTAATCCGCGTTATCTTATCTTTTAAGTGAATGAATGAGTAAAGAGACTAACAAATATAGTGAATATAGAACTGACAGGGAGTTCCATATAAAAAACAATCAGCTTATTTTTAATATATATTAAATCAAATATTGTATGCAGAATAAAAACAATGATATCAAAAGAAAGCAAATTCAATTGTACATCGAATAGTATATAATTTGTGATAATATAACTAGAAGCATGCGTACTGCAAGAAGTTTTTGCGAGGTCCACTTGACTTCGATATGATGGCACAAAAATCTTTTTAAACAATTTGTTAAGCACGCACGACTCTGACGAACGTTTTTAGTAACTTTCATAATATTTAAATATATTCGCTACTGTCACCTCTTGATTCATCGTAAATAAAATAAAAATTCAATTTTCTACGCTTCGACGCCTGCTCCGTGCACTCCATTTCCTTGGAAATATATGATCTAATATCGAGTTACTTAGGGCCATATCACAGAAGGTTAGGTAAGACTTGCCTTTTGGTAAATTAGCTACCCTTAGGTAAACTCTAGGTTAGGTTAGAGATTGCCATATCACAGAAGGTTGGGTAAGGTAAAGGTAAGGTAAAGCTCTGGTAAATAAAGACAAATTTACCCAATGATCTTACCCTTGCTGAGAGCAGAGGTAAAGGTCTGTTAATATTCAATTAGTCTACGTTTTCAATGGATTTGATCAAATTTTGGATGATGCAAGTGAAAACGAGGAAGATTTATTCTTTCATGCACATCGGCTCATTAAAGGGACTGAACCGTTTGAAATTTACAATGACCAACAGTTTTATATGCTATACAGATTTAGCAAGGTCAATGCCCATCGATTAATTACTCTGATTCATAGGCGTAGCCAAGGGGGGGCCTTGGGGGCACATGCCCCCCCCTGAAATTTTTTCAGAAATATTGTTGATTTTTCTGTTGCAATAATGTGTGTCCAGAAAACTGAGTTCAAAAAAGGCAAAAACGTCAAAATTTTCCGGCGCTTCGCGCCGAGTCATTATTATTTATTGTTATATAGATCTAATGAATTAAAAAGCTTGAATCAGCTAAAATAATCCAGCACTCCACATCACTTTAGTAATTTAATGCACTATTTGTTCGTTGATTGAAACTTCGCATGCTTGTTGAGCCTAATAGTAAGAGTGCGGAAATGATTAAGTACCAGTTTGTCTATTCTCTGCTTTGTTTGTCTGTTGTGTACCAGTTTGTCTATTCTTTGATTTGTTTGTCTTTTTTTACAAGGAAATAAAATCCTATTTTAAATGAAAGGAATGGCCAAATTTCCTTATGTTTTTGCGCATTTCCTGTTTTCTGAACTGCATCTTGTAAATAAGAAGGCCGCAAATGGGCCTGAAAACGTTAAGAACACAATTTTCATTGATACATTTTTCTATATCTTATTGGCAGCGACCCGTAGCTGCGCTATGTAATCAGCAGAGGTCAAAAAACGCATTTCAGCTCAGAAGTTTTGTGCAATGTAGAAGTTCATCAACTTCAAGTGTTTTGGGCTTGCTTGATTCTGAACCGAGATTTGGCCGATTTTGCGAAAATTACAACGTTACTATTTAACATTAAAATGCTTTCTTTACAATATTTTCCGGGACTCTGCCTCGGATTCCGCTGGGAACGCTCGAGCGCGCCATCCCAGAACCCCGCAACCGTAAAATCTCGTTGTACATGTGCAACGAGATTTTAGGGAGAACAAGCCAGGTAAAAGAGTTGAGAATTTCTAAAAATTTTCGCCGTTTCGCGCCGGCATTAATTTGTCTTTTTTGTATGATTTAAGCGGTGTAAATTGAGTTTAAAGTGCAGAAACGTCAAAATTTTGCGGCGCATAGCGCCGCCTGTTACTGTTCTTTCTTTTTGTAAAGCTCCAGCATTGCATCAAAAAGCCTGAATCACTCAATATATCTTCAGACAAAGTAAGTAATTCGTAGTTTTCTTGTTAGAAGCTTGAACTGTGAAAATTGTTTTGTAGAAATTCGATAATTTTCTGCTCTGTCAGACTATTAGTATTCACCGAGCTACAAAATGTTAAGGGCGATAAAAAATGACTAAATTTCTCGGCACTTTGCGCCACTTATAATTTCCGAAATGTCTGTCAATAGAAAGGCCGTAAATTCTACATGAAAACGGTAGAAATTCCAAAAATTTTCGGCACTTCGAGCCGCTTTACACTTTTTGTATTTTTGATCGTCAGAAACCCACAAATTAGCTAGGATACATCAGTGTTTTTTTGTATTCAGCAAAGATTTTTCTCGATGTCAAAGACTTTTCGGGACCGTCTTTCCACAGGTACAAAGATTTTTGGGAAGACAAAAATTGCAAAAAAGGTCTAAAATTCGTAACAATTTTCGGCGCTTCGCGCCGAAATGAGTAATTGTGTATTCTATATATCTTTATACTGGCAGAAATTGCATTTTAAAAGGAAAAATGTCAAATTTTTCGGCGCTTCGCGCCGTTTTAAGACGATTATTAGTGATTTTTGCCCTTAGAGACCCAAAAATTAGCTAAACTATACTATTAAAAGTCGAACAGCTGTTTTAACCACCATAAAATCGCTACCGTACCATATTATAGTACTCAAAAATTTGTGTCTACAAAATGTACGAAGACTTTCGGGGACCATCTTTGTACATGTACAAACGGACTTTGTGCAAAAAAAACACTGGGCTACACTACTAAAGGTCGAAAAACTCAGTTTTACCTTACATAACATTACTGGCATTCAATGCAAAAGTAGTCTTGAAAAATTTTTGTTTATGCCCCCCCCGAACCAAAATCCTGGCTACGCCTCTGCTCTGATTTCACCCTATCTGAAACAAAGAAGCACACGTCGTCATTTTCCTTTATCACCCGAAGTTCATGTAAGCATATGCACGTTACATAAAATCAAGCTAGAAAAGAAGCAACATAATTTTACAGTTGATAATATTGGCTGGTCGAGGCAATGTGGCCATCTGAATCACCGGAGTTCGAAAATATTGACATATGAATTTGCCCTTTTTGAATGAATACAAATCAATTTAATTTGTATTTTACAATAATTCAGAGAATGTCAGACGCTAAACTGAATGGATTTGCAATAAAAATGATAAATTTTCTCGTCTACCTAACGTTTACCCTTAGGTACTTACCTTGCCATCACCTAACCGTCTGTGATACCAGAGCTTGGCAAACCATAGGTAACTTACCAAGGCTGGTAAACCTAAGGTAGCTAGACATAACCCAACCTTTACCTTTGCCATGCATTCATCTTACCCAACGTTCTGTGATTCGGCCCTCAGAGAACATTTTCTAGTGAGGATTTCATATTTTATTAGATAATTTGGCAAGAAATAATTTAAGCATTCTTGATGACGAAGTAATTCTATAGCGTTTGAGGAAAAGTACGAGTATTACAAATTTTAAGCACATCATCACTAGCTTTAAGCTAACCTTTCGAAATTTGCCACTTGCTCACTTCATAAAGGATTCCAAATAAAAAATTTTGTCCTTCATATAAGATCAGTTACTCTATGCAACAGTGTAAATCGCATATCTTTAGCTTGTTTAGGCTTGAGACATTTTAAAAATAAAACGTATTGGTTTTTTATGGAACCTACTGTATAGTAAATTATCTCTTCTAATATTCAATTCTATTGTTCGTCTACCGATCGACCTATGAGGTGGGTGTAACGATGCTGCCTTGTTCGAGAAAATTACCGTATCCTTTTTTAAATTTGTGGGATATAATTAATCTAATTATTAAGACTTAAGTACCTTTAGTCACCGAAAATACGTCGAATAGTCGAGATAGTCTCGATGCAATGTAAAGTCGCATTTTGCAAAATTCAGGGCTCAAAGAAACTATCTGTGACAATTTCTTCACTAGCAAGAAAAATGCTTCAATGGAACAAAAAAGATGAATATACTTGGAATTGTGGATTGTGAAGGATGTAAATGGAGGGGACTAGGATAAATCTACCTAAAGTCGCAAAATCTGCCAAAAATCACACTTTCTCTAAGCAACGCGAAAAATCGAAGTATGTTCTGCGGCCAACAGATTAAAATAAATATTCAACCATAAAAATGATTGAAAAGCAGCACGTTAGCTATGCAGTAGCTATGGGAAATAATATTGAGTACACTAACAGTCTTTCTAAACCAATTGAATGAATTAGCAAACATTGATGCATCCAAGACAATTGAAGAAATTGTTGGTTTAAAACAGTAGGAAACGCGTAAGTTGACTTGAAACAGACTAAATGTAGGTACAGTAGCATTTCCGTAACGAGTGTGTGTACTAATAAATCGGCTCCTGCTTTGCTTGCTATAATGCTCATAACAAAATACAACAACTTTTAATACAATACCACTTAGTTTTCTATCAATCAGGTGCCAGCAATCTAAAAAAGTAAACTTTATAGATTTCGTTTATACACACTTATCTGAAACTTTGAACATTATTTAAAAAAGACACTTATTTAGAGGCCGCAGAATATACTTCGATTTTTTGCGTTGCTTAGAGAATGTGTGATTTTTAGCAGATTTTGCGACTTTAGGTAGATTTTTCTTAGTCCCTTCCTTTTACATCCTTAATAATCCACAATTCCAAGTGTATTCATCTTTTTTGTTCCATTGGAGCATTTTTCTTTGCTAGTACCCTACTTTTAATTAGCTTGATTTCAGTACATCAGTCAGTAGACACATACACTAACATGCCACAATAGTGACAGCAGTCCAAGAACGCGGAAACAATCACTATTATCCTTTTTAAACAAGACAACCTTACATTATTTAAACAGATCAAAGTTTTTCAGCATAAACTTTACGCAAATATCAAGTGTAAGGAACACTAACGCTCAGATTAGGAAAGAAAATAAATTTGTAGTATAAACTACATATTAACAACAAATGAATAGTGCAAACTTTGCACAACTACTAGGTGTATAGAAAACTAACAGTCAGATTCCCAATTATGATTTTACGTAGAACATTTTAAAAAAAATTAAGCTTCCGCAAGGCTCTCGAAGTAAAGTTAACATGCAGTGTAAACTTTGCACAACCACAGAGTGTAAAGAAAATTTCAGTCGAAATTCATAATTCTGATATTACTGTGATATTACGATCAACCTTTATGAAAAAATTAAGTCTCCACAATGGACCGGGGACAAATAAATATCAGATGTAAACCACTTTACACCACTGTTGAGTGCAAACAAAGTGACGTATCACATTTGGTTTCTGGTTAATTTTTGGACTTGAGATTAAGTCCAGACTCGTAACTTAGAACTTGGCAGAAAAAACAAGACAGAAACACGTTTAACTCCCCCATTTTTTGACTTTACACCTACCTAAAAAGCTAAATATTGATTTATCAAACGCCATTCGCAATGACGCATACCACTTAGAAAGTACTTTATTTTATTCCTATTCGACCTCGCCCGACTTCTAAACAGAGAAAGTGGCGAACAAAAAAATGGACAAGCACGTATTTTCCACTGTCCACCACATTGTAAACTTTATAAATCTGAACCTAACGCTTCATTAAGTGTAAATAAATTCGGTTCGGGCTAGTTTGTAGCCCTTTGATTGTAGTACTTATGTATGTGCCAAACTTATGTTGCGCAAAATATTTGATATGATTTACCAATCAAAATACGAAGAAAACCTGTTTTTTCGCCCATTTTACACCTCAGATTTCGAATTTTACACCCCCATAAACAACTCAATATTACGTTTTTTTAACACGGCTTGCTTCGACGCGTAGCCCTTAAAAGTGACTTTATTTCGATTTTATTCATTTTATCCCAACTCATAACTGAAAAAGTTGGCTGAGAAATCTCGGACAAAATCTGTTTTTACTCATCCACTAGAGTGTGAAGTTTAAATCCCTGGTACTGATTGCATATTGATTGTAGAAAAGTTTGCTGGTAAGCACAAGACAGCCCTTATTTCGTAGTACATTTCTGTCAGAAAAAATTTCTTAAATCTGATAACAGGAGTTGTTGGCAGACATAAATAAGTCGAAAGTGCTTGGTTTTGCCAGAAAAATTAAAAAAAGAAAAGAGTCAGCATTCAAATGATTTGAACCTATTAGTCTATTTCTGAATCCGCATGTGAGAACGGATGTTTAAGCCATGGCGCCAATTCGACATATCCGTGGGCTTTAAAACTTAGTCAATGACTGAAAAATATTCATCATTCTACTGAAGTTTAAGAATAGTGCATTTATGATAATAAAAATGATTGTTTATTAAAGACGAATCAAAAACCTCTGAAATAAGAAAAATCTGATCAAACAATATGCAATGCGGAGTTATCCATCGGCTTAGAAAATAGATGTATAATTCTAAGTTCACCTCTTCATATTTCAACAAATACTGGCTGTAGAAAAGTTTAAAGGTCAGATTCGTTGTTCTGACCTTACGGAGGATATTTTAAAAAAAATTGATGCTCTGGGCGGAAAAAACTTTTTCAATGTAAAGTTTCCACCTGCACTAATAACGCAATATTGATTGTAAAGAAACAAAATAAATTTTGTCGTGTAGCGCTTAGGACGAGGCACATTTTAAAGGTAGTTACCACTTTTTGTCTACTAAGTGGAGAATATGGCAGGGAAAAAATATTTTTTTGTCCCAGACTCTTTACAATAAACCGCCTCTAAATTTGAAAATATTACTGTATAAAAATAATTAAAAAAGACTCCCCTAGATTTTATAACCGTCTACCTTTTGAAACCAGTCAGACTGCGTAAAATGTAAAACTGAGTTAGATATGCTTGTGCACATGAAAACAGTAAAAAACCGTCTAATTTACACTCCTGTGCAACAAAGAATGAGTGTAAAGAAATTTTAAGACCAGATTCGTATCCTACTAATCAGGAAAAACATTTTTTTAAAGAAGGCCTTCCGCAAATCAATTGAATTTTAGGTGTAAACTTTACACACTCACGACTCGCTTGGTATTGAGTGTAAACAAGAAAAAAATATGGGTCCTAAGTTTTTTATTATCTGCCTTTTAAAAAAAGCGCACCTCTCAGATGTGTGCCGTTATAGCTGTGAGGGGGGACATGTGTTGGGGGTACCCAAGTATATCATAGGTACGCGCTAATGCGCTACATATGATGATTTGCGAAATAAAGTCAGTGCGTCAAATCGCGAGTCGTAATGTCCGAACAGGAAAATTTCCATCATTGATAGCAGTAATTATCAATAGATATCGACTAAAATCTCGGCTTAATTGTTTTTAGTATGACAGAAAGCCGGTTAGCTTTGACCATCGGTTAAAGTCTGGTTAACTGCTGGTTAAATATCGTATGACAGAAGGCCGGTTAAATAACCGGAGGTTGAAAACTACTGATTTAATTGGAAATTTTTAACCCTGCTCCTAGCAGGGTTAAATTTCTGGTTAAGTATTGTTTATGTTGTTAGCCATGTACGAATCACTTTTTTCAAGCTTCTCCATTTTCTTCAAGCCGGACTTTGCTTCGCGTGGATGTTTCCTTCAAACGCCTCGACGATTGATTTTACATTTTTGTCTTCGTTTGTATAGTAATGTCGTCCGTTTTCTTATTTTCGATAATGTGTTTGTTTTGATACGCATTCTATCAAAAAGTGGATTTATAGACAAGAAAAATTCGAATTTGCTCCTTTTTTTCAGGAGACATTTTAATTGACTATAGAGGGAGAATGAAGTAATGTAACAAACAATGCAGGAACAGTAGTAATGCAATGCAGGAACAGTATTAATATGTCGGATAATGTGTAAGTACATGAAGTCAAAAAATTGCATGCGACGAATTATGTAGATACGAATCATTTCATGCTCGTTGATTTCTTGTGCTAAGATTCGTGAGAAAATTTTTAACATTAGGTTAGACTACCAGTATCTAACCAGCTTTCTGTCATACCGATTAAATTTAACCTATGGTTAGCTAACCGGAGGTTAGAGCTTAACCATTGGTCAAAATAACCGACCTTCTGTCTGTTATTCACCATTTTTTCAATCAAAATTATTGATCTCTCATCGCATGACATGAATAACGAATACATAGCTAGCAGGTAGCATAATTGCATAGCGTGATTTATAGTCTGTTTCATTTTGCTTTGAGTTTCTACAGTATATCGAGTCATATGGAGACGCAAGTCATTCTTAAAGCAGCATTAGTGCATCAAAATTGTAAACAGCTTTTGTAGCCTGATTCTTGCAGAAAAATTTTAAACGCAAAGTTAAATGAAACAGACTATAAGTATGTATAATTTAATTTGACAATAAGAAAAATTCAAATTCTAAATTATCAATAAAATGTTATTTCTTTGCTCGGTTCTATAACGAATACTTCATAATGAGAAATTTTTTTGAATTTATGGGATGATATTCTTCTGATTACGAATGGTAAGTATCTTTAGCCGCTGCAACTACATCAAGTTTACGAGACTAGTTCTTCGGAAGACTCTTATTCCATATTTGAGATCAGAAAATCTTTTATTTGAATGAAATTTGACTCGTTAATTTGATTTCTCATGGCGTGCAGAAACAGTCACGAGTATGATTTCTTGAATATGACAATACTAAATCCGACTTAAATCGGCATCAATACTATCTCGTACATTTTAAATATATGCATCACTAAAGGTACTGAAGCATTTGTAATTAGAAGAATTTCATCCTGCAAATTCAAAAAAAATGTTCCATCATCTGAACATTTTCTCCTAAATCATTAAAATTGCTCTGTCTTCAGTGATTAAGTTTTACGTTCCCGTGAACTAGGACGGCGTCCCAGCCGATCACTTTTTTGTGATTCTTGTTTCGTTGTATGTTTTGTATGACTACAAAACTTTGTTTAGCCTCATTTTAGCCCTAGTTACATCATTTGAAATGTTCAAGCTAGTGAATAAAATTATACACCTTAAAAAATTAGCAAATTTTTATGATTATCACGTTAAAACTTAAATTACAAAAAAGGTTTGGTCAATGATTAGTACAAGATTGGTAGGCTTCTACTTCTTAATCAGCTACTACAGTCCTAAAATAAAATTTTAGTCGACTAAAATATACTACTTGTATTTATTTGATGCAAGTCCACCTCCTGCCTATGCTTAAGTATAGTAGCAGCTTTTTAGTTATAACTTCTTACAAAGTCACTTTAGCGAAAAATGACAAACATATTCAGAAATAACTTAAAAAAATCACACAAAATAATACTAATATTTGCTATGCTGAGCGAGACTAATTACATTCTAACCATACGTGGGCAGCAAGAAAATTCTGGGGGGCTGCAAGATTTTTTGAAGGTCAAAAAATGGCCTTAAAAATGGTGGTATGGCGATAAAAACACCATTTTTTGACGTTTCTCATCAAGCACTATCCATTGGCATCAAAAATTGCGAAAAAAACTGAAAAAATTTTCAAAAAATATAATTCTGGGGGGGGTATTTTGATTTCTGGGGGTGGGGTATTTTGGTTTCTGGGGGTGCATACCCCTCCAAAACCCCTCCCCACGCCCAGGTGTGATTTTAACCTGGCTAGGACGAGGTCCTAGTAAGGGAACCTTTTATATTTGATTTTTTTATACTTGGCCATCCTTTTTTCTTATGTGTTTATCACAGCGAGTGCGAAATTTGTGTCCCCCCTCACAGCAACAACAGCACACACCTAGGAGGTGCGGTTTTTACACTCAATACCGAGTTAGCAATGAGTGTGTAAAGTGCAAACCAAAAAATCAAATGATTTGCGGGGGCTATTTTTTTAAATGTTGCCCCTGAGTTAAAGATTACGAATCGGAACTCAAAATTTCTTTACACTCAATAGTTGTTACGCAAAAGTGTAAAGTATACGTGTTTTTTACTCTTTGCGTGTCCTTCAGCTAATCTAACTCAATCTTGTTTTCTGTGCAGTCCAATTAGTTTTATGATGTAGAGGGTTGCAATATCTCGAAACCGAAATTTTCTCTTTTAATACAATATTTCTTGGTCTGTGATCGTTCTAGTGTAAAGGGTTCGAGACGAAAACGAAATTTATCCAGCTACTCCACTAAGTAGGTAGAACATGCTAATCTTGCTTAAGATGTTCCCTGACCTTAGCGTTACACATCCTAGTTTATTTTGTTTCTATACAAAGTGTAAAGTTTACACTGGGAACAACTTTTCCGCCTAGAGCATTGGGTATCAAACCATTTGCAGAGAACCAATGTTTTAAAAATGTTGCCTCTGAGTTGTAGATTACGACTAAGACCTTAAAATTTTTCTACATTCAATGGTTGTTACACAAAAGTGTAAAGCAAACGGGTTTTTTACTGTTAGCGTGTCCTAAAGCTTATCTAACTCATTTTGGTTTTTGTGCAGTCCAATTGGTTCTATAATGTAGAGGGTTACAACATCTCAAAACGTAATTTTTTCTCTTTTAACGCAATATTTCTTGATCTGTGATCGTTTTAGTGTAAAGGATTCGAGACGTAAAACGAAATTTCTTCAGCTAATCTGGTAAGTAAGTGGAACATGCTAATTATGCTTAAAATGTGTCCTAAGTTTAGCGTTACTGATCCAAGTTTATTTTGTTTCCATATACCCAATATTGCGTTATTAGCACAAGTGTAAAGTTTACAATGGGAAGCGTTTTTCCGCCCAGAGCATCGGATATCAATCAATTTGCAGAGGGCCAATTTTTCTAAAAAAAACATGTCGCCTCTGAGTTGAAGATTACAAATCTGACCTTAAAATTTCTTTACACTCAATGGTTGTTGCACAAAATTGTAAAGTATACAGGTTATTTTACTGTTAGCATGCTCTAAAGCTTATAAGCTCAATTTTGGTTTCTGTGCAGTCCAATTAGTTTTCTAATGTAGAGGGCTACAATATCTCAAAACGTATATTTTTTTCTCTTTTATGGCAATATTTCGTTATCTGTGATCATTTTAGTATAAAGGGTTCGAGACGAGAAAAGACATTTCTTCAGCTACTTGCAACCACCCTCCCAGAATTTAGGTACTGCCCACCCATGGATATATGGCCTGAATTATTAAATAAAAGTAGGGAACTAGCAAAGAAAAATGCTCCGATGGAACAAAAAAGGTAAATATACTTGAATTTATATATTGCTAAGGATGTAAAAGGAGGGGACTCGGAGAAATTCCCTATATGCGCAGAAGCCATAGAAATGTGCTAAACACTTATACTCGTACTTCCCCTAAACAACGCAAAAATCGAAGTATATTCTGTGGTCTGTGAAAAATGAGGGTGTAGTCACAAAGCGTATTTAAGTGTTTCGCAAAAGAGCATTGAAAATGAAATCTTGACCTAACACAATGTTCTAGAGTAAGAGATAATAGTGTAAACTTTACACCTACATGGCCAAATCAATAGTTTTCATGAAAAACCACAAAAAATTCCTTTAAATTTACCAAAATAAAGTAATCAAGATACACGCTATCGTAATCAAAAATACTATGGAAAATCTGCAGAAACACGCATAGGCCGCAGAATATACTTCGATTTTTGCGTTGTTTAGGGAAGTAGCACATTCCTCTGATTCCGGCGCATATAGAGAAATTTTCCATAGTACCTTCCTTTTACATCCTTAACAATGAAGAAATTCAAGTATATTTATACTTTTTGTTCCATCGGAGCATTTTTCTTTGCTTTAGGAGTCTATGTTGAGTCGGCCATATTTTCTTAATTCTGTTTTGCCGACTGGACCACGCCCCCTCCCCCACCGACCCATCCGGCCAGCTATAGTCTTTTTCACATAAGTTTGGGCATGAATTTTAAGAATTTTTTGAAAATAAGCCGACATATAGCGATAATTACATATTAAATCAATGAATCGCAATCTGTCAGCTTATTGTCGGGTGTAGTTTCAAAATGTATGCCCAAACTTGCGTGAAACAGACTATAGAGTCAAATTTTTAGAACAGAAAGAAAGTTTTTGACTATAGTATGTTCCATTCCAAATAACACCTTTGCGATTTACAGTTTTTTAATGTAGCAGAATAATTCATGATTCAGGTTGTTGCCGCACTTTGTTAGTCGCACCACGTTATGCAAAACAGATCAAATATCGATAAGAAGAGATTAGACCAACCAGCCGCTAAGAGAGCTTTATTGAAGAAGCCATTTATGCAGTGACAATCTGATACGGTAAACGACTTTTATAGAAAATTGGCCGTTTGGAATGGAACAGACTATAATAGGAATCCCTTTAAGTCAACCAGATATTTGAAATTTTTTGGATTGACATAATCACATTTCCGGCCGTCCCACCTGAACGACCAGACTAAAATTTTTGCAACAGAAAATGCATGACTATGTATAGTCTGTTCCATTACAAAAGGGCCAATATTTTCAAATTCATATTATCGTATTAGTTTTTCACTACACAGACGGCTTCTTCAGTTGAACTCTCGTAGCGCTGCCTGCTTGATGTTTGATGTCTTTTGCTTAAAATGTGGCACATCTAATATACTGCAGCGGCAATTTAAACCATAAAATATTCCAATACGGTAATAAGCCCTGAACAGAAAATGCGCTATTTGGAATGGAACAGACTATAGTATAATCATTTATGTAACAGGGGATGGAAATCTCCCACTCAGAATTGATCGTCCCTTCTAACCGCTCAAAACCAGAAAATTTTTTGACCCACCGTTTTAAACAAAAATTGCGATCTTGGCTGTTCTTAGATGTTTTCTGGGTTGTTTTTAGCCGAATTTTGAGGTTGCTTACCCCAACCCTTCTTAAAATTTGGGCCGCTACATGTATGAGTCTAAGGTATTAGTACAATATGTCGCCACATGGTCAGAAAAATGCAAAAAAATTCCAGAAGTAAACAAAATATCTGATTAGGGTAAATTGAGATCGCTGATCACGAAAAAAATGTTTAGAAAGTCCGGGGAATGACCGGTCACTTTTTATGAGTGACCATTGGTCAAATTAGTACAATATGTCACCACATGGTCACAAAATTGCAAAAAAATTCCAGAAGTAAACAAAATATCTGATTAGGGTAAATTGAGATCGCTGATCACGAAAAAAATGTTTTGAAAGTCCGGGGAGTGACCGGTCACTTTCTATGAGTGACCATTGGTCAAATGAAATGGTCACACAAAAAAATGCTGACAAAAACAATAATTTCTTGGTAAATCGAGGTTGCTGATCACGAAAAAAATGTTTAAAAAGTCCGGAGAGTGACCGGTCACTTTCTACGGGTGACCATTGGTCAAATGAGATGGTCACACAGAAAATGCTGACAAGAACAATGATTCCTGGGTAAATCGAGGTTGCCGATCACGAAAAAAATGTTTAAAAAGTCCGGAGAGTGACCGGTCACGTTCAATGAGTGACCATTGGTCAAATGAAATGGTCACACAAAAAATGCTGATTAAAAATGTTACAAAAACTATTGTCTTATTATTTTTAACAGCAACACTTTACAATAACTGTGGTTCAGTATTTTTTACATCATGACTTCCTTTCTGATCAGCGACCTCGATTACCAAGAAATTATTGTTTTTATCAGTATTTTTGTGTGACCATATGATTTGACTAATGGTCACTTACATAAAGGGACCGGATTTGACCAAGGGTCACTTATATAAAGTGATCGGTTATTCTCCGGACTTTTTAAACATTTTTTTATGATCAGCAACCTCAATTTACCCAGGAATTATTGTTTTTATCAGTATTTTTCTGTGTGACCATTTCATTTGACCAATGGTCACTCATAGAAAGTGACCGGTCACTCCCGGACTTTCTAAACATTTTTTTCGTGATCAGCGACCTCGACTTACCCTAATCATATGTTTTTCTGGAAATTGTTTTTTGCAATTTTCTGACCATGTGGCGACATATTGTACTAATTTGACCAATGGTCACTCGTAGAAAGTGACCGGCCACTCCCCGGACTTTCTAAACATTCTTTTCGTGATCAGCGACCTCGATTTACCCTAATCAGATATTTTGTTTACTTCTGGAATTTTGTTTTGCATTTTTCTGACCATGTGGCGACATATTGTACTAATACCTGAGTCTAATGCCCCTTACTAGACATTGATTTCCATTATACCACATTACTGGCCTAATTCCTGAAATTACTTTTAATCAGGGTAAAAGTTGCTCATAACTGTCATACTCTCTGCATTATTATCAGCAAGTTTATACATAACAAGGGACCAACTAACTTAGGTAGGTATTCAGAATTCACTTTCTCTGTAAATGTCATAAAGGCATTGACTGAAAATGGGTAAGTCTTCATAGCTCTCGAATAAATGAAACAACCTATAGATTCAAGTTTGAATAAATAAGTTGTTTAGTTTTCTTGATTTAAAAAATTACTTCGGTCTTCTATTGTTAATGTGCTTCCCGTATATCTAAGTACAAAGAAAAATGCTCCGATGGAACAAAAAAGATGAATATACTTGGAATTGTGGATTATTATGGATGTAAAAGGAGGGGACTAGGAAAAATCTACCTAAAGTCGGAAAATCTGCTAAAAATCACACTTTCTCTAAGCAACGCAAAAAATCGATGTATATTCTGCGGCCAACAGATTAAAATAAATATTCAACCATAACAATGATTGAAACAGCAGCACGTTAGCTATGCAGTAGCTATGGGAAATGATATTAAGTAAACTAACAGTCTTCCAAGCCAATTGAATGAAATAGCAAACATCGAAGACAATTGAAGACATGGTTGGTTTAAAAACAGTAGGAAACGCGTAAGTTGACTTGAAACAGACTAAATGTAGATACACTAGCATGCCCGAAACGATTGTGTGCACTAATCAATCGGCTCCTGCTTTAGCTTGCTATAATGCTCATAACAAAATAAAACAACTTTAAAATACAATACCTCTTAGTTTTCTATCAATCAGGTGCCAGCAATTTAAAAAAGTAACCTTGATAGATTTCGTTTATACACTCTTATCTGAAACTTCGAACATTATTTAAAAAAGACACTTTATTAGAGGCCGCAGAATATACATCGATTTTTTGCGTTGCTTAGAGAAAGTGTGATTTTTAGCAGATTTTCCGACTTTAGGTAGATTTTTCCTAGTCCCCTCCTTTTACATCCATAATAATCCACAATTCCAAGTATATTCATCTTTTTTGTTCCATCGGAGCATTTTTCTTTGCTAGTACACTACTTTTAATTAGCGTGATTTCAGTACATCAGTCAGTAAACACAATCAGTAACATGCCACAATAATGACAACAGTCCAAGAACGCGGAAAACAATATTGTTCTTAACATCAGCATTATCCTTTTTAAACAAGACAACCTTATTGACACCATCCATTTTCAAATTAAAACTGCATTAAGTTATTTCTTCTTAATGTGTGCAGTTCACTTATAATCAAGCACAAATATTTAACCAACGAATTCACATTGCAAATCCTCACTCAATCAATACACAAGCACAATGTGTTGTGACTTTTGAAATTGAAAACACCCAATTTTCAATTTTCAAATTGAAAATTGGATCAATTTTCAAATTGAAAATTGAGTCAATTTTCAAATTGAAAATTAGAGTGTTTGAATTTGCGATAAAAGAAAATAATCAAAAGATAGTCACTTGGTTTATTTAAGCCGAGTAATAAAATAACGACCGTCCACCAATTCCAAACTAAACGCGACTAATCTGATCACTATGAAAAAGTTTTGAAAAATGAGCTTGCTAAGCGAGAGTTGTAAACCAAGAGAAACTTAAAGTTAAAACCTACCATTAAATTATTAAGAGAATTATAAAAGATTTTAAACTTTAAGAAAATGGAAAAGGCGGGATGTTGGTAAATTATAAGACAAAGTTTTTCGGCAAAAATTCAAAAACTTCACGCAAATATCAAATGTAAGGAACACTAACGCTTTGATTTGGTAGTAAAATAAATTTGTAGTATAGACTACATATTAACAACAAATGAATAGTGCAAACTTTACACAACTACTAGGTGTAGAGAATACTAACAGTTTACGGCTTATTAATGTACATGATTACAATAAAGCTGCATATCTTTGTCGACTTCTGTGCACAGTAGTGTGATTGCTGGTTCATTTTAAACCACTTTTGCAGGCAATTTACATCAATTAAACGATAGCTCTCCATGTGCAAGATTTTGTGAAACATATTATAAACACGGCTAAGAAGGATATAACTTTAATGCAACCCATTTAAGACAAAATTACATCTCTTCAATGATCTAAGGACACTTGAACATAATTTTTAAATCACTTTAGATTACTTTTGAGGGTAAACAAACTCACTTAATTGATGTCTCACATATGAATCCTTGAAAATTTCTTGACTTCAGTTACAAAGTCTCTGCAAGTCTATCGAATTAAGGTTAACGCGTAATGTAAACTTTACACAAACACATAGCGTAAAGAATATTTTAGTCGGATTCGTAATTTTGATATTGCTTCGATATTACTTTCAACATTTATGGAAAAATGAGTCTCCATAATGTTTTAAAGACAATAAACATTAGGTTTAAACCAATTTGCAAGCAATACTGCTGAGTGTAAGCAAGCGCGTCCAACTGACGTATATATTTCATTCCCTGTAAATTTTTATATCTCAGGAAAAAATTTCGGTTTTTGCAATGCTCTAGAACAAAGGCTAACATGCAGTGTAAAAAATTACTCGGATATTATGATCAACATTCATGAAAAAATTATGTCTCTACAATGGTCTGAGGACATATAAACAATGAGTGTAAACTACTTTACATCACTGTTGGATGTAAACAAACGCGCCTACGTGACGTCTCACATTTGATCCTTTGAAAACTTCTAGACTCTAGAAAAAGATTAGGTTTCTGGAATGCTCAAAAACGAAGATAAATACATATGTAGTGTAAACTTCATGTAAACACCTAGTGTAAAGAAGATTTTAGTCAGATTCGTAATTTTGATATTGTTCCGATATTACGATTAATATTTATGAAAAAATTAAGTCTACATAATGTTCTATGGGCAAACTAACAATTGGTGTAAACTACTTTACAACACCGTAGAGTGTAAACATATGCGCCAGACTGGCATAACAAATTTGGTTCCTGGTCCATTTCTAGACATGATAAACGTGTCCCTGACTCGTAACCGGAGAAGCAGGCAGAAAAAACAAGACAGAAACGCATTTTAAACTCCAAATTTTTGACTTTACACTCGCTAAATATTAATGTATAGACAATTTGCTTTGACATGCACCCGATATAAAGCACTTTATTTTTATTCTATTAGACTTATCCCGACTTCTGGACGGAGAAAGTGGCGAACAAAAAACGCAACAAAAACGTATTTTCCATCATTTAGAACACTGTAAACTTTAAAATTCCGTACCGAACTCCCCATTGAGTTTAAAGAAATTTGATTTGGTACAATTTGTAGCTTTTAAATCGTAGTACATTCCTGTTATGCCAAAATTCTGTTGCAAAAATTATTTGGCATGATTTATCAATCAAACTTCGGAAAAAACGTGTTTTTTAGCCCATTTTTTACCTCTGATTTCGAACTTTACACCCCCATAAATAACTCAATATTGCGTTTTTTAAATGCGGTTTGCTGCGATGTTTAGCCCCTGAGAGGCACTTTATTAATGCTGTCTTCGATTTACACTGACTCATAAGCGGAAAAATGTGGCAGAGAAATCTTAGTTAAAATCCGTTTTTTACACCATCCACTAGAGTGTAAACTTTAAACCCTAGGATCTAACTCACCATAGAGCATAGAAGACTTTGCTTATATGCAGAATGTAGCCCTTGATCCGCTCTACATTTCTGTCAGAAAACATTTTAAAAACCTCATAACCGGAGTTAGTATCGGACATAGGCAGGTTGAAAACTCGACCAAAAAGTGCTTTTTCACCCCCAGATTTTCGCACTCTTTACACTGCCGTTCGATAACTAATGCGAATTTCAAAAAACAAAAAAGTGTCATCTGTAGAATTCATCCCTCTATAATCCTATCCTGTTCAGTCCTTCGAGTCATCAATACTCAGTTGTCCACATGCCGCAGTAAAAAGGTCCCAAAATTTGTCCTATGTTATAACGTTACACAAAAACTTTTACACCTTCTTTACACAGTCAGTTTTGAGTTTCAAGAAAAACAAAAAAACACGGGCAGCGAATTTTTTTATTATCTTTCTTTTAAAAAAAACCGCAGCTTCCAGAAGTGTCCCGTTATAGCTGTAGGGGGTGCACAGGTGTTGGGGGTACCCAAGTATATTATAGGTATCGCGCTAACGCGCTACCTAAGATAATCTTTGAGACAAAGGATGTCTTGTTCACCTATCCAAATTTTCTAAACCACAAAAACTTACCGCTCTTTAAATTCGTACGCTCTGCAAAGGTCTACTTCTTGTGGGTAGCTTGAAATTTGATTCATAGTCAGCTAAATTCATAATCGGTTTAATTGGTTTGCAAACAGAATCTATAATATTAATTTCGAGTTGTGTGTAAGTGTGTGTGTGTCTGTGAGGCAAAAAAGCTTTTACTGGATAATTTTGTGATACTTATTTTTTCACTCAATGGGTATTCTCGGGCGCTAATTACGATTTTTGATTAAAATGGCTCGATCGGACTCCTGAAACCCGGAAACTACGGATTTATGTAAAAGGTTTTGGTAGCTCTAGCCGCTTATGCAATTGCGGCAGGGTAAAATTTTCAACGCCACCCCACATCAACTTTTTATGCGCTATCGACTGGTGTAAACCACATTACACTACAGTGTAAACTGATGTGATGCCGTAAGAAAAACGTGATTTACAAGTTGTATTTTATCAAATATCTCAAATCGCAGCGGATAAATTTTTTTAAAGTTTTCACCAATTATTGGATATCTTATGACTGACCTTACTGTAGAATTTGAAGAAAATTCACGGATTGGTTTTTGAGGTACGGGAGCCCAAATGTACCCTATGCATAGCGTAAAATTTAGGTTTTTGTCTTTTTGCAGAAGCACAGATTGACTGTTGCTTCCAAAATTTGGCCCCTGGGGTTTCTGGGACCGCTGATTCCATATTCGCTACTTTAAATATACGATCTAGCATCATAAAACATGTATGAGACGGGCTAAAAGGAAATCACGTACGGGTACTTATAAACATGATTAATCACTGAAAAAGAGCTTGCACCAAGTCAAAATTTTTGACCTTGTAAACCAGCGCGCGTGAAATTTAATGCGAATCAATCGAAAGCAGCAAACATGCGGCTTTCGAAAGAAAGAAGCAAACATGCGGCTTTCGAAAATACAATCCAAATGTTTTTGCTTCTAGCGGCTAATTTAATACGCAACTTTTTGCATTTGTTTACAATGAGGGCAAAGTTGGACATTGTACAAAGTTGAACCTGACGCTATAAGATAGGTTGTGATACAACATACTCAATGCTATACAATAGGACGTGATGTAACATACCCCATGCTATACACTAGGACGTGATATAACATACCCAGTGTTACAGGATAGGACGTGATATAACATACCCCATGCTACAAGATAGGACGTGATATACCATACCCAGTGCTATAACATATCCTGTGCTTCAACTGATTATGAAGGAATAGTTTCGAAAAATGAGCTTGCTAAGCGAGAGTTGTAAACTAAGAGGAGCTTAAAGTTTAAACCTACCATTAAATTATAAAGATAATAATAAAAGATTTAAAGCTTTAAGAAAAAGAAAAATGTGGTAAATTAAAACAAATTTAAAGGATATGATGAAACATTATTGTTGAGAATAGGACGATCACGTGCTATGTATAATGACTCCTTGATTAAAAGATCAAAAGAGTTGGATGCTCGACTGATAACCTTGAAGCAATCTGATGTAATTGGATGATTGCTATTTGAGATATGTTTGTGAATAGCAGATAAACTATCACCCTGAATTGGCTTTCCTGTAGCAAATGAGATGCCAGTATGCTCTGCCATTCTACTCCCAAAATGTCGGCGAGTTTCACCGATGTAACTAGCCATACAGCTAGAACACGTATACTTATATACTAAATTTGAGAGTAGCTTAGCAGGTACAGCATCCTTGTTCTTGAAAAACCGGCTGATACACATAACAGGTTTGTAAACAAACCTTACTCTAATCTGAGGGTAAAATGCAGATATAACCTTTAGAATTCTGCTGCGTACATTGTAGCCATGCACACCAGTGTAAGGCAAAACAAGAGAATAGCATAGTTTATCACACCCGAATTTTATGTCATCACTCTTACTATAAACTTTTGTCATAAAGTCTGATATGACCTTATCAATCAAGCTAAGCGGATACTCATTTTGCAGTAGAGTCTGCTTCAGCTTGTCAATATCAGAGACAAAAGTCTGATATGAGTTACAAATCATGTGAATACGACTCACAAGTGTCTTTATTAAACCAACTTTATAGGCAAAAGGAATGAAGCTAGACAATTTGGCATAAAGGCCAGAAAATGTGGGTTTCTGATATGATGATGTGACAATATCATCGGACTTCCTTTCAACAAGCACATCAAGGAAATTTAATTTCTTGTCACATTCAGTTTCAAATGTGAAATTCATATTAGGATGTTGCTGATTCATGTAATCACAGAACTTTCTAGGCTGATTTCTGTCAGAAAACACTACAAATGTGTCATCAACATAACGTACATAAAACTTGGGTCTAATCTTTATACTACAGTCTCTGAGCCACTTTGTTTCATGATGGCTCAAGAAAATGTTGGCAAGAACTGGGCCAAGCGGATTACCCATAGCAACACCATCTATCTGTTGATAGATTTTACCATTACAAGTAAAGTAACACTCTTTAACTGCAAGTTCTAGAAGCAGTTTGAATTGATGACAATTCATGTTATTTACTAACATGACATTCTGATCATCAAATAGTTTCCTAATACATATGTCAATGGTCTCATTGAGTGGAATATTAGTGAACAAGCTTTGAACATCAAGACTAGCCATAAAATGATGGCTTTTGAATGTAAAAGCCTTGAGTCTTGTCAGGAAACTACCAGTGTCACATAAAGTGTATTCATTAGTACTTATGTCTTGTAGGATCGGCACAAAATACTTAGCCAACTTATAAGTTGGAGTGTTGATGGCTGACAAGATTGGTCTTAAAGGAACATCTCTCTTATGAGTCTTAGGCAAGCCATATAGCCTGCCATAACTGCATCCTACAGGATTTATACTTTTATAGACATCAGCAGATAGTCCATTCTGTTTATGAACCTTCAGTATATGGGCTGATATGCGTTTCTCAACTGAGCGTATAAACTGACAAGGATTACAGTCAATGACTTTGAACTTTGAGATATCATTCAAGACATCATTCAGATTGCTTCAAGGTTATCAGTCGAGCATCCAACTCTTTTGATCTTTTAATCAAGGAGTCATTATACATAGCTCGTGATCGTCCTATTCTCAATAATAATGTTTCATCATATCCTTTAAATTTGTTTTAATTTACCACATTTTTCTTTTTCTTAAAGCTTTAAATCTTTTATTATTATCTTTATAATTTAATGGTAGGTTTAAACTTTAAGCTCCTCTTAGTTTACAACTCTCGCTTAGCAAGCTCATTTTTCGAAAATATCCTGTGCTGTAAGATTGGTGTCCCAAAACATCAAAAATATGGTTTGCACCAAAAAAATCTTCAAACATCCCAAAACATCAAAAAAAATGGTTTTGACCAAAAAAAATTTTTGAACACCCCAAAACATCAAAAATATGGTTTTGACCCAAAAAAATTTTTAAACCTCCAAAAACATCAAAAGTATGGTTTTGGACCAAAAGAAGTTTTTTTAATATTTTAAAACGTTAAAAATATGATTATGATCAAACAAAATTTTTAAACATCACAAACCATCTAATGGTATAATTTCCAGAACATCCCAGAACATCAAAAATATGATTTAGGATAAAGAATTCTCAGAACCATTCTATAACGTCAGAAATATGGATTTAATCAAAGAAATGGTTGACAAAAGACAGTTTAAAAAATTAAAAAAAATACAATATGTTTTTAACAACAATTTTTTAGAAATATCCCAAAAACATCAAAAGTTCCGAAAAATAAAAAAATACAAGAGACATCTCAATCCCATACAGCTATCAGGCCTAAGTTCAGTCAGGCAACGCCGGGCAGCTCAGCTAGATATAAAAAATATAAAAACCGCTCGCCGATCCATTGCAGAGTTATTCAATTTTTTCATACTAATTACTGGTTAAGATATTATTTGTTTACAAACACTCTAGCAGATGGGGCAGCGAAGCGCCCCATTTGCTAGTGTATTTTTAAAGCGAACTTAATGTCTATCCATCGCTGCATGTTACTTACAAGTGCCTAGTACTGTATTTCCTGCCAATCCAAGAGATGTTTTTTAGATTTTATTAAAAAATGCTCAAATGCGAAGTGATTTTTATTTATGAGCTGTAATAACGCATAGATTAACGTAGCTAGCATTTCCTCTTTAAAAATTATACAAATTTTAACTCTAGAGGTCGATGCGAATGTACAAAGATGCGCTGGGTTGGTCCTTTGGGCCTTATCACATCGTTCGTTCATCGCAGGCGTAGCCAGGATTTTCGCAAGTGGAGAATTCAAAAAAATATTCTTTCGAAAATCGCATAAAAAGAGGCGGGAGCCGTTAAATAACATGTCTTTAGTACTTTTCACATCGATCTGCACCACCGATTTTTTCCAATTTTTGGTCAATTTGTCAACCAAAATTTTGGGAAATGGAAAAAATTTTTTGGCTTGGTTGGCATTTGTGGAAAATTTTTGTAATGTTAAAAATGCGCTTTAGAAAGGTAAAACTTCAAAAATTTTTCGGCGCTTCGCGCCGAATTGATTTAATTCTTACATGTTATTAATCTTTAAGCCGCGCCGCGCCAATTGCAGCATTTTTATCGACAATCTGGTCTAGAACTTCACTACGATTGAAAATCCTTATCTTCTGCACGGATTTGGTTAGTTTTCTAATGCAAAAATAAGTTCTCTGGCGCTTCGCGCCATTTAATAAATTATAGTTTTAATTGTCAAAAGCGACTTAAGAATTGGCTAAAATGCTTTACTGAAGGAGGGAAATTCAAGTTTCAACAGAAAGAACGTATACTGATCGTGATATTTCTTGTAGAGCGCGAAATTTTTATACAAAAAGTGTATCAAACACCGCCATAGCATGTGTGCATAGGATTTTCTACTTAGAAAACACTAATTTTTCAACCCAGGCGCTCTATTTCTAAGATTTTTAGACCTCCCAAAAACGTGGTAAAAAGTCGGAAAAGGTGGAAAACAATTTTGGGTCTAGTCTATAATGTCAACCAAATCGCTGGGAAAAAACGATGATCTGCACTACCATAGGCGTAGCCAGGATTTTCGCCAGAGGGGGATTCAGAAAAATTTTCCTTCTAAAAAAACGCGTAAAAAAGCGCGGGGCCGTTAAATAACGTGTTTTTTGGGCTTTTCACATCATTCTGCACGATTTAAGCCATTAAAAATTAAATTTTCTCAAAAAATTTTTTCATCTTGTTGACGGAAAAAATGCTTCTTATGCGCGCGAAGTGCTAATTTTTTGATTTTCTACCAATAAAACGGTAGAAACTGCCAAATAATAGAATAAACCGAATTTTTCGATTTTTCATCGCAAAACAGCATCACGCAACCATATTGCTCACTTTTTGAAAATGTAAAAATTTTCCCCAGGGGGGAATTCCCCCTTCTCCCCACTGGCTACGCCAGTGTGCACTACTAAAGCAATAAAGAAATCTATTTTTTTTGAAATTTTTACGTTTTTGACGGAAAAATGCTTAGCTTGGTATTATGCGCGCGAAGCTCTAATTTTTTTGGCTTTTCTGCAATAAAACGATAGAAAATACCAAGAAACCTAAAGTAAAAAGGTGCAGCAAAAGGCGTCAAACGAGTCATAATAATGACGATTCATTATGATTGCGCTCTAATAAATTTAGTTAAGTCGATGTATATTAAACTACATTTAGATACTTATTCAAATTATATTCATTCAGATAAACTAAAAGAAGGTTTAGAACGCATGAATTGTGAGGGGATGCAAGCAATCCGCGCGAAGCACGAAAATTTTTAAGTCTTCATCCCCGAAAGCTAAAAATCTCAAAAGACAAGGCGCGAGTTTTTCAATGTTATCAAACTTGTCTGTAATAGGATAAGGGGCGCAAAGATTTCACATTTTCACTGACATGAAATCTGGGGCTAAATTTCGTTATTTGTGATTTTTGAAGAGAATAGGTACCGAACATTGACAGGAAAACGATCCAGATGGTCAAAAATAGACTCTAGAGTTGATTTCCGAAAAAAGCCGGAAGTCTCTTGCTAAATTAGTGAGAATACAATGTAACTTGTGGACTACATTTTTGGCACCTGGACTTTGAAAAGTACAGAACATTTTTTCAAAATTTTGCCAAAATTATTCAAATATGCGTAAATCCAGGGTGCTGTTCACAAATATGCTAGTAGTTTATCATGAAAAGACTATTTCGGGTTGCGAAAAAATTTTTGTTCGTAAATCATGAAAATGTGGGAATTTGATGTCGCTGATCACGAAAATAATGATAAAGAGAATCATTGGATTGTTGTTACCAATGCGCAAGTAATTGCTCTCGCCACAAATAGACGGAAGGCTAGCACGTAAATGGTTTATGAACTATTCGTTAACTTCTAAAAATAATGGGTCTCTGGTGTATTGGATAAAGTGTCTGTCTATGACATGTGAGGTCTCAGGTTCGATCCCTGCTGAAAGAAACTTTCTAAAAGCTTGTTTCCGCGGCAATATTTAGGTTTCTACTGGTGCTCCTGATGGTTAGAAAGCCAAAAATCGGCTGTTTGAAGAAGTTTCGGAAAATCACAAATAACAAAATTATTTCAAATGTGAAGAAAATTCTTTCTTCTTCCTCTTTACTTTTTTATTTTGCAGAAAAGAGTTGCCTTAATACGACGGGTAGGGTGCTCTTAAGCTCTTCATAATAGCAAAAAATTCAGAATTAAACTACCCTTTAAGCGTTTTGCTCTAGTTTGCTGTTTTGTAGGACTGAAACGGTATAATTACGTATGTATTTATCGAGGTAAATATTGGTTTGACTTGATCAAATTTTGAATAGTTATTTGGTAATTCAAGCCATTCTTTAAAATCTCTAAATATGTATACATATTACTAAGTATCTGCGTCTCGAATTAATATTTCGACGGACGACTCATAAATTCGGGTTTACTAATTTAAAACACAAAAAGCGAATTTTGAAGAATATTTTTATTGTTTATAATCGATTAAGCATTTCCTGATCCGTATCCACTTCGGATTTGGTTTGAGGGGAAGGCACAACCAAAATTCTATTGAATTAAAAAAGACGTTTTACGACCACTTGAGCTGTACACTTTGTAAATTTTGCTTCCCAGATGCCTTAGATACGGTTAGAATCCAATGGACATATCTTGAACAAATCTCGTTTTCTACATAAAACCTGTGCAAAAGAGAAAACAAAGATGCAATATACGCTGTAGGTTGTACAAAGACTAAAAATTGAGTGTTCAAACCGCGCGCTTGGAGCTAAATAAATTAATTATAATTGTAAAATTCGGTGCGAAACGCCGAAATTTTTCTGCGATTTTTGGCTAAACGAGCAAGGGGGTAGTAACTGTGTTTTTTGAACGAGGTCCGTTTATACATGTACAAAGATGGTTCCCAAAAGTCTGTACATTTTTTACATATAAATTTTCGGGTGCTGTAATATGTTACATTAGATTTTAGTGTGGTTTCGACCTTTGGTAGTGTATTTTAGCATTTCTGGGTCCCGCAAAAACCACTAAAAATCGTCCTAAAAGACGCTAAGCGCCAAAAAAATTGACATTTTTTCTTTCTAAATACAATTTCTGCTATAATAAAGATATATTGAACACACAATTACTCATTTAGGCGCGAAGCGCCTAAAAGTTTTGCGAATTTCAGACCTTTTTTGCGATTTTTGTCTTCCTGAAGATCTTTGTACATGTACAAAGACGGTCCCAAAAAGTCTGCGTACATCGGAAAAAATCTTTGCCGAATACAACAAAAAAACCGTCAGGAGTCATGGAAAAAAATTATTCTCCTATTTCATTTCGGAGGGGAGCACGTGCCCCCTCTCTCCCTTGATACAGGCCTGAGCATTACATTGCCTTGCTTTCCTTATACCTGTGGTAAAATTGAGGAAGATTCTGCTTATTTATCGAAATGTAGGAAAAAATGTTTTTTTTCTGTATGAATATAGGTTTTGCTCTTAAAATGAGCACGATTAACAACGATCAAGCTTCAAATACTCAACGACTGGACAACAACAGCACGAACGCCCCCGGATTTGTGCACAATAATCCTCCGCAGAATAATAATGCGGACAATAATGCAAATAATGGTCCTCCGGCAAATAATACGAATCCCATTAATGTTAGAGACCGTCTTTTCCATATGCTTTTTATCAGAGCTGCCCTGGGATATTCGAAAATTGTTCCTGTACCACTGAGACGTTTATTCGAATGTTTCATCCTTCTCAAGGTGAGCACAATATTTGCTCATTAACATCGCACCACCGGCAGTTTTTTGGTACATATGAAGTGTGCGATATAATTGATATTCGAACATATTTTTTGATAAATACAGCATCAGCAGGAGTATTCGCCCAATCCCCATCCGCACGCGTGCGAATGAAATGACCTGGTAACCTGTACGCTGTGTATCAAGTTTAGAGGTCAGAGGTCAGATTTATCATTAAATAATGATTTTTCCAACAATTACACAAATTTTGATATTCTTGAGATTTCTTTGAGAAGAAACTCAGACATTTAATACGTTAGGCGTGAAGCGCCTAGAACTTTAAAGATTTTACAACAAAAATTGTTTTGGAAGGTCAAAGTTGACTTTAAACGCGAATTTTTATTTTTTCTTAAAAAATTTAAGAAAATTGTTTATTCTACAATAAGGGTCGAATTCATTGCCAGGGGCCAGCTGGAAGCTCTCCCTAATTTCCCGAAAACTTGTTGTAAGCAAAGAAAGAAAAAATAAGGTGGGCAAGACGTAAATTTCGACGTCAATTTAAGGAGGACGAAATTTAAAAAAAATAAGACTTTTATTAACATAATTAATTACTAATTAATTAATTAATCAATTAGTAATTAACATGGCACAATAATATATTCAGGCTTTGTTCTTTCTATTCGTACTCGTCTACGTCCATCTGGTGTTTTCTCGCAATCCGTCTGCGTGCTTGGATCATGTGAGAAAAATTTGGCCAAAAGATGGCGTTTTACGGGTCGAAATTGTGCGCAATTCGACGGTTAGCCTTGAAAATCGAGTCGTTTTTCTAAACAATCATCATTTTCCTTTATCCAACGAGACTGTGGAGTCGGATTTGAATGACACAAAACCGTTTGATCGATCTTATCTGTTGAAGGATGATCGGGAGATACCGAAACTTTCGGATTCTGATTTTCACCTCAATAATTCACCCTCGATCGTTTCTAATATTGAAAATGACGCTGCGGTTGCAGATCAAGAAAGGTAATTGTTATTTTAATTATGGAAAAAAAATTTGGCAAAAAGTTGCATTTAAGTTCATTTTTAGATGATTTTTTCCATTTTGGTCCAAATTTTTAGTTTAAATTTTCGTTTAGTTTGTCCAGTTTAGTTTAAGTGTCCAGACTGCTTTCTGCGTTTAGTTTGTTTTGTTTATGTTTGTGAAATGTTAAATTCAAATTAAATTTTACAAATTTAAATTCTAATTATTTAAGTGTTTAGCCGCTCATTCTTTGCGAAGGTGTGCCATGGAGGAAATTGTGAGCTTAGAAAATTTAGGAGTGAAATGACTAGAAAATCAATAGTGCCTACGGGAAAATATTTTGCGTTCAGGCTCTGTCTGCCAAAATCAGAAATTGCAAAAAAAACAGACGCACAAACTACTTATATTTTATTGTCCATTGCAATTTTGCAAAAAAATTTTTATAAATTTTTGCACTACGTTTTCCAGAAAATATTAACCTCCGGTTTTACCAAAAATACATTTGGTCGCTACATGTACTGCGAGCATCTAGGAATAAATGTATGGCTCATAGGTGCGTAAGGTCAGACTTTCAGGGGGAAGGGGGTGAAAACCGAAAATTGGTAGATAAATAAGGGCTTCGTAAAAACGATTCAGGTTTAGAAAATTAAGTATATAGTAGGGATGACCCAAGCCCCGGTGCCGGGGCTTATGCCCCGAGCCGGGGCAAGGCTTGCCTTGGGCCGGGGCTAAAACATTTGCAAATAATTGCAAAACTCTAAGATTTTATAAAAAAATAAATATTAGAAATTATGAGGAACCAAAGAAGTGGTATATTTCAGCATACTGACGAATTCAAATGGAAAAATTTGATCGTTAAATTGCTTCTATAGCTCAAATGTAGATTTTGACCCAAATTACAAATGCCGTTTAAATTCAGCGTATTCGCTTTACTTTTAGATTAGTTTAAAATAAATCTATTAATATTTATTATTAATATTGCTATCATTATATCATTGATACATTTATGATTTATTTATTAATTTTATAGTTCATCTGGAAATAAATAGCGTAGATCGGATGACGAATAATTTTGTTTCTATTCTGTCAGATCTTATAAATGAAATTCGATGATCTGTTAACTCTTAAGAGACGGAATGCATAAAATTAATAAAATGATCAGCTTAAGAAGGAAGCGAGATTTGATGCTTTGATCACACTTCTTGGTGTCCTGACCTAAAATTATATATAAATATTATTTCGTAATTCAAAATTTTGAGGAATTCTTCAAAATCCAGCTTGTTCTGTCGGGAATATTTGATCGCATCAGCCACAATATTGACAAGAAAAAGATGTTTAAAATTTGTACATCTTTGATTTTTATGAGTGAGTACAGCTGAAATCCACGACAAAGTTCGGAATAGAAAATGTAGAATCGGGAGTCTTAAATCCAAGAACTGCAATGTATATAATCAATATATACATAAATTGACAGTTTTTTACTAAAAATTAACGAACTTTCAAAGTGAACATTGAAACAAAAATGATAATGTTAAACATTTAAATGCATGCTTTGAACTTGAATGCTTATACTTTTTAGCTTTTCAGCGGGAAAATTAATCTTTACCATAAATGAAATGAAGAGCACGTAGCATCACTAAAAAGTACCATTCTTCTTAAAAAACTGATATCATTCATTAATTGAGAGCTTAGATCCTAAGAGATATGGGTATTCTATTTCGAACTTTAAAATTACCTCACAATTCTTCACCTCCCCGAAAATCAGTCATGAAGTTTTGAAAATCTGAAGATGGTTGCACATTTATGATTTATCGCTAATAATTGTCGTTTAATTGGACTGATTCAGTATCACGTGCATCATTGATATTTTTCAAACCGTTTTTTAACTTCTTAGGCTCTTAATTTAAAGGCATTATACGATGAGAAACCTGAAATTAATCCTCTTTTTACAGTTAGACGGTTAAGTACTAATGCAAAAAGTACAGCAAATAATTTTAAGTGTAAACTTTTATGGTCAGCATACATTAGTATGCATTACATCTTGCCCCGGCCCGGTTAAAAGCCTGCCCCGTGACATCTCTACTATATAGCCTTTTCGGGCTCAGAAAACTATTAATATAGCTTTTTTGGATTCACAGACATACAATATATCCTTTTTGGACTAAAAATAGATATTTACCCTTTTCGGAGTCGAGAAAATAGTTATATATCCTTTTAGAACTCACAAAAGATATAGCATTCTGATCTCACACGGTATGCTTGTGAGCATACATGAGCTGAGGGGTTTTCACCCCTCCCAGAAAAATTTTTCACACCTTCCCCCAGAATTGACGATTTTTTGAAAGTTCACTAAAAAATTTTCAAAAATTTGTAGAAAAGATGCTTTTTCAAGCGTTTTTAGCTATCTACTCGCTCAAATGTGCCAAATTTTCGGCGCTTCGCGCCATTATACTCATGTTTTGACTATTTTGTTCAATTTGTTCAGACTTTGATTTTTTTCGGAATGTTTTTTGTGTTTTTATGCTTCTAGAAAGATAGAGCATCGTTAGAAACGCTGAAAAACGATGTTTTTTAAATGCGTACCTACCATTTTTGGATCCAAAAAAGTGCACCTTATAATTACTCCTCCCCAGAATTTCCATGCTGTGCATGTATGCTTCTTAGTCCGAAAAAGACTACATAGCTAGTTTTCTGAGCCCAAAAAGGCAATACAGCTCATTTTCTGAGCTCAAAAAAGGCTATAAAACAATGTTTTTTCGGCCAAAAAGGCTGTATACATAGCTTATTAGGTTTTCAAAGCTTAGGGGGTAATAACCCCCTTAACCCCTATGCTCTTGTATGGTATGACTGAAATGAATAAATAAGGTAAAGGAAAGAATTGATGGCAACATAAATTGACAATTAAGCTTGTAGAAAAAAATTGCGGTCCAAGGAAAGGTATGTATAAAAGTGCCGTTGTTATGTATGTTTAAAAACCTTTTTGTTCATTCACTTGAATGCTACACTAACGATCTTCAGCTACTTATACGAGTAATTATTGCAAACTATAAGTGTGATTGATTGCAAAATGCCCTTTATTGTCTAAGCGCATATTTTCTTGCTCGCTTAATATCCAATGATTGTTTTTCCCTGAAAAAATAAGCGACTAAGTCAACATTACTTACTACATGTAGTTTGACGTTACTTTTCTTGTTACACATGAATTGAACTTGCATTGTTGTGCATATATTTTTATTCTTCAATTTGTTATTACTAATTTTCAATTGATTTTTATTATAGTTTCATTATCTCCTGGCTTTTATGCTACATATGTATGTGCATAATTGCAGTTATATTTATTTTTGTAGCGTTTAAGTGTCTCATACTCTAAATTATAATGCATGTTCATACATATGTATAGTTGATGAACATTTAATTCCAGGTTTTTGACTCGTTTACTGAAATTTTTCAGAGAAATCGAAACTTATAACATCACCTCTGGCGAAAACGACTTTGTTGAAACGTATTTTAGCAAGTTCGACCAGGAATCGTACGTCGACAAACGCTCATTTATTCAGATGCTTTTGGCTGATTTATTTTGGACTGATACTTGTAAGAACCGACGACGTTTAGGCGTCAGAGGCATAGAAAAGTCAAAATTTTGAATGCCCATTGTCTTTCATAGGTGCACAGCATGGCTGATCTGGAGGGGGTCCAGCAGGTCTGGGGGGCAGTGTATTTTGTACAAGGTCCGTTTGTACATGTACAAAGTTGTTCCCCAAAAGTCTTTGTACATATTGTACATGCAGATTTTTTGTGTACTATGATATGGTACAATAGCGATTTTAGTGTGGTAAAGCAGGGTTTTTAGGTCTTTGGTAGTGTATTTTAGCTAATTCCTGGGTTTCTGACGCCAAAACTTACTAAAAATTGTCTCAAAACGTATCGGAGTGCCGAAAAATTTTTTATTTTTCCATTCTAAATGCAAATTCTGCCATTTTGAAGATATATAGGACAAACAATTACTCATTTCGCCGCAGAGCGCCGAATTTTTTTTGAATTTTACACCTTTTTACAATTTTTGTCTCCCAAAAAATCTTTATACATGTACAAAGACGGTCCTGAAAAGTCTTTGTACATCGGGAAAAATCTTTGCTGAATACAGAAAATCGTGCTGTGGGGTCAAAAATTGAGCTTTGTTGGGCCAAAATGACCTGAAAAACTGATATAAGCGCTAAAATAGCGTCAAAAGTACGTTATTACACAATTTCTGGTCGATTTCGAGCACTTTCGAAGATAATTTTCAAGTTTAATCCGTTTTTGGCCTGCATTTTACTCATTTTCTTCACAAACTTTTCCATTTTCCATTCTGGGGGTAGACCCCTCTCCTGAAACCCCATACGGCATGTTTGTTGTTTATCAAATCAGAATTGTTCATTGTAACGTTTAAAAAATTTAATTTGATTCAAGTTCAAATTCATTGATCATGACCAGTGTCCATCCACTCTCCACTGTTCGTATGAATGATTTATTGGGGACTAATGGGTCAAACACATGTACATAAGAGAGGAATCCCCGCCGAAATTCGATTTCCCATCCAGCGATCGTGTGGGTTTTGTTGGCTAGAACTAGACATGCACAACTGTACGTGTAAGGCTCGAAATTTTAAGCGGGTTTCCGTTCTTTGCTAAGGGAGGGGTGAATGGACACTAATTTTTGGCCAAAAACGGCCAAAAAACACCTAAAACGGCCATCAATTTTTCTCTAAAAATCTAGGGAGGGCAGTGTTTTTTTTGCACAGGCCTCTTTGCACCGTGCAAAAAACCTCCCAAAATCCTTTTGCACGACCGAAAATTTTTTTGTACAGTGTATTTTATATACAAAAACTTTCCGCGCTTCGCGCGGTAGGATACTGTAGGTTTAGCCGTTATATCTTTCACACTATGTTTACCCTGAGAAAAACGACAGATTTGCGATTTCTGTAACAAATTTTCAGCACATTTAATAGTTTCTGCAGGAATTTAATGCTCAAAAAATAAAATGACATATTTTTCTAGCGATTCATGTTATAAGTGGATAAATCTAATAAGTCGCGCGAAGCGCGAAAATTTTTCCCATTTTCGAGCCAGAAAATCTTAAAAATGATCAAATGTAAAATTTTATTTGAAATGTTTATGCTTAAAATATCTATGAAAGTAAAGAAATCGCGCGAAACGCGAAATTTTATTGGAATTTTCGAAAAAGCACTTCAGATTTTTCACTTTCTAGCATTGAAAATGTGTAAAAAAACAACACTGTAATGCTAAAATTAAAATAGGGCTTCAATCGTCATAATTATCGAAATCCTGTTTAAAAACATATAAAAGCTCTGAAAATGGCATGAGCAAAAAAATGAAAAAATAGCGTAATTACCTATCAACATGACGCAGAAAACTTAATTAACAATTTGTAGGCACTGTAAAGTAAAACAAAAACCTAATGATTCGTTTAACCTGGTCTAGAAATTTACTACATTAGGGAAAAGTGTCGAAAAAAGGCATGGGACATCAAGCACTAGTACCGAAAATCTTTGCATTTTTTCCAAAAAGTGCTCATTTAAAACTTTTTGCACTTTTAAAATTGGGTGACCTTTGAAAAAAGTAAAACAAGCTCAAACAAGATCCACGTCTTGCTAATTCGGTAATGGAATATGCAAAGTAGAATAAGCCTGTCTGCATCAGAAATGAAAATAGAATGAAAAATTGAACTCAGTGGGCGCGCTGGAAAGAAAATAAGATATTTTGGTGTTATCCGGCACAAAGCGCCGAAAATTTTTTGAAAATTTGATTTTAAAGTGACCTGGGCGTTCAAAAATCGACATATTTTACATTATTTTTGCCCAAATTTTTCTTTGCACCGTGCAAAAATCACCAAGTTTTTCTTTGCACGGGCCCAAAAAGTTTGCACTGTGCAAAAAAAACACTGGGGGAGGGTAACTAATTTTCTGGGTTTAGAGGGACAACCGACTGTGGGTGGGGGATCTCTCATCCCCCGTTACACGCATGTGCACATCATGGAAATTCTGGGGAGGGTAAAATTTAAAAGTGTTTTTAAGTCGAACTCAAATTTCAGCGATTTTTAGCAGTTGAAAAGACCAAACTATACATAAACAGTATATTCGGCGCGAAGCGCCAGAAAATTTAGAGTTTATTAGCCCAGAAGTACACTAAAAAACCTGTTGTGGCGGTGTTTTAGACGCACTTCGCCGATTTCCCATTTTCCCTTTGGGGGACCCTTGGGACAAACAGAATTCTTCTTATTTCGGGGGGAGGGGCGGCTTCCCCCTGAATACGGGCCTGGATGTGCAAATACTTTTAACAGTTCGCAATATTTGTCGGGAAATTGGTAGCCGTTTCCATAGGAGAGGCTTGGTAATCCGACTATAAATTTGCCCACCTTCTTCAAACAAATTATACTTATTATCTCAAAATTTATAAAGTGACCTTGTTTTTCAATAAAGTCCGCCAAGGACTAATGAAAGACTAGAAACCAATGTGTGCGCGTCAGGAGCGTCGTTTTAGGTTTTTCTGACGATGCTTTATCTTCTAGAAGCTTCTAAAGGAAAATTCACTGATATTCAATAGCATATATAGTCAAAAACGGCTGTTGAGCGCGAAGCGCCGGAAAACAAAACTTGGCATTTTCTAACTAAAAGATCTCTAAAAACACTGAAACTACGACGTCACACATGCACACTGGTGGTATGGGGGGTCTCCCCTGCCAAGACTCTTGAAAAACATACCTCCTCCGGTAATTTTGGACCAAGACCGATTGCTTGAACCGCGAAAAAGTGTCAAATGACGTCTAACAAATTTCAAGTACAAATACTTATTTTTCGAGCATTCAACTCTTTAATTCGTTCATCCAGACGCTTTTCTCCAATTATTTTGTATATATTTGATGAATGGTTCAAAAAGATGCAAAACGTCTTGATCATAATTATGGCTTTTTGAGACATATCACAGAATCGTAATCTTTTCTGAAAGAGCAAATAAACGGTAAAAAATTTTCAATTTTAATTGATTTTGATATTACTTTTTTTTGGTTTACACTTTGATAAACACTACTTCTTTTGTAAGTTGCGGAAAAAATTGTTAACTCACTAAAAAATGGGTACATAAAATTCCTCCTTATAACTTTTGTTCTGCTCGACTAAGAGTAATGCGGTTTGTATTATTTGATAACATGATAAAAACTCACAAAACTAATTAAAAATGAGCAGAAACTAGATCAAAGCGAGCAATAAAATTGACTAGTCGAAGTTTAAAAACTTTAAACAATTTAGTGAAGACGCTTTTATGGCTATTTTGATAAAAAAATTACGCATGGACGTTTCAAGCGATAGTTTACTAATTAACGCCCCTAGTTATCCATTTTACTCGTTGTATCTCACCAAAAAATGATATCTACAAGAGTGTAAATCTGAAAATCAATCGCTAAGGTAATTCAATCAAATTTTCTAGTTTCTATATATTTGCTCTTCCAAAAAAACGTTTACAGTTTTGCGATATGTGTATCAGCCATACATGATCTTGCATGATCTTGGGGGGGGGTTTCACCCCCCACAGAATCATTTTTTACCCCCCGCAAAAAATTACCCCCCCCAGAATTGACGATTTTTCAAAAGTTTTTTAAACTTGCCTGAAAATTGGTAGGAAAAGTGTCTTTTTAAGGGTTTTTGGCTATCTATTTGCTCAAAATCGCCAAATTTTCGGCGCTTCGCGCCATATATTCATGTTTTAAGCGATATATTGGTCAATTTATTCGACTTTTTTCGAAATTTTTTCCATGATTTTATGCTCTAGAAGGATAGAGTATCGTCAGAAACGCCAAAAATGATGTTTTTTCAACGCGTACCGGCCATTTTTGGGCCCAAAAAAGGCACTTTAGGTTTTCACCCCCCCCCCTCAGAATTCCCATGCTGTGCATGTATGGTATCAGCCATACCTGCTTATTATCAAAACATTTTTAACTCTTTTTCGGGCCACCCTGTCTGTATTTAAGCTGAGTCTATGTTGAATTAGCTGACGATCTCTTTCATTTTAAAACTTACTACGCGATAATTTATGCAGACAAAACTGTAAAGTCATGCTTGGGACAATGATTCCCCAACTAAGGTCGGCCATTTATTTCCTGCTCGCTAGTACATATATACATGCTCATTTGAAAGTCCAAAATTTGGGCAATTGTTCGGTTTTTGATTGTTTTTCCTGACGTATTCCACCGATTTCGGTTTACAGTCGTCTTTCCTTGATTTTCAACAACGGACAATGCTTATTTTTGCGCCAATAGTAGAAAATTAGTGTTCTTAATTTTTAATCAATAAGTGGATTGCAAGTCTGTTTATTTTTAGTAACGTTTTGGGCGATTTTCGGTGATTCCACCCAACCAGATCCCTCAAAATTTTCTTGCTGCTCATCGCCGTACTGCTAAATCAAACTTTTCCTATCGTATGCTTTTAATATGTTTACAGCTAAGTAAAGAACGCGCTCAAATTCGTATAACGTTTGTATGATAACAGAAACTAAATTTGGCTAAATTTGGTTAGAAAAATTTGACATTAAAGACTGGTGGGAATATTGACTTCATTTATTGTTTTTGACATTTTGCAATGCAATAATTAATGTCGGCCTTCCTAAGTTCTGGAATCTTATTTAATACATTTGTTCAGATCGTTGTAATAATATGCGAGTATATTGTAAAACCTGCACTGTTAATAATTGATAAAGGAAGAAATGGTTTATGCACCTGCTTCAAAATTTTAAAAAATTCCATTATAAAGTCAGTCTTAAGAGCTCTATACTTCTAAAATTTTTTCTTTTACAATTAAAACTTGAAATCGCGTACCGATTTAGATGTCAAATAGTCGTCATTTACTTGCCAGATTAATAAGTTCAGGGAAACTTAAATTAGTTTCGCCTTCCACCAGAAATTATGATCAAAAGACGCGCTTAAGTATTACATAAATACTAAAAAATGTCAGCATCTATGCGTCAATTAAAATTTTTTTACGTTTATTAGTAGGTATAGTTCAACAATGCAGGTGTAGAAGAGAGTTATTTTTAATGAAATTTAAGGTCTTCTGGCATAGTGCCTAAAGTGCCTAATGCATAGAGTATTTAAATGATAAATTTTAATTTTAATTCTAATTATTTTTAATTTTCTGACTTCAAAAACAAAAGACTGTTCAATGTCGTTAAATTTTGCATAGAAAATCACCTATCATTAAAAATACGTCGAATGCTCCATAATTAGACAATAATCATTATTATTCACTTATCTTTCTCATTCTTATCCACTGAATTCTGGTTGATGGAATTCGTCTGCTTGATCGTATAAATCGCTCACTATGCCAGAAGTGGATGATCTGAGTGTTTTCAACTGATGCATATATTCGGAGGCTTGATTCAATTTCGCGTAGGTTATCATGGACAAAAACATCGAGTTATTTATGTATTCGTTGTGTATTTCTTTGCTCGTGTCCGAAAAATTAATGCGCAACGGCTGTTCGACGTTGGCAATATCTAAGCTTGGCGTAAAGTTGCCGAAAGCTACCACCCAATCTGCGCTGATAAAGATCGGAGTATTGGTCGACGTCATCAATCCAATCATATCACTGTTAGCATCAGGTTTGAATAGGTGACCGTTCAAGGATAAAAAACCAGCTAAAAACGCCTCGTAGCGCTGCTTGCTCGGAAATGTTTCTTTTAAAGAATAAACGAATTCGTTGGACAATAGATTCAGTTGATAATTGCTTTCAGTGACCGTCACAGTTTCCGGAAATTGTTGCATGAATTGTAGGAAGAGAGTTGAGTTCAAGAATTCAGCTTTGCGAAACATTTTGTACCCTGGCAATTGCGATTTTATAAAGTTGCGATGCTGTAGTTGGACGGAATTGGTTTGGTAAATCTTAACGAACCCATCGCCGATGATTACCTGGAAGTATTGTGAAATGCCTATTTTGAACATTTTTCGCATGCTTGATGCTTTAAAAGGTCCTCTATTAAACTTTTTGTCTTTGTCCGTCACATCGACCAATAACGCCCGTTTCTGACCCTTGATTTTGCATAAGAACGATATTGTGTGATTCACTTTATTATTAGAGACGTATTTTTCGAGCTCCCCTATTGGAAAATAGCTGTCAGCTGCCAAAAATTGACCGGCTATGAATTGTGCAATAAATTTGTACCCCGAAATCACTTTACTATACCACTGTATCAATTGTCCTATCTCATACTCGTTTTTGCTTTCTTCGTTCAAGCGATCGTTACGAATTCTATTAAATAGAAAGTAAAAAATATTGCGGCTGTGGTAGAAATCCATTTCGCGAATCGTAGAATATGTCCTCATGGTGGAATAAGGAGCGACCGCGCCGTGAGGTGATTTATTGTATTCCACTTTAGCATTCAAGTACTCGCTGGATCTAGTACACAAATGATACAACGTTAATAGATCTTCCATGATCTTGTTATCGTTTGGTAGAAGCTTCTTCGCGTTAAGTGAAATGGGAGCCAATCTCGGCATCAACGTCTTTTCTTCCATTGGCACAATAGTCGTCTGCACCCACTTGTCGGCTATTATCGATGGGTATAATCTTAAATTGCGTCCTTTTGGTACATTTACGCTTAAAGCGCCGAAAACAAAACTGTTGAAATAGTACGCGAACGGAAGCAGCTTAAAAATTGAAATGTAATCGAGAGCCAGATAAGTCATTATTTCGTTAACACTTCGAGAGACGTTTTGTATATCCGTGCTCCAAAGTTGAGGTAATAGTCTCTTCAAAGTGCAATTAGACGTGGAACCAGAGCTAGTAAATTCACGTATTGCTCCACCGTAGCCCAATGAACTCAATTTAGCTAACATGGGAGCCTGTGGCGCAACGCTTTTTTCATCCGCTTCAATGCTTCGCATTGTGAGATGAATCTCCATTCGATTCGTTTGAACTGTTATAATCCGTGATGAATTTCTCAGGCAGGATAGGAAATACTCTTTGATATACTTGGAGCTTCCTTGATTTACAATAATGGCATAAAATTTTTCTACAGCCTCTTTGCTGAATTTCGGTTCAGTCGCGTTTGCATCTGCGATTAATATAGCTTTCAGTGATAATCGCGTGGGGTCGTTGGTTCGAAAACTGACAAATATTTGAATTAGTTCGACTCGCTTTTCAATGTACATTGCATCGATATCTAAATCGTTCATATCCATTGCGTTAGTTATAGCGTGCAGAGCGCCGCTAAACATAAACGACCAATCCAGATTATTGCTAGGTGGTAGAAAAGGTCCAAACTCGTCGGATAATTTGCCGGACACAATGTCACCATTATCCGGAACTCGCATAATTTCCAAGTCTTTTGTTATCAAACTCAGTAAAAAGGCTGTGAAGACCTCATGAAAGGGCATTTTGAAGTCCCCTCAAGTAATAAATTTTGTTAGAAATCTATGAATCAACTTATCAATCGCTGATATGTAAGTTCGAACAGCACGCGCAAATGCTTTATTCAAGCGGATGCCTGAGCAGAAATGTAAGCGTACTAGGATAACCTACTCGCTGTCACGTCAGCTGCAAAATAAACATTGCTCAAAGTCTAATAAAAGCAATAAAATCTAGTCTTGATCATGTATGGCCGTTCGAAGTACGATGTAAAGATAATCTGCCTTTGACGGTATGTGTATGTGTGTGTGTGTCTGTGTATGCATGCATGTTCTTGCTTATGTGCAATCGGCACAAAGATGTCCAAGGTCAATTTTTAAGGGGGTTAAAATAAGAAATGTGGGATAGGTAATGTTTTTGAAAAAAACGATTTCACAGTGAAAAATGATTATATAGCTTTGAAACCACCACTTTTGAACATTTCTGGCTAAGCTGCGTACCCTATAGGGATGCAGCGGATACCCGCACGCTCTATTACCCGCTTCTTTTCTGGTACCCGCACCCGCTATTCCAAAATTTTGCTACCCGCACTCGTACCCGCACCCGCTAAAAATATCGTGATAAAACAGTGGGTGGCGGATAATAATAATTAGAATTTACGAAAAGAGAGAAATTGCATCAAGAAATTTTATTTCAGACGTTTAAACAATTAACATCTTATATTTCAAAGATTTATATTCTCATAAGCACTAGATTATATTTCAAGAACAGCAATTTTTCACACGAGTCTCCATTTGAACGAGAACGCAGTGGATCATATATAATGCCGGTGTCGCACCTTAAAGTGTCCGTGCCTTAAAGTGTCCGGCCGGACACTTTACGGTACCTTAAAGTGTCCGGCCGGACATTTTAAGGCACCTTAAAGTGTCCGGCTCTGCCTTAAAGTGTCCGGGCTACGCTGAGTATACGTGCATATATACGCCCACGCATATCACTCGCTGTACAATTAGGTAAGTAGGCATGTACATAAATGTGTACCTTGTACAATGTATTGAGGTATATAAATACAAGCAAGCCGATGTTTAACGAAGAATTCGTTGCATCGTCAGAGGCGTGGTTTAGCGAACTTGGAGATAAACTCGATTATAAAAATAACTTTCGTGAGGAACAATCGACGATATTTATGAATTTCAGTCATAAATGTTGTGAATTTAAAGTGCACACGGTTCCATTCACTCATGATTCTAAAAAGACATGCTAAGACTTCATTTCATATATTGCCTACCATGCTACCATTCATACACGTAACAAGGGGGTGGTGATTCCCATAGCTGAAGTCGTAAATGTAAAAATATAAATATAGATAAACATAAATTGTTTATTCCCCTCTCCCGATTTTGTGCTAAAACTTGCGATTTCTAGCCACTTTAGGTGCATTCTTTCAATTTTTGAATAAAAATTGAAGTTCGCGCACTCCCCATTATTGGTCGGCGAGCCACCCAACACTTTGGGCTTTTAAATGCCTGCTACTTTACATGGGCAGTGGGCAAAATTCTGGCAGTCAGATGGAGCACAACTGCAAAAAACGCTAAATTATTCAATTCTACTGATCTTCCAATTTGAAGAGACTTTGGATTTTTGGGGTTCAAACCCTATCCTTTTACGTCTACGTATGATGCCCACTCTATCCCAATGTTTAAATACATTTTCTCTCGCTTTTAAGCACGTTATTGTGGCCCGGACACTTTAAGGTAAACCCGGACACTTTAAGATACCTTAAAGTGTCCGGCCGGACGCTTTAAGGTGTGACACCGGCCTAGCTGAAAAGCTGCTCCTGCGAATTATTTTAAAATCGTTAATACAACAAAACGTTTTTTTCTCTTAGAGCTATTTTAACTCACTGATTCCTTCTTAATATCCCAAGACAGCAGCATATTTTCTATAACTTCGCTTAAATATTTTGCATTATGATGCTCAGCGCCTAATGGTGATGCCTGTAATACCCATTTCTTTATCGAGTGCGCTGTTAAACTGAAAAAATTTTTTAAAACATTTATCTGTATTTTGTGCTATTCAGAGTTAAGAATGCTAACCTAAAAAGTGATTTTGACATGTTAGACTAAATATCCGTAGTAAAGGAAATTCCGTTTTCACTGCAGGCCTTTAATTGATTAGCTATTTTCTCCCGTAGAGTTTCGAATTCGTTAATTACCTCATTTTTGTAGATCGTTCTTGATTTAGGTTCATAAATTGGTATCTTGAAAAATGAAGCTTTTAGCAATTTTTGATTACTTCAAAATTACACCAAAACACTTAAAATATGCAACTTCTTTCACCAAATCCATGAAACCTAGATTTTCTACAAATTGAAATGGTTGATCATCAAATGCAATCATTCTTGCAATTTTTAATCCATTCGTCTTGAATTCGGGTCATTCTTCTTCCATTTAGCTTTCTAAAAGAGCATAAAGAGGCACTCATTATGAGCCTTACTTCAATATCGGCCTGAATAACTGTATACTTTAGCAAACAATCCGTCCAGCGTAGTCTGAGTTTTCAGTTCTTCACTAAGTGTATTGTACACTGCTTTTTCAAGGAGAGAATGACAACAACAAGTGGCTAAACATTTTATTCTACAAAGGGCGAATATATTACTCATTTTCGTCAATGGTTCAACCACTGACAATTTATTCATCTTTGATCTACAAATTTAATCCATTGAGTGTAGTCTGCAAATAAGACAATCAGATTGAAGATTAATTTGAGTTTTACACACAGTTAATAACTGCATTAAGCGGATGAAAAAATAGAGCATTTTTAGCCCTATTTATTTTATGCTATATCTCACTGTTAAACCCGCCACCGGTACCCGCTATTTTTGAAGTGCGACATTCGCACCCGCTAAAGCAGAATTTTGGCACCCGCACCCGCTATTCCAAAAAATGTGCACCCGCTGCATCCCTAGTAACCTAGAAGAAAAAATGAAATAAAATAAAATTTCTTACATCAAGTTAGGTGAGCCACATGAAATGAATTTGTCTCTGCGTTTGTCATACGGGTTAAAGACGATTTGGGGGGGCATGCGAAAGTATAGTCAACGTTAAAGTATTTACCATTGTTCAACGATGCTCAGTGAGAACGGTCCCGTCTCGCTAGACCCACCGTCCCGCTTGACCCACCGTCCCGCTCGACCCACTGTCCCACTAGACCCACTTTTTCGTCCCGCCAGACCCACCGGAGGTCTCGCTAGACCCACCACGTGCATAATGAGGTGTCCCGCTTAACCCACCGTTTTGCGACCGTCCCGCTAGACCCACTGTCTCGGAAGACCCACCTGAGAAGAAAATTATGTACGCTTATAAGCAAAAACAGATACGATTGCAAAGTGTATCTATTCAAGTATATATGTTTAGTCAAATATATAAATAATTAATTAAAATATATTTACATATAATTAACCACCTAATCAATTAAATTTAATTAATAAATAAGTAAAATTTTATATATTATTGCATGAAATTGTGCACATTACAAATTATAACCTGCGAAGAAGATATGTGCATGCGTGCATGCATGTGTGTGGCAATGGTAAGTAACCAGCCATCGCAAAATGTTTTTCACTTAAGCGTCTTGATTATTTTTAAGACTCAGACTGTATGTAGTTAATGCCTATTAATTTATATTAAAATGCCTTGATTCATTTTTCTTTTATTAATTTTTAACTTCATTACATTAATTTTATAATTATTTTCAGATTTTAAAAATCCTAATTTATTAATTCTATTTAATTAAGTAAGTCATAATTAATTAAATACCTCATTAATGAATCAAAATTAAATTAATTAATCATTGCTCGATTAAATAAGCTTCCTACTTAATTGATTAACTAAGTTATAATCATTTAATTACCGTAAAATAATCAACTAAAATTGATTAATTGACTGATCAATAAATTAAACTCTTATTTAATTAATCATCTGACTCTTGATTAATGAATCAATTACTGTTAAGTAATTAATCAAAATCAAATAATTAATTAAATTTTCAATTCCGTGATTAATTAACCTATCTCTTTAATAGCTAATTAATTTAATCTGAATGGATTGCACTCATATAATAAATTAAGTTAGATTAAGTAATAAATTACTCTGAATTAGTTACTTTTATCAATTAACATATTATAGTAATAAGATCTTAATTAATTAACTGCTCCTTGTCATTTAATAAAAATTAATTATTTAATTCACTAATTATTTGGCTCTTGATTGTTCAATTAAGTGTTGATTAATTAAATCTTTATTGATTAATTTAATTCTTAATAAATTGACTCCTAAATAATTACACTTATAATTAATTAATAAAACCAAATTGAATAATCAACTTCTAATTATTGAATGTATAAACTATTAATTATTGATCTTTATTAATTAGTTGCTGATTTTTAATATACCTATCGACTTGTCATATTCGAATGAAGTACCTATGGTAATTATATACAATTGCACATTCATGAAAACAAACTAACCGCTTGTTATTGGCTGTCACACACCTCAAGCTCGCTCTTAAATTAATTATTACGGAAAAATGCAGAATTCACTTAAGCGTCTTGATAACTTTTTTCATTCCACGTGTAATATGTATATTTTCACTTTTTCGGGTGGGTCTTCCGAGACAGTGGGACTAGCGGGACGGTCGCAAATGGTGGGTCGAGTGGGACACCTCATTATGCACGTGGTAGGTCTAGCGAGACTTCCGGTGGGTCTAGCGGGACGAAAATGTGGGTCTAGTGGGACGGTTGGTCTATCGAGACGGTGGGTCAAGCGGGTCACAATCGTGAGAACAATGGCAAGGTTGGACGAAGGTCGGCGCATGTTGGGTCGCGCATCTGCGATTCGGGCTACTTCAGCATTCGATTTCCAACTCCGAATTTGCAAAATCATCGATTTTGAATGCCACCTTCAAATTCAGCGCATTTTTTGCAGCAAGATGATATAAAATTTGATTGAAAAATATTAAGTTTAAAAATCACTTTTTATTCACATACATAACTTGCCTGTTGCGCTTGTTGTTTTTCCTTATACATTTTCTGGGCGGAAATCTATAACACTTCTCTTTAAGATCTTCTCGAAGGAGTTAGACACAGACAGATCAAGTTTAGATTGACAACTTGAATTAAATTTTTAAATATGAAGTGATTATCTAGAAAAAGCGTCTGGTATATTATTGGATGTCTAGTCTATCCAGCACTTTTGTCAAGCTGCCTCCAATTTTTACAATATTCAGTGACTGATCATTCAGTTTCTTTCAATGGACGTCAGAAATCCGTATTATTTTCATAATTGTTTCACGGACAGAATGTAATAAATTCCTTTAAAAGCATTTTTATTTCAACTTGAAGACTCTAAATTTGTCATAGATAATTCGAATTTAAACTAAAGCAGAAAAGAATATGGTTCTACATTGAGGTAGACATCCTATAATGTATCAGACGCTTTTTTCTAGATAATCATTTCATATTCAAAAAATATAATTCAAGTTGTAAATCTGAACTTGATCTTTCCGTTAACTCCTTCGAGAAGATCTTAAAGATAAGAGCTTCGCCCAAAAAATGTATAAGAAAAGACAACAAGCGCAACAGGCAAGTTATGTATGTGAATAAAAAGTGATTTTTAAACTTCATATTTTTCAATTAAATTTTATATCATCTTGCTGCGAAAAATGCGCTGAATTTGAAGGTAACATTCAAAATCAATGATTTTGCAAATTCGAAGTTTGAAATCGAATGCTGAACTAGCCCGAATCACGGATGCGTGACCCAGTTCCTTTTGTTCTCATTTATTGACATGCGCCGAACAATGGTAATTACTTAAACGTTGACTATACTTTTGCATGCCCCCCAAAATCGTCTTTAGCCGTCATACGTAACGTAACATTAACGGATCCAGGAAAAGATTTCGGAGGGTGATCCAAATTTTAAAAGTTTCACTTATGCATTGATCATGCGTACTTACATAGATATGTACATAACTCCACCATTATTGCATTGCCTAGGTAATTCGGATACCTGGGTATGCTCGGGTAGGATATTGGATAAGGAGATCATGCGATGGACGCTCTTCTTCGGCTAAGGGTCTGGGGTGGCGCGCTTAAGGACCTCTAGCGTGGTCTGGTGCAGGGCCTGGAAAATTTAAATAAAATGTCGATACTAAGCTTTGCGTACATGGGCATGGTGAAGGGGGCCAGAGGGGAGTGGAATCCAGGAATAGATCATATAGTAAATTCTGGTTCATTGCTTTTTGAAAAAGGTCTCTTTTATGTAGAATCTAATAAAAGAGACCTTGTTCTATTCTTTTTCCTCGGTCAAAAGTTCTGGGAGGGAGTTAATCGAGTTTCCTTGAGGAGGGTACATGATTTATTTATATGGCTAATTATAGCGCTAAAATGATGAGTTTATGATGATTTTCTCACATATTGTTGTCGTTCCTTACCCCCGCCCCGTCACAACTCGTAAACATGTTTCAATTCGTTGTATTTAACTCTTCCTGAATATTTGTTCTTAAGTTTGCATGAAAGCAAATGATAATAAGATCGATAGAATGACTTGGACTATCAAATAAGGACAGAATAATGGACAAAATGGACAAAAAGCGTCTGAATAAATGCATGAATGGATAGACTTCTACTCAAAAAATACTTCAAATTATACTGCTGGACATCGTTTGGCGCTCTTTCATAATTCCAACAATAGGTTTTGGTCCGCAAATGGCCTGAGGGGGGTCTATCTTTCAAAAGTTGTGTTGGAGATACCCCCACCATACCCCTCCCAGTGTGCATGTTTGGGTGGAAACCCCCTAACTCCTAAGATCATGCATGCTAAGTATCATAAATTTAAGGGCTCGAAATTTTGGTGAGGTTTCCAATCATTTTCACAGGGGAGTTAAATAATCTCCAGTTTTTGGCCAAAAAACACCTTAAAACGGTCAACAAGTTCAATTTTTAAAAAAAATGGATGAGGGGTTTAAAAGTTTTTGGCTTTAGGTGAGGGGACAACCAACTTGAGATGGGGATTTAGATGGGGATCCCATTGTCCTCTTTGTCACATGTATGCTGACTATTCTGACCATGTGCATCTATGTTGCGTGGCTGTCCGCTTGGCGATTATATTTAATTTTCTAATTTTACGATGAAATTGTCACACTTGCCACAATAATATATTCTTTGCACTAATTTAGTATTATGCAGAGCAGCTAAAGAGTTTTACTTTACCTACCTACATTGTTTTAAATAGTAAATACTATGCATGTAACGGGTGGATCGGGGTCCTCCCCACCCAAGTTGGCTGTCCTCCATTTCCGCCAAAGCCAGAAAATTTCGATCCCTCCGATTTTTGGAAAAATTTGAATTTTTCGACCATCTGTAGGCGTTTTTTGTACGTTTTTGGACAAAAATTTGGGGTCATTTACCCTCCCTCCCCCACTTCGCCTAAAAATGACCGAGACCCCACCCCGAAAATTCGAGCCGTTACATCTATGCTAATTACCAGGCCCGTATTTAGGAATTGCGGGGAGGCCTACCCCCCCCCCGAAATAGGGAAAAACTTTCGTTTTTCCCAAGGGTCCCCCAAAGGGAAAAATTAAAAATTGGCGAAGTTCGTCTAAAACATCGCCAAAACAGGTTTTTAGCGTACTTTTGAGCAAGTAAACTCAAAATTTTCCGGCGCTTCGCGCCGGATTTATTGTTTATGTTTAGTTTTTGTCTTCTAAACCGCTCAAATTTGACTTAGACATAGAGAACATGCAGTGATCGTACGGGGTCAGATTTTCACCCCCGATCGGGGGGTCGGGGTCGGGGATGAAAAACCCCGGTTTTAGGGATCGGGGTCGGGGTTGAAGATTAGCAATTAACATTGCATGATTACATACCAATTTGAAAAGGATAAAATCGATACCTTCACTTGTTTGTAGAGCATACTATTAAAGCTGGTTATGTTCATTTTATTTTCATTCCAAGTTCAAGCATGGTTTTGGCAATTTAGCATTACTTTCAATTTTAATCACTAATCGCTCTCGCTTTTTCGTATTCTTCCACAGTTTTTTCATAACGGTTTTCTATGGCGCACTGATTGTAGAGGAGCCAATGGCGCGAAGCGCCGAAATTTTCGAAATTTTTACCGTTTTCATGTAGAATTTACGCCTCTTTATTGACAAACGGTTCGGAAATCATAAGTGACGCAAAGCATCAAGAAATTCAGTCATATTTTACCGCCCTAAGACAATAATCGGCGGTGCTAAGCGCAGGAAAATTTTGACGTTTTTACTCTTTAAACTCAATTTATACCGCTTAAATCATACAGAACAGATAAACTTATTGCGGCGCGAAGCGCCGAAAATTTGTCAAAAATTCCTAATCTTTTTACCTTTTCTGTCCTCCTACAAATCTCTTTCAACATGTAGAACGAGACTGTACGGCTGGTGGTCTGGGGTGGCGCGCTCAAGCGCCAACAGCGAGTCCAGAGCAGAACCCCCGAAAATTGTGTAAAAAAGCACTCTAATTTTTACTTAGTAAAGTTTAAATTTTCGCAAATTGGCAAAATCTCGGTTCTGAATTAAGTCCAAAAAAAATTTAAATTGATGAACACCTCCTACACAGCACAAAACTTCTGAGCTAAAATGCGTTTTTCGACCTCTGCTAATTACATAGCGCAGCAACGGGTCGCTGCCAATAAGTCATTGAAAGATGTATCAATGAGAATTTTGTTCTAACCATTTTCAGGCCCATTTGTGGCCTTCTTATTAACTTTCAGAAAACAGAAAATGCGCAAAAACACAAGAAAATTTGGTCTTTCCTTTCATTTAAAATAGAATTATGTGTCCTTGTAAAGAAAGATAAACAAAGCAGAGAATAGATAAATTGGTACACAAACATTTTCGCACTTTTACTATTATGTTCAACAAGCATATGCAGTTTCATTCAATGAACTAATAGTGCATTAAATCACTAAAGTGCTGCGAAGTGCTGGATTATTTTAACAGATTCAAGCTTTTAAATTCATTGGATCTGCATAACAATAAATAATAATGACTCGGCGCGAAGCGTGGGAAAATTTTGACGTTTGTGCCTTTTTAAACTCAATGTTCTGGACACATTGCGCCAGAATAATCATCTTAATTTCTGAAAAATTCCGGGGGACATGTGCCTCCATCCCCCGGCTACGCCTGTGATTCCGCAGTAATTTCGGCGCACTTCTTAATGGAAAATATGCCGAACATGTATGTACGTCTTAACAACATGGCGACCAGGCGTACTTTTTATGGAATATCGCGAGTGTCGAGTTTAACATAATAATTTTGCTGGTGAATGAATCGTCCTTTGTTCCGAATTTATTTGCTATTTATACAATTCTTCTATGTACCAACGGATAAAATGCTTTGTTTCACCCCCGAAAAAGGTTCAACCCCGACTCGAAAAATCATGCCCCCCGGTCAGGGGTCGGGGTTTAGGCCGGGGTTTTTCGGGGTCAGGGTCGGGGTCCCCGCACGGTCACCGAGAACATGTCAATTTTTTTCCAGCGCTGTGCGCTGGATTCATTGTCCAGCTATAGTTTTTGCCCTCTAGCTCACTCAAAACAGCTCAAATTTGAGGTTTGACATGGGAAACATGAAAATTTTCCGGCGCTCCGCGCCGTATTTACTGTTTATATATGCTTCATACATGTGTACGTGCTCTTGAAGGTTTGAATGGCCGCTTTCCATAATGGCTGCTGACCCACGCTAAACGGCTGCGACCATACATGTAACAAGGGGATGGGTCGATCCCCTTCCAGAGTTAGTCGTCCCCTATCCCCTAAAGACAGAAGATTTTTAACCCCCTCCCGATTTTTGGAAAAAATTGTAATTTTGGCCATGTGTTCTTTGGCCGTTTTGAGCCAAAAATTTAAGGTCATTCAGCCGCCCCCTTTAATGGCACGGAATCCCACCCAAGATTTTAAGCCGTTATATGTATAGCTACGACCCCATCAGAGAAAATGTGCTTTTGGCTAAAAAAAAGCCAGATTTTCGGCGCTCTGCTGCACCTCATACTGTTTTTTAAACCATATTTTGTCGAATTCACTCAAGTTCCTTTCAAAATTTTTTTGTTTTTTATATTCTAGAAGGAACGAGCATTATCTAAACCATCAAAAATCAACACTTTTGGCGGATTCCTATCGTTTTTTCAGTCCAAAATGCATACATGATTAGGGGAAACCGCAAGATTCTTTCTAGATTAAAAATTTTAGAAAAAAATTTATTTTTTAAAATAAATATATATATCACGCTGATGAAGGCTCAAAAACACTATTTTGTTTTGCTCACCGTACATGCACATAGGGAGGGGTGAGAGGGGGTATTACTCCCGCTCAAGGGTCCAAAAGCAAGGTACTGTCGAGCAGTTTGTGTCAAAAATAGTGTATTTTCGAGTGATTTTCACGTAAAAATAGCCAAAAATACAGTTTACTGTAGTATAAATAGTGGATTTCACTCCTCCCTTACCCCATTATTTCGATTTTACCCATCCCTGGCCAGCCTGACCTTGTGCATCTGTGTTGCCCACCTACAAGTAGTTGTTGAGAGATCTGGCTTCAAAATTTTAGCCCCCCTCACATGCCTGTGGCCGCGATGCATATTATTTTCTGTACAATGTTATGTCATCACACATGCACACTGAAAGGGTTATGAAGGGGGTATCCGTCTACCATGACTTCTGAGAAGCATATCCCCTCAAGCCATTTTGGACCGAAAACCTATTGCTCGAATCATGAAAAAGCGTCAAATGACATCTAACAACGCAATTTCAAGTATATTATACTCGCTTTTTAAGTAGCATACTGTTCAGTTCATTCGACGAGACAAATTTCTTTCATTATTTCGTATTTGATGTTACAGACCATTCCATGACCACTATTGATCTGTTTTCATGCAAATTTATCCAAACATATTCATGAAGAATAAAATATAACGAATTAAGTAAATTTGACGGTAAATAGGTAAGCAAAATACACATTTACCCTTCCCTTAAGGAAACTCGCTTTACCCCTCCCCCATAGCTTATGACCATGTGCATGTATGAATGTCATCACACATGCGCACTGGAAGGGGTATGGGGTATCCCCTACCAGGACTTCTGAGAAGCACACTTCCTCAGGCCATTTTGGACCGGAACCGACTCCTTGAACCATCAAAAAGCGTCAAATAATGACTAATAGTGTAATTTAAAGCGCATATACTTATTTTTAGAGCAGCAGACTGTTCGATTTATTCGTCAAGTTACTTTTCTTCCATTATTTTTTACACATTTGATGTTAGAGGTAATTTCATAACCCTTATTGCGATTGTTTTCAAGCAAATTTGAACATATTCATGAAAAATAAAATACGATGAATTAAGTTCAAAAATTTGACATTAAATAGGTGAAAAACCAGTCATTTACCCCTTCCCCCCTTTTACCCAAGGAAACTAGCTTTACCCACTCCTAGAGCTTTTGATTGTGTGCATGTACGAAAGTTATTTCGAGTAAAATACTTTCAACATTGTGCACTTTGCCGTCTGTTATTAAAAATCGTCCTCTTTTCTTAAACCGATGCCGTTAGTAAAAATATGAAGCATCGAAGCGTGAAATATCGAGATATAAGACGCTTTTTTAACCATTCTGCTTGAGGGTAGTTGAGATATTTATTCTAATTCAAGTTTGGCGAGAAAATGACTACGTTGTCGAATACGCGCTCGAATTCGGCTTTTTGCGTCTCTCGTCGGCCACAAGACAACGCCTCCAAATTCCGGTCTTGTTGGTCCAGCTAGGTAAAAAACTTAGAAAACATAGGCAATAAATACCGTACCCCTTATATTACGCTTCATTAATCGAAATGGACGTTTTGGCGCCACACTCTTTGTAATATTATTAATTATTTACATTTCATTTATGATTGAAGTATAATACTGATTCTGGAAGCCCATTCAATCCTCTACGTGATGGTATAAATTACTTTTAGAATATCTCTGAATTTAGTGAGATAATTAAATGCATCTTAAAATACACTGGATTTTCTACAGTTTTTCACTCGTACACAAATGAATACTCATCGAATCGAAAAGAACAAACAATACGCTATTTTGTAGCTTTTAGGACCTGCTTCTGAATATATAATTAATTTTAAAATTGCTGTAAAATTGATTTAATTAGAATAATTTATAAGTTGCTGGCGTCAAAACGTAGACCCTTCATTAATTAATGCTTATCGCCTCGGGCAATGAGCATAGATGCGCAGCGTGGCCGATCTGGGTGGTCGGCCGGTCTGGGGAGTCAATTAGTGAGCTTTTCGGCCAGGACGACCTCAGGAAATGGTAAAAATGCTAAAATAGCTCTAAAATTACGTTATTCCACAGTTCTGGTCAATTTCAAGCTCTTTTGTTTGAAATTTTGAGATTTTCTTGTCCATTTTTGGCTTTCATTTCGCCTCATTTTTCTGACAATTTCCCATTTTTCCGTTCTGATGGTGGTCAGCCCCAAAACTCCCACGTGCATGTCTATCTATGAGCCTATTATCTAACCTTTTTAAGCCTAAGTTTACTTTTTATTTTTATTTTTATTTATTTTATAATTTTATAGATGGCGATTGATATTTGATCTCACGAAACGATAACGAAATTTGCATACCTATCTATTGATATGCATTATTTAAAGTTTTAAATCATTGAAATCATTGTATGGTGCCGAAAATTCGTGATAGCATAAAATGAAGTGAAAAAGTGTAACACTCAGGCATGATACGTAACTTGCTTTGTTACATACATGTGTGTAAATTAAAGGTATAGTTCTCGCCCCGGAATTTAAACATTAAACAGTCCTTCCTTGCTAAGGATTGTTAAGGACTGATTGATTGATTGGATCGGATTTAATAATGGATTGTTTGAGTTGATTGTTATCGATCGATTAAGGATTGATAAGTCTATATTTACCTTTGTGTTTATTTATTTTTTATTTTTTATTTTTTTAAATTTCATCCATTTGTTTATTTATATTTTTTGTTCTTTATACATATGTCTGTTTTGACACAGTATTCCGAAACGCGCGACGACGTAGTGTGTTATAAAATAGGCCGAACAATCCTTAAGGATAATTAAGTATCCGAATTCGTGGCGATAAGTTTACCTGCATGAAAAATTTGGATTTTAGCCAACTTTTCGAAACAAAGCTTTATTGTTTTGTACAAACGATAATTAGTCGAAAAGTCATGTCGAAGAGTGCACGAATGATTCAAATGTAATGTAATGTAATGTTTATTTCGTAGAAACATAAAAGTAGTAAAAAACCGATAAAAACGATAAAAAATAGGAGTAAAACGCATTAATATTATGTTCTACAGGAGGTCACTTGGGCAGCTTAATTTGTTTTAGATCCAGATCAAGACGATTGCTTCGGCGATTCGTTTAGCCGTTTTTTGATGAGCGAATTTTTAGGCTACGACGATATTCTCATGTCGAGCATTAAGTCTTTGGCCGAAAACGAGGACAACAAGGGTAAGTTACTTTGTTAATTATTTAATTGATTAATTTATTCATTCATTTGTTTTATTTTATTTCATCTGCTACGAAACCAAGAAAATATGACTTTGATAGGTCATGTGATGTGATATGCTTCAAGTTTGCAGATAAATAAATAAATGAATAAATGAATAAATAAATAAATAAATAAATGAGGAAATAAATAAATTAATAGGAAAATGCCGTAAGATAAAAAAAGAGATGAAAAATGTACTCAACTAATAAAAGCAAATATATATAAATTGATAAATAAGAAATAACACGCACAACTATTTTAGTATGAAATTCATGTCTAATATTTCTCGCTGAGCCATAATCATTTTATTTAGAAATTTGTTATACGCATAAAATATTCCTTACGCAGGAATTGAATTCATTTGAACCACGCTGTCTGATCAAAGTTTTATAAATTATAAATTTGTATACGCAAAAAAATTTAATAACTTTTTATTTTATAAAAAATGGCCTCAGTTTTTTTATGCCTTTTTGTGACGTGTTAATTCAGGTTCTTTAAATATTTGCATTCAGTGAAGTCGTAAATATATCGACGAGCGTAGTGCACATTGTCACCACACCTGGGCGTAGGGGGGGGGGGGTTTGGGAGGTATGCATCCCCCAGAAACCAAAATACCCCCCAGAAATCAAAATACCCCCCCCTAGAATTCAATTTTTGAAAATTTTTTTCTTTTTTTTCGCAACTATTTAGATGCCAATGGATAGTGCTTGATGAGAAACGTCGAAAAATGGTGTTTTTATCGCCACACCACCATTTTTAAGGCCATTTTTTGACCTTCAAAAAATCTTTCACCCCCCCCAGAATTTTCTTGCTGCCCACGTATGATTGTCACCCGTTCACTCTTTCATCGTATCTTTGACTTTTACTATATTTCTACTTTATTTTATATTAATTTTTTATTTAAAATTTTTCCTTCAATTATTTTTGCTGAAAATGAGATTTATACGTTTTTAATTATACTGTAGGCTATTTGAGAAATTTGGGCACTGGTGAACAATTCCGCTTCGTTAATATGTGGATGACAAGGACTTCGTATTTTTCGGCTTTTGTCGTAATGGCGATTTTCACGTTTTTAGATATTTTCCAATGATAATTTCATTAAGTACTCAGATCGATTTGGAACACCTCTATTGATTTATTTTAATTTTTTTTACTTTATTTGAAATGTTTCATTTTATTTTAATGGGTCAATTTATTTAATTTTAAACTATCCATTTTTCATTTTATTTTAGAAAAGTCCAATTAAATTCAGAACCGAATATACGTTTCGTATTCATCCTCGAAATTTTGCGGACGGTTCGTTTTTTCTTTAGCTTTATAAGGCATCGTTTACTATATTTTTAAGTGGAAAATGTGAGTATCAGCATTCTTCTCGATTTTTAATCCAAAATTTTATATTCTTTAAGATTAGAAATGAAAAATTTGAAGATTAGCTTCTCTGAATAGCCGGCTAATCATGATTTCCAGTTTTGATTTGGTAATCACACTTAGATTTTATTTAAAAATTTGTCCAATTTTGCCTCAGTATCTGCTTAATCGCGTACTAGAGTTTTACTGTAGTTTATTAGCTTTTAATACGCTGATCGCTATATAATATTTTTTAAAAAATAAAAAATGCATCACAGGCCCATATTGCAATGCAACCTATTGTTATTTTTTGCTTGTTTTATCTGTTTCAGATGCACTTTTTCTTTGCAATCATAGGTGCACAAGATCAGGGTCGGCAGGGGGTGAAATCCCGAAAATCCAGAACAGTAAATTTAACGTTAACGAGTTTTTTGCTGTTTTAAGGATCAAAATGGTCAAAATCGCCTATAAAACGTTTTTTCGTGGTAATATCGCATTTTAGAAGCATTTTTAGTCCATTTCGACTGCATTATATCACTTTTAACACTGAAAAATTGTAAAAATTTATCATTTTTGGGCGCTTTTTGTGTAAAAAGTACTTAAAAGTACTCATCGGCGCGGATAAATTTTGACATTTTTATTGCTTTTGACCTCAAAAATGATGCAAAAACGTTCCATCGGCTCAAAATTGTCGGACAGTACCTGTCTGGTTGACCCTTCAAGTTTTAATACCCCCTCACCCTCTATGTGCATGTATGTTTGCAATCGTCTACTTCACAGCTTTTTGAGTATCTTTTCATAGGCTTAAATTTCAACTTAACTAGTCATTTATATGCATAATTAACAATCGTCGCTTTTCGCTCCCTTAAATTTTTTCTGACCTTCCCTCAGAATTCGTGATCTTCAAACAAATTAGCAGGAAAAAGCTGTTTTGAGCGTTTTTTTAATATCTGTTTACTCGAAAAATGTGAAAGTTTCGGCGCTTAGCGTCAGATACTCATTTTTTGACTATTTAAATTTATTTGAATTTTGTGATGTTTCTACGTTTTAGAAATGCACAGTTTCGTCAGAAATCCAAAAATATGTTTTTGACGCGTACTCACAATTTTTGGGTCCGAAAAGGACACTTTAGAAAATATTTGGCTTCTTACCCTCGAATTCCCATGCTGTGCATGTCTGGATATGATTTCCCAGATACTAAATGACCATATCTGGGGCGTGGGGGTTTAGGGGGTATGCACCCCCAGAAATTGAAATACCCCCTAGAATTCAATTTTTGAAAATTTTTTGTTTTTTCGCCATACCACTATTTTAAGGCCATTTTTTAACCTTTGAAAAAATCTTGCACCCTCCCCCAGAAGTTTGGTGCTGCCCACCTATGCAAATGACCCGCAGATCCTAGAATTTCATCTTTTGAATTTTTTGCAAATTCCATGCCGATTGATAGAGCTCGATGATAATTGTCGAAAAATGGCGTTTGTTGGCCGTGCTATGAATTTTTCATTGTTTTTCATAGAATTTTCTAAGTTTTTACCCCAGGATTTTGACCCTGTTATGCACGATAAAGAATGAGTGTCCCAATTGTTTCCAGACGTTTGCGATATCGATGTTATTGCGATTTTCTCATCACTTGATATTCGTGTTTATTGTGGATCTGTTGCAATTAGCCGAAATGAACGCCGTTTTAGCCTTTCCGGCCGCACCCCTATTAACTGTTATTTTAGCATTAGTTGGTAAGCAGATACTTATTTATCAACATCAGACCCGTATCCAGGATCCGGCCAATTTGGGGGAGGGGGGTGGGCGCACCTGAGATAAATTGGTCTGTATGTCGAGAAATTCGTCGGGATAGCTCGCAAAAACCGCTTTTTCGACGTTTTCCGACATGCTCTATGCATTGAGACTATAAAATTCGAATTTTTTTGTAAAAAAAATTTTTCTCACTCAAGAGCGTAGGTGGGCGGCACCGAAATTCTGGGGGTGCAAGATTTTTCAAAGGTCAGAGCTTAGCCTTAAAAATGGTGGTATAGCGAAAAAAACACTATTTTTCAATGTTCCTCATCGAGCACTATCCATTGGCATCAAAAAATTGCGAAAAAAAACAAAAAGATTTTTAAAAATTGAATTCTGGGTGGGATATTTTGGTTTCTGAGGTTATCTTGGTTTCTCGGTGGGGGGGTTGCATGCCCCCTAAAACACCCCCACGCTCAGGTGTGCTCTAAGAGGCTATAAAAAGTTGCATTTTTTGGTCGCACTTGAGCCAAATTTGTGGAAAAACTGCCAATCTGGCGCAAACCGCCGAAATTTTGCAGGTTTTACGACTAAAACATGCGATTTTTCCATCTTCCCGTATATTATCTTACCTTTCAAAATTTTTTTCGGCCAAGGGGGCGTCCGCCCTGCTCCCTCCCTTGAGTGCGGCCCTGATCAACATCATAATATGTACTTATGCTCACGTAGCAGCTCAAAATTTCGGATGGGTGCTGAAAGTGCTTCATTTGGGTGGGCAGGTAAAAACCCTTCTTGTCAAAAACGGCTAAAAATGACCAAAAATCGTCAATTAACGCCAAGTTCTTGCTCAAAAGTCGAATAAAGGTAAGGGACCTTGGCTTTCATGGAATGGGTGTGAGACGTGCGACTTTGGCTTAGAGCCCCCTATTACATTGATGATTATCATACACGCGGATGGGGGTTCCCCCACCCGAAGTTGGTCGTCCCCCTATCCCCTCAAAATCAGAAAATTTTTGACCCTCCGCCAATTTTGGCGAAAATCTGCCTTTTTAACCATTTTTAGGTACCTATATGGTAAAAAAGTTGGAAAGTTGGAGGTCATTCCCCACCCTAAAAATGGCCGGAGACCCGCCACTAAAATAAGTGTATGGCGCGAAGCGTCGAAAGCTCGACACTTTCGAGTAAACAGATGACTAAAAACGCTTAAACAGTATTTTTCTGTACGATTTTTTTGGACAATCAAAGATTCTAGAAAGGGGGTAAAAACCTTTGATCATCATCATGTATAATGCATCCAGTCAGCATCTCCAAGTTTATTTTCCGATGCCGACCGTAGTGTTTGTTCTGTATATTTAGACGTACTGTGTCTAAATTTCCTTTGCGTATATTTGGCAGAGTGTTATCTAAATATGTGACGACTAGTCAAAATCATTCAGATAGGCTACCATTGTATCTATCGGCGGACCCCTTGTCTAATTTTTAATAAAAAATAGCAAAAAGTAAGTAATGAGATTTTCGAGCAAGCTTTAGCCAAAAATTAGACGAGCGAACGTCGTCCGACTTTGGTATGGGGTTTCCTCTGCATAAATTAGCACTTTTGGGCGCTTTGAACTTCTTTGACAACCTTATTTCACCAGAATTTAATTTTAGAAATTCTTCTTTTTCGCCATCCTTGAATTCTACTATATCGACGAAATGTTATGCATAGTGGACAATTTTTCAACCTATGTAATTTGCCTGTAAAAATGCTTCAAAGCGGTGCTACAATAAGCACAATAAGCAAGAGCTGCAGAAAGCTTCATTCTGATTCAGAAATTTGATTTTCTGCACATGGTTTCACGGAATAGATTAATGATTGGGGTTGTTTGAAAATTTGGACAAATATCAAAACATGGCTTCTGTTCATTCTAGTGTTGACTGTTAATTTTGTGACGACCGAAAGAAAGATTGATCAAAGTTTGGAAAAAGTGTTCAGAAATTCGAGAAAAAGTGTTCAAAGTTACATAAAATTGTTTAAAGTTCCAAAAAGTGTTCTAAGTTCTAAAAAATATTCGAAGTTTCAAGTGACTATCTTACGATTCTGCAGGTAATTCGATTTAATTTAATTTCGATTCCGACTTTGTTTTAATTTTGTGTTTTTCCTGCATTTTTCTTCAATTTTGCAGGCATGGAAGCCATAATGTCAGAATTTTTTAGCGACACGGGCACTGCTTTTTACGTTATTTTAATTGTTTGGATAGCCGACCAATACGACGCTATTTGTTGCAGATCACCCATCAGCAAACGATACTGGCTAAGGCACTACATTATATTTCCATGCGCCTTATTATTTATTAATTTACATATTAATGATTATAATTTATTAATTAATTATTATTAATAATTTATTTATTTATTAATATTATTTTTAATTTCACCATTTTGGAATTTACCTCTTCTTTAACTGTCTGCAACGGCTAAAGAGTTTGAAATAATAATGTTTTTGGTCCATTAGACAAGCAAAGATCTTGGATAGCGTCGAAGTTTTAGATTTTTACAAACTTATTAATTGAAAAATAACGGTACTGGAAAATTAAAAAGGTAAAATATAAAATATAAATGTAAAAAAGCCTAAAAGAAACGTATAAAATAATAAAAATTAATTGATTTGAAAAAAATTGAATTTAAAAAAATGAATTGATTTGAAAACAAATTTAAATTCAAAAATTAAACTTATAACTCTGTAGGCGTAAACGTAAAGATGTAGAGAAAATTAAGACATACAAGATTTAGCCCATTTATGAGGGGCTGGTTAACATAGGTGCACAAGGTCAGGGTCGGCAGGGGGGTGAAATGCCAAAAATCTAAAACAGTAAATTTAACGTTCACGATTTTTTTGCTGTTTTAATAATCAAAATGGTCAAAATAGCCTATAAAACGTTTTTTCGTGTTAATAACACATTTTAAAAGCATTTTTAGTCCATTTTGACTGCATTACATCACTTTTAACACTAAAAAATGCAAAAATTTATCAATTTTGGGCGCTTTTTGAGTAAAAAGTTCTCAAAAGTACTAATCTGGCGCGAAGCGCCGGGAAAATTTTGACATTTTTACTGATTTTTATGTCAAAAATGATGCAGAACAAGACCTGTTTGCTCAAAATCGCCGGACAGTACCGGTCTAGCTGACCCCTCAGGTGGGGGGGAAGTAATCCCCCTATGTGCATGTGTGCTGGTTAACTCATTAGAAAGGAAATGAAATATATCAAACCTAACAGTCGTCTTTATATGCGATATATGCATAAGATTCTCCAATAGCAATCGGGTCAACTGGATTCTAAATTTTTTAGATTTTTCTTTCTTTACCACTTTGCGTTCTACGCCTATCAATATCGATTTAATGGTCAATACAATGGTTTGTCGTTGTTGACTTCGTGGCTTTTTATTCAGGTAATTATTGCAATTTAGTGTGCGCAAGTTTTTTTCGGAAAATGTGTATCACCGAGTAATGAACAAATGGTTAAATTAATAAGCGGTTTTTAAAGCATAGTCTGCATACATGTACAGCATGGGCATTCTGGAGGGTCAGGCCCGAGAAATTTTTCAAAAGTGCCTTTTTTGGGCTAAAAAACGAAGGGTACACGTCAAAAAAACTGTTTTTCTGACGTTTCAGACATTTTCAAAAAAAAATTGGAAAATAATTGGGTAAATTGAACAAAATATAGTCAAAAAATGTGTGTATAGTGCGAAGCGCCGAAAATTGGAGATTTTTGAACCAAAAATGAGCTAAAAACGCTCAAAAGGGCACACTTTTTGCAACTTTTATTAACCTTTACGAAAAATCGACAATGCTGAGAGGGGTGTCAGTTGCCATTCTGGGGGTCTAAGCCCCCCTCGAACCCCCTCTTAGAACACGTCTGATAGTATGTGCTTTTATGCATGCATGCATGCATGCATGCAGCAGGTGCATTCATCTTTAATAAATTTGGAATTAGTTTAGTACGTTTTCTTTTTGGTTTAACTTTTTATAATCTGAAGTTACCCTATTTTCTACTTCGAAGCTTATCGGCGCAGTAGTTCGAGATAAATGATTATACGATTCGCCGCTTTTTCCCTACTGTAAGATTTTGTGATTTACGTAGCTTCAAAATTGAGCTTTTTTATCGAGGATAGGGTTAGTTTATCCGATTTATTTATTTAACCAAGGTTTGGGCCATGATAGAAGTATCGAAAAAGGAAATTTTTCGTCGTTCACTTATGGCTAAGAATGACGCAATTTTCGGTGGGTGGGAATGGCGTGTCCTCTAAGGCTTAAGCTTTTTGTGGGAGATAAAATATAGGGTAATATTGTTTATTAGATGTTGTTTGGAAAAATTGGAAGGACCCGCTATTTTGGTTAAAAACTCTAAAAAATAACAAGAAAGTTTCTGATCATAATTTGACCGGGAACTAAAATTGGGGAGGGATTGGACATTTGGCTGTATATCAGTATGGTTTATATATGCACGGCTGAATGCAGAAGTCAAGATGGGAGGATAATCATAATTGAATTCGTCCATGCCCCTGTCAAATGAGAGTTGGAAAATAAAACACAAAAATAATTAAAAATACTACTAATTATTATACTGAAGAATGACAAATTTAATAATTAGGATTATTTCTTATCGAATGCGGGACGATAATATAAATTTCTAAGCCAGTTTATCTTTCTTTAGCCAAAAAATTGGAACTTACGCGGATCGCCCCTCTGAACCCAACTACTTTTGAGCTTAGTCAATATTAAAGGCCCTTGACACTTTACTGTTACAATTCTCAATTCGTAAATAGAGTTCGACTTATGTAGATTCCTTTGTTTGTTTTATTTTTTTACAATTATACGCATAACATTTTTCAGCAATGATTTGAAAAATTTTTACCAATTACCGCTCGTTTTATAATTATCAGATCTTATTATCATTATTATTATTATTATTATTATCATTATTATTATTATTATTATTATTATTATTATCGTTGTTGTTATTAATATAATCTTTATATTTTTACGTGTTTTTTTTATTCAGCACTCAATGCTGTACTTTTTCCATCATTACGAATTACCGCTCGTTTTACACGATCAAAACGTGCGGCGTCTGTTGAGCACTTTACAGCGAAACGGATCCAACGCGGCGGCGCAACGCGCCACCGCGCGGCCCACGCTGTCGACGCCGTCCACAACGGGCGCCGATCGCTCCGCTCTAATACGCCGCAACTTGTGCCATTTGAGAACGTCGTCGGACCAACAAAACCGTAAGCTTGCTGTTTTGTTTGCTCGTAAGCCTTTATCGCAAATAATAATATATTATTATTATTATTATTATTATTATTATTATTATTATTATTATTATTAATATTATTATTATTATTATCACTATGAGTATTATTAATATTATTATTATTATTATTTTTTATTATTATTATTATTAATATTATTATTATTATTATCACTATGATTATTATTTATATTATTATTATTATTATTTTTATTATTATTATAAATATTACTGTGGACGATCTGCCTAATTTAAAATAGAATCTGACGTGGAGTACGTGAATAGCAGCAGTCCGCCCCCGCCCGAGTTCGGTTGCCCCTTTCCTCAATTACCGAAAAATTGAGATTTTCCGTACCACTGTTTTCTTAGCGCGGCGCAAGAAACCCGTCCTGCGGTAATGAGGCATTTAGTACATTAGCGCCATGCGCAAAGGCTTTTTGGGTGAAAAATAGAAATTCTAACATTTTGTACGGCATTTTTTAAGGAAAATTTTCAAAAAAGTTTTGTTAAAAATGTATTACTTCGGTTTCCCCATCGCCGCTCTTTTGTATTATCATCAGCGCTTACCATACGTGGGCAGGAAGAAAATTCTGGGTGGGGGGTCAGGATGAGTAAAATTGCAAAAATGCTACTAAAAATAGAATTCTCGGGGTCTACAGTAATCTGGGGGTTCAAACCCCCCTCCCACGCCCATGTGGGGCGCGTAGCTGCCTAGTTTTACTAAAATGTAATATTTCAATTAGAAATCCTCTTACGGCTCATCTATCTTTCCTTTGTTATGCTCTTCTGAAGGCGTAGCATCGATTTTACTTCCTTTTTCCATTTCAGTTAGCACTAACTACCTGTCTTTGCGTCCGCAATTACAAAAGACTTCTTATTCTGCACAAAGACCGATTCATCGTTTCTTGAAAAATTTTAATTAAAATTATTAGCAGAACCAAAGTTTAGCGTCAGGTCATTTAAAATTCAAGAAAAGATTAATTATTGGATTAATATTACTAGGCGGGCTCATATCCAGGAGTACCGGAATGAAATTTTTCATATTTAACACAGTGGTACTCTCAAAATGCGTTTCATTGACCGCCAAAACATATTCTACCGACTTTGCATAAAGGAACACATGCTTATTTGGCGCTTTTCGCCAGATTAATTGTCTTTACATTATGTTTGTCCTTTAAACAGCCCAATCTCGAGCTAGAAATAGGGAAAATGCCAAAATTTTTGGCGCTTTGCGCCCAGTTATTAAGTTTTTGTATTGTTTTTTGCAGTACACAAAAAATGGGTGCCAAGGCAGCTTAGAGGAATTGGTCAGTATTGCATGGGCCGAGTCGTGTATATTGATAGCATGAACGAAGGCTCCGCTTGCAAACGCTCTATTTTGGCCATTAGCGGGCGGGCGAATGAAGGTGGCGCTGAAGAATATTGTTCCCTCCCTTAATTACTTTTGGGCAAAAATATGGCATTTAATGCCATTTTTAGCTGTTTTTTCTATTTCGTCCAAAAAATAGAAGACCAATCAATCAGCCTTCCCCGGATAAATAGCCGAGGGAGCACACATGCGAAAACGGGGGCGCTCGTCCACTTAAAGTAGGTCGTCCCGCATCCCCCAAAGCCAGAAAATTTTCGACCCCTGCCCGATTTTTGGAAAAAATGCATTTTTGGCCTTTTCTAACTGTTTTTGGTCGTTTTCGATAAAAACTGAAGGTCATTTACCCCGCCCCTCCTCTCCCTTTCTAAAAATAGCCGGACATTTCACCCAAAATTTTGCGCCGTTGCATGTACGATGGGGAGCGACCATATTAGCGGGTCCGGTGTGCCAACGAAAATAGCGCCTGAAAATTCCATTCTTTGATCTACCGTATTTTGCGGGGGTATTTTGTATTCTGGAGCGTAAATCAGCCCCCAAACCCTATTCGCAGCTATCTGTGCATTCATAATAGCCTTACCTAAATATGCCTTTTGATCAAGATATGCACATTGTGTGCGTTGAAATGCTAGAAAAAGTGTCTAATTTGTTGTCTAATGCTAAAATTTTAGTCGCCGCTGGCCGCAGCCAGACGTCGGCATCGTCGGCGATCGCCACGGCTCCGTCCGTCGGCGAACTTTTCGCCAACCGACTCGTCGCCAACGCTTTGCGCGACGCGTTCGATTACTCATCGTCGTCCTCGGCACCAGCCATAATGTCATCGTCGACAACGACGGCGCCGATGACGTCAGAAGCGACGACGTCGATGACGTCACCATCCGAGACGGCAGCGCCAATGACGTCATCATCGAAAGTTACCACGACAGCGCCGATGACGTCATTGACGGAAGCGACGACGCCAATGACGTCATCGCCAGAAGCCACATTAGCGATGACGTCATCATCGAAAACGTCAATAGCAATGCTCGAGACTCCGCCCGTTGCTATGACGTCATCGTCGTCAGATTCTCAATCGTTGACGTTATCGGACACGTCGCCGGTGTCGTCGATGACGTCATCGGCGTCGCGCGAGGAATCGATGATTTCTCCCGATAATAATGCGCCATCGTCGACGGCTTTGATGACGTCGTCGATCGAATCGATGTCGCCGTCGCAAAAAATAGATGACGTCATCGGATAATTTTTATCTTACGCAAATTACCGATCGATATTACGACCACGCAATGCGAACGAGTGCGAATTGAAAAAGCCAATGTGATTGTAATGAATATTAAATGCGTTAAGCGATGTCCTCGTTTCTTATTAATTAATTTTCAGTCGTAGTCGTTGTAACCAGTGGCGGATCCAGGATTTTCCTAAGGGGGGGGGGGTCGGTACCCCTAAGGGGGAGCGGAACCCTGACTTGGGCGGAAAAATTAGCCGTTTTAACCCGAAATTCGCTAAAAATCGCTCAAAAATCCTTAATTTTGCGCACTATTTTGGGCCAATGGGGGGTGGCCGCCTCCCCCCGCCCTTAAATCCACCCTTGGTTGTAACGATGCGGTATACGTGGCGAAAAATCAAGTTGTGTAAAGTAAAACTATTGAAATACTTTTTCAAACCTGCTTCTGTCTTTAATTTTAAAGAATAATTACTTGTTGATCAGAAAATGATTTTTAAATAATTCTAACCGATTTTTTGAAATATTTTTCGATCGAAAATCAGACTACGCGGTTGTATCACTGAAGCATTTGTTGTTTAGCGTTGTTCGAAGTCAATATCAACAAATATGTTTTATTATCAAAAATTTTATTTGGTAATGAATTTGAAAATAAGTTCAATTTAAATATAATAAAGATTAAACTGAACTATTCCTTATTATCTCTACGTAAAAAATCAATACTAATATGTTTAACTATATCTATGATTGCTGCTTCGACTTCAGATAGCGATATATTCTTAAGCTCGTTTAGTTTAGCATCGGATTTGGCTGAACCATCAAATATTGGTAAAGTCAAATGTAATTTGTAATGCCTTTTGTTATGAACCGATTGAATAAGAAGAAAAATAGTTTTTCACGATTTTTTTGATGCAATGGATATAAATAATTAGGTGAGAAACTAGGAAATAAAAAAAACATTTGATTCAGAAATATAGAAAAATGTTTAGCGGCCAGCCTACTGCCTTAAATTTGCCGGTTTTTCTGACGTAATTTTTTGATACCCAGAGTTTCGGCCCTACCCGTGTAAGCGCGGCTTTTTATGTACATACATTTTATCGCCTCTGCTGTTTTCCTCGCGTTTTCGTGCTTTTGCTTCGTAATCTTAGCCTGTACTTGTGCTTTTATTCCTACCGAAATAATCTTTCCTCGTTTGTTGTTGTCGTCAAGTAAAAATACTGCAACTGATTAATAATCGCGTTAACGAATGACCGATTAGTTGTTTTTTCATTTTGGATATTCTGCGATATAAAAAATATGAAAAAAACTCGAGATTGGATAGTTATGCACGACTGGCTTCTCGAATAGTATCGATAAATGGTACAATTTAATTGAATTTGTCTGTACAATGTCTTTTATACTCTACTAGTTGAGCTGCCCGGCGTTGCCCGGGCTTAACTTAGGCCTGATAGCTATATGGAATTAATATGTCTCTTGTATTTTTTATTTTTCAAGACTTTTGATGTTTTTGGGATATTTCTAAAAAAATTGTTGCTACAAACCATATTTTATTTTTTGGAATTTTTTAAAATGTCTTTTGTCAACCATTTTTTTGATCAAATCCATATTTTTGACGTTACAGAATGGTTTTGAAAATTGTTCAGCCATAATCATATTTTTGATGTTCTGGGGTGTTCTGGAAATTTTTTTAATAAAACCCATATTGTTGATGTTTTGGGATGTTTTGGAAAATTTTTTCGTCAAACCATATTTTTGATATTTTAGGATGTTTTGGAAAATTTTTTAATCAAACCCATATTTTTGATGTTTTGGGATGTTTTGGAAACTTTTTTCCGTCAAACCATATTTTTGATGTTTTAGGATGTTTTGAAAAGTTTTTTCGGTCAAACCATATTTTTGATGTTTTAAAAATTTTTTGTTTGTTGTAGCAAAGGGTATCATATATCACGTGATATGTTATAGCTGACGGTATCTCCTATCTCATATCACTGCATGTTATGGCACAGACAGGGTATCTATACCAAACCTATCTTATAGCATTGCCTATCTCGTAGCACAGGGTATCTTATATCCCATACTATCTTATAACATTGCCTATCTTGCAGCTCGGTGTATCTTATATCACTTCCTATCTTATAGCATTGCCTATCTTGTAGCACGGGGTATCTTTTATAACGTTCTATCTTATAGCATTGCCTATCTTGTAGCACGGGGTGTCTTATATCACGTCCTATCTTATAGTATTGCCTATCCTGTAGCACAGAGTATCTTATATCACGTCCTATCTTATAGCATTGCTTATCTTGTTGCACATAGTATCTCATACCATGCCTATCTTATAAAATTGCCTATGTTATAGCATCATTTGGTTAAAGCCGTATTTCGATGTTTCACAGTGCCGACCAATGCTATAACATATAACGATGTACATAGTGTCGCCAGGCATGCTCCTCTTGGTCGGGGTATCCCTATACACACAGTATAAACTAATTTTTGAAAAAATAGCAAAAAATCGGCTATCTCCCGAAATCGTTGAGGCTTATAGCACAGGGGCCAAACCCTGCTCCCTCCCTGCCCAGGGCCAATGGGTGCGTTTGTCGAAATTTCAAGATCGCTACGGCTCCTTCCCCATTGGACCGACCTCGGCCCAAAATATCAGCCCACCAAATTTCATTGGGCCGGAGCCAACCCGGCACAAACATACGAACATACAAACAAACAAACTTTCACAAATATATAGACTAGCAAAGAAAAATGCTCCGATGGAACAAAAAAGGGGAATATACTTGGGATTGTGAATTATCGAGGATGTAAAAGGAGGGGACTAGGAAAAATCTTCCTATGTTATATGCCAAGAATCGCAAAATATGTAAAAAAATCAGACTTTCTCTTAACAATGCCAAAAATCGAAGTATATTCTGCGGTCTCTGAAAAACGTATTATTTTAAAATAATTTTCTCTGATTGACATAATATCTTAAAAGCATATTACGTAATGCAAATTTTTGCAGACTTCATTCAACTTTGAGTTGCTTAATAATGTGACTGAAAGTGAAATGCTGTTAACAAATCTTAATTAAGTTGTTCGTATTTCATTATTACTAAGCATGTCACTTAGCAGATACAGCCATTATAAGTGTCAAAGTGCAAGCAATATTCAAATTCCCGAAAAATTGATTGAAAAAAGCTGCGAATTAGCAATGTAGTAGCTAAGCGAATTAAATGAAATAGTACATATCGATGCATTCAAGACAATCGATGATATTGTTGGTTCAAAGCAGTAGGAAAAACGGAAGCTGACGTGCAACAGACCTTATGTAGATACTCTTTTACACATGTCTACAGCAATTGTTTACTAAACTTTTACATTTTTCAAAGGCCGCAGAATATACTTCGATTTTTGGCATTGTTTAGAGAAAGTCTGATTTTTTACATATTTTGCGATTCTTGGCATATAACATAGGAAGATGTTTCCTAGTCCCCTCCTTTTACATCCTCGATAATTCACAATCCCAAGTCTATTCCCCTTTTTTGTTCCATCGGAGCATTTTTCTTTGCTAGTACCCCACTTTTGATTAGCAAGATTTGGAAATACAATACTACATTTCATTTACTGTGCGGTTCTTCTAATAATTGAATGGTTTAAACTTTACAAAGCTACTAGTTGTAGAAGAAACAAACATTCTGATAAGTAATTCTTATGTTACGTACAACATCCTGTAAGGAAATATGCTTCCAAAACTTTCTAGAGCTCAACTTAATTTACATTTCAAACTTTACACAAGAGTGTAAAGAATATTAATGGGATTAATAATTTCGATATTGCTCAGATATAACGATCAGCATTTATTAAGAAATGAAACCTCTATAATGTTCTAAGAACAAATTAACATCAGGTGTTAATCACTTTACACTACTCTTCATGCGCCCCTAGCAAACGTATCACATCTGTTTCCATATATATTTTACGACTTTAGGGAAAAAATGAGTTACCGTGAGGCTCTATAATGAAGCTTATTATATAGTGTAAACTTTACACTAGCAACGATTGTAAAGAAGATTTTAGTCGGATTTGTAAATTCGATATTACTCGGATATTACGATCAACATTCATGAAAAAATTACGTCTTCCATAACGGTTTAATGACAAATAGACACATATGTAAACCACTTAACATCACTGTTGAGTGTAAACAAACGCACCCAGCTGACGTCCCTTATTTGATTCCATGTAAATTTTCAGATTTCGGCAAAAAGTTTAGGTTTTTGCAAAGCTCTAGAACGAAGATAAACCACTTTACATCACTGTTGAGTGTAAACAAACGCGCCCAGCAGACGTCCCTTATTTGATTACATTTAAATTTTCAGATTTCGGCAAAAAATTCAGGTTTTCGCAAAGCTCTGGAACGAAGATTAATTAGCACTGTAAACTTTACACAACCGCCTAGTGTAAAGAGGATTTTATTCCGATTTGTAAATCTGATATTACTCGGATATTATTATCAACATTTATGAAAAAATTGCATGTCTACAATGGTCTGAGGACAAATAAACAATGAGTGTAAACTACTTAACATCACTGTTGGATATAAACAAACGCGCCCACGTGACGTCTCACATTTGATTCTTTGAAAATATCTAGACTGCAGGAAAAAATTAGGTTTCTGGAATGCTCAAAAACGAAGATAAATACATATGTAGTGTAAACTTCATGTAAACACCTAGTGTAAAGAAGATTTTTGTCAGATTCGTAATTTTGATATTGTTCCGATATTACGATTAATATTTATGAAAAAAATTAAGTCTCCATAATGTTCTATGGGCAAACTAACAATAGGTGTAAACCACTTTACAACACTGTAGAGTGTAAACATATGCGCCAGACTGGCATATCAAATTTGGTTCTTGGTCCATTTCTAGACTTGATAATCGTGTCCCTGACTCATAACCGGAGAAGCAGGCAGAAAACAAGACAGAAGCGCATTTTAAACACCACATTTTTGACTTTACACTCGCTAAATATTAATGTATAGACAATTTGCTTTGACATGCACCCGATATAAAGCACTTTATTTTCATTCTGTTGAACTTATCCCGACTCCTGGATGGAGAAAGTGGCGAATAAAAAACGCAACAAAAACGTATTTTCCATCATTTAGAACACTGTAAACTTTAAAATTCCGTACCGAACTCCCCATTGAGTTTAAAGAAATTCGGTTTCGTACTATTTATACCTTTTAAATCGTAGTACATTCCTGTGCGCCAAAATTCTCTTGCAAAAAATATTTGGTATGATTTATTAATCAAAATTCAGAAAAAACGTGTTTTTTCGCCCATTTTTTACCTCTGATTTCGAACTTTACACCCCAATAAATAACTCAATATTGCGTTTTTTAAATGCAGTTTGCTGCGATGTGTAGCCCCTGAGAGGCACTTTATTACTGCTGTATTCAATTTACCCTGACTCATAAGCGGAAAAATTTGACAGAGAAATCTTAGTTAAAATCCGTTTTTTACACCATCCACTAGAGTGTAAACTTTAAACCCCAGGATCTAACTCGCCATAGAGCGTAGAAGACTTTGCTTATATGCAGAATGTAGCCCTTGATCCGCTCTACATTTCTGTCGGAAAACATTTAAAAAAACTCATAACCAGATTTAGTATCAGACATAAGCAGGTTGAAAACTCGACCAAAAAGTGCTTTTTCACCCCCAGATTTTCGCACTCTTTACACTGCCATTCGATAACTAATGCGAATTTCAAAAAACAAAAAAGTGCCATCTGTAGAATTCATCTCTCTATTATCCTATGCTGTTCAATTCTTCGAGTCATCAATACTCAGTTGTCCACATGCCGCATTATAAATGTCCCAAAATTTGTACTATGTTATAACGTTACACAAAAACTTTCCACCTTCTTTACACAGTCAGTTTTGAGTTTCGAAAAAAACAAAAAAACACTGGCAGCGAATTTTTTTATTATCTTTCTTTTAAAAAAAACCGCACCTTACAGAAGTGTCCCGTTATAGCTGTAGAGGGGGTGCACAGGTGTTAGGGGTAGCCAAGTATATTATAGGTACGCGCTAACGCGCTACCTATGATATAGAGTAATAAATGTATTAGGCTGTTTTCCTTTAAACTCGATTTGAACGTGTGGTACGTATGTAAATACAAATGTATACAGTGTGGCTAATAAAAAAGCTACTCTCCGATGTTGCAGGTCATAGCTAGTGATGTAAAAGATACAGATTTTTACACAGATCCAGATAAAGATCGGGTTCAGATTTTCTAGCAGATCCAGATCAGATAACTAGATCAGAAAATAACCAGATCCAGATCGTTTTGCCAGATCAAAATTTAAAAAGATCCGGATGAAACAATTTTTGTGCAGCAATTTGTATTGCTAAAAAGGAGGGCGTAAAGCGCCCAAGCCCACATGGATTGAGGGGTGGCAGGACTGATATAACAGCCCCCAGAGGGCTCTGGGGCAGAGCCGAATAAAAAATGTGCATTTTAGAGTTTTTACATAAAAATGATAGCAGTAAAAATTGTCCATAAAGTACAAGCTCACAAGTTTAGACTTTTACAAATTGGCATGAGTCAACCAAAAGACAGTGTGGTCTTAATTAGTAATTGAATTTATTAATCCAAATTATGAATGCAATTTTTTAACACAAACGATACATTACCTAACAACACAAATTGCAATACTATAAAGAAACCTGCTTAATTTCAATTCAACAAAGAACAAGGCTGTTAAAATTCATGAAAAATGAGAGGTGCACCTACTAAAACTATACTTGTACAGCATAGAAATTCTGGACGGGGGGTCTAGGTCAAATCTTTTTCAAACATTAAAAAAGCGATCTCAAAGGTCCGATTCTGATGGTCATCTACATATGTGAAAAGGACAACCTTCAATACATTTTTATCACTTAATTTACATTTCTGCAGAGCTTTAAATTTTTCTATAACCAAAAAATTATGGAGGGGTCAGCAGCACTTTTTAGCCATTCCATGGGGTCAGCACGGATCTGGGGGTTGAAACCCCCAGCAGACCCCCCACACTCCCACCACGTGCATGTAAGGCTACATACAACTACTTAGATAAGCTACAATATCATGTATATATATATATATATATATATATATATATATATATATATATATATATATATATATATATATATATATATATATATATATATATATATATATATATATATATATATATATATATATATATATATATATACACTAGTAAAGGAAAATGCTCCGATGTAACAAAAAAGATGAATATTCTTGGAATTGTGGATTATTACGGATGTAAAAGGAGGGGACTAGGAAAAATCTACCTAAAGTTGCAAAATCTGCTAAAAATCATACTTTCTCTAAGCAACGCAAAAAAATCGAAGTATATTCTGCAGCTTCGAACAAAGTGTCTGTTTTAAATAATGTTCAAAGTTTCAGATAAGAATCCATAAACGAAATCTATAATGTTTACTTTTTTTAAATTGCTGGCAAGTAGCAACGCTGACTAGCTTCGTATCTTGATTGATAGAAAACTAAGTGGTGTTGTATTCAAAGTTGTTTTATTTTGTTATGAGCATTATAGCAAGCAAAGCAGGGGCCGATTAATTAGTGCACACAATCGTTACGGGAATGCTACTGTGCTTACATTTAGTCTGTTTTAAGTCAACTTACGCGTTTCCTACTGTTTTCAACCAATAATTTCTTCAGTTGTCTTGGATCCATCCATGTTTGCTATTTCATTCAATTGGATTAGAAAAACTGTAAGTTTACTCAATATCATTTCCCATTACTACTGCATAGCTAACGTTCTGCTTTTTCAATCATTTTTATGGTTACAGATTTATTTTAATGTGTTGGCCGCAGAATATACTTCGATTTTTTGTGTTGCTTAGAGAAAGTGTGATTTTTAGCAGATTTTGCGACTTTAGGTAGATTTTTCCTAGTCCCCTCCTTTAACATCCTTAATAATCCACAATTCCATAGTATATTCATCTTTTTTGTTCCATCGGAGCATTTTTCTTTGCAAGTACCCTACTTTTAATTAGCATGATTTCAGTACATCAGTCAGTAAACACATACAGTAACATGCCACAATAACGACAGCATTCCAAGAACGCGGAAACCAATATTGTTCTTAACATCAGCATTATCCTTTTTATACAAGACAATCTTACATTATTTAAACAGATCAAAGTTTTTCAGCGTAAACTTTACGCAAATATCAAGTGTAAGGAACACTAACGCTCAGATTTGGAAGTAAAATAAATTGTTGTATAAACTACATATAAACAACAAATGAATAGTGCAAACTTTACACAACTACTAAGTGTATAGAAAAGTTTACTTTTTTACAATACACTTGGACATCTGTGTGAGAACGGTGAACGCTTATTAGATCTAGTATCAAATTACCATCTACTCGTCGCTAATACTGTCTTTCGACATAAACGTCGCCACCTCCAAACATGGATTAGTCCTGATGGTAAAACGCGGAACCAAATTGACCATATTTTAATCAAACAGCGCTGGCGAAATTCCTTGATAGATGCTCGTTCGTTTTGGGGCACGGACACAATCACTGACCACGCTTTGCTCTCGGTGAAGATTAAAATCCAGCCACGGAGCCAGAAACGTCCAACCCTGAATAGGAAATTCAATCTTCCTCAACTTAAAATTCCAGATAAACAAATTGAATTTGCATCAACATATCAGCGCAATAAACTTACAAATCCTGCGACTACGCTAAATGACAAATGGGTTGAAATCAAAACATCCCTGACAAAAGCTGCTGAAACTGTCCTTGGTCACGGGAAGAAATTGAACCAAGACTGGATCAGTGATCGAACATTGCAACTCTCTGACCAAAGGAAAATAGCACGCAGCAATAATAACCATGCACTCACGTCCGATCTAGCAAAGAAGGTTAAATTGTCAGCTAGGCTAGATCGGGAGGCTTATTGGTCAAACCAGGCCACTGAACTGGAATGTGCGCAAAGTAGGGGTGATACAAAAAAATTGTTCAGGCTGGTGAAGATCATTGCCCGGAATTACACCCCGGCAGTTAGTGGAACTATCTTAGATAAAAATGACCAGGCTATCATTGAAAAAAAGCAACTACTTGAAAGATGGTGTGAATATTTTTCTGAGTTACTAAACCACAATCCTCCTTTGCAAGCCATTGTTCAGCCGACTGCGCCAACTCAGATGATCCCTTATAATATCAATGAGAAACCACCAACTATTGAAGAAATCAATAGAGCTGTCAAGCAGCTAAAAAGCGGACGTGCGCCTGGAAGTGATGGCCTTCCACCCGACTTATTTAAGATCAACAACCTTGCACTTATTGCCGACTTACACGAGCTGTATTCTATGATCTGGAAAGATGAATCAATTCCAACTGACTGGCAAACAGCGATAGTTTTACCCTTGTATAAGAAAGGTGACAAAAAACGTTGCAACAACTATCGTGGTATTTCGCTACTAAATATTGCCTATAAATTGATGGAGAAAATTCTGCTTAATCGACTATTACCAAACCGCGAAAGAAACACCAGAGAAAATCAAGCTGGATTTAGACCAGGTCGCGGTTGCATTGACCAGATTTTCACACTGCGCCAAATCTTAGAACTTCGCCATGAATTCCGGCAACCAACAGTGGTTGCCTTCTTGGACTTTACAGCGGCCTTTGATAGTATTGACCGACAATCAATCTGGTTTCTACTTGAATTAGAAGGACTGCCTCCAAAATTAAAACGGTTGTGTGCAGCTATGTACGCCAAAACGAACTGTCAAATCAGAGCCTATGGAGAGGACAGTCAAGAATTTTCAACTAAAACCGGCGTGCGTCAAGGGGGCGTTCTGTCCCCCTGTTTGTTTAACATCTGTATCGACCATGTGCTAAAAAGTGCCCTCGATAATGGCCCCGGTGGCATTACAATATACCCAAGTGAACATTCAATCACGGATCTTACCTTTGCCGATGACATAGCCTTGCTTGCAGATTCCCCAGACACCATGCAGGCAATGGTAGACCGCATCGAACGAACAGCATCAACCGTGGGACTCAAGCTCAACTGTGCCAAATCAAAATATTTTGCAATCAATCTAGATCCTGCATCGCTAAATGTTGACTTAACGATTGGAAATGATCGCATGGAACTAGTCAACTCTTTTACGTATCTTGGTAGCCGAATATCTCCTAATGGGCTACTGGATGAAGAAATGCCGATCAGAATTGCAAGAGCATCATCAATCTTTTCAGCCTTAAAACATTTCTGGAGTAGACCCGATATACGGAACAAAACGAAAACCCGAATCTACTGTGCCACGGTCCGAGCCACGCTGTTATATGCTACAGAAACATGGCCCATAAAACGAGATCAGCTTAGAAAGATGGAAGCCTTTGACCATCGTTGTCTCCGACGAATTACAAAAGTACGTTGGTCAGACTTTATTACCAATGAGTCTGTCCGCCAACGATGCGGTCTGAAACATCCACTAGCCGCCGCGATGATTTTGCGCCGTTGGAAATGGATCGGTCATGTTATGAGGATGCCTGATTCTCGATTGCCCTATAAAACATTTACCAGCTCGCAGGGGCCAACTTGGAAACGCCCTAAAGGAGGCGTTAGACATACAACGCAGCGATATTTCCACAAAAAGGCAGAGGAACTTATCATGATCCCATTCAACCTTAGTCGAAAGAAGTTTAACGTTTCGTGGCTACATCATCTTAGATCAATCGCCGCCGACCGGTTGCAGTGGCGCACAATTTCAAACAACATGGTCAATGCCCACTATGGGCGGAATGGCCGTTAAGCAAAGTAAGCAAGTATAGAAAAGTAACAGTCAGATTCCCAATTCTGATTTTACGCTGAACATTTTTAAAAAAATTAAGCTCCCGCAAGGCTCTAGAATTAAAGTTAAGGTGCAGTGTAAACTTTACACAACCACAGAGTGTGAAGATAATTTCAGTCCGATTCGTAATTCTGATATTACTGTGATATTACGATCAACATTCATGAAAAGACTATTTCTCCACAATGAACCGAGGACAAATAAATATCAGATGTGAACCACTTTACACCACTGTTGAGTGCAAACAAGCTGGCGTATCACATTTGGTTTCTGGTTGATTTTTAAACTTGAGATTATGTCCAGACTCATAACCCAGGACTTGGCAGAAAAAACAAGACAGGAAGACGTTTAACTCCCCCATTTTTTTAATTTACACCTTTCAAAAAAGCTAAATTTTGATGTAAACAAACGCAATTCGCTATGAAGCGTTCCCCTTAGAAACTACTTCATTCTTATGCTATTCGACCTCGCCCGACATCTGAACAGAGAAAGTTGGGAACAAAAAATGGACAAACACATATTTTCCACTGTCCACCACCTTGTAAACTTTAAAAATCTGAACCTAACGCCCCATTGAGTGTAAATAAATTCGATTTTGGCCAGTTTGTAGCCCTATGATTGTAGTACGTTAGAATGTGCGAAACTTATGTCCCGCAAAATATTCGATATGATTTACCAATCAGAATACAAAAAAACCTGTTTTTTCGCCCATTTTACACCTCAGATTTCGAACTTTACACCCCCTTAAACAACTCAATATTACATTTTTTTAACGTGGCTTGCTTCGACCTGTTTCTCCTTAAAGGTTATTTTATTTCTATTTTATTCAATTCATATCAACTCATAATCGAAAAAGTTGGCAGAGAAATCTCGGACAAAATCTATTTATTTACTCATCCACTAGAGTGTAAAGTTTAAATCCCAGGTACTAATTGCGTATTGCTTGTATAAAAGTTTGCTGGTAAACACAAGATAGCCCTTGATCCATAGTACATTTATGTCTGAAAAAATTTCTTAAATCTTATAACCGGAGTTGTTGGCAGACATAAACAAGTCGAAAGTTCGTGGTTTTGCCGAAAGAATTGAAAAATGAAAAAGTCAGTACTAAGAAGATTTGAACCCATTAGTCTTTTTTTAAACCCGCATGCGAGAACGGATGGCTCAGCCTCTCCACCAACTAGACAAATCGGCGAGTTTTAATACTTAGTCGATTATTAAAAAATATTCCTCATTCTACTGAAGTTTAAGAATAGTGCATTTATGATAATGAAAATAATTATTTATTGAAGAAAAGTCAAAAACCTCTGAAATAAGAAAACTCTGATCAAACAATATGCAATGCGGTGTTATCTATCGGCTTAGAAAATAGGTGTATACTTCTAAGTTCACCTCTTCATACCTCGACAAACAGTGGCTGTAGAACAGTTTAAAGGTCAGATTCGTTATTCTGACCTAGCGGAGAACATTTTTCAAAAAAATTCATCATCCACGACGCTCTAGGCGGGAAAAAATATTTCAGTGTAAAGTTTACACCTGCACTAATAACGCAATATTGATTGTAACGAAACAAAACAAATTTTGACGTGTAGCGCTTAGGACGAGGCACATTTTAAAGGTAGTTACCACGTTCTGTCTACTGAGTGGAGAATATGGCAGGGAGGAAATATTTTTTGTCCCAGACTATTTACAATAAACCGCCTCTAAATTTAAAAAATATTGTTTATTAAAAAAATAAAAAAGACCTCCTGGATTTTATAATATTGAAATCAATCAGACTGCATAGAATGTAAAACTGAGTTAGATATGCTCATGCACATGAAAACACTAAAAAACCGTCTAATTTACACTCCTGTGCAACAATTAATGAGTGTAAAGACATTTTAAGACCAGATTCGTAACCTACTAATCAAGGAAAACATATTTTAAAAAAATTTGGCCTTCCGCAAATCATTCAAATTTTTGGTGTAAACTTTACACACTCACGACTCACTCGGTATTTAGTGTAAACAAAAAATGGGGGTCCACAGTTTTTCATTATCTACCTTTAAAAAAACCGCACCTCTCAGATGTGTGCCGTTATAGCTGTGAGGGGGACATATGTTGGGGGTACCCAAGTATATTATAGGTATGCGCTAACGCGCTACCTATGAATTCAAAGTTCAACTCTTTATACCTCAACAAACAGTGGCTGTAGAAAAGTTTAAGGTCAGATTCGTTATTCTGACCTTGCGGAGAACATTCTTAAAAAATTCATCATCCACGACGCTCTGGGCGGAAAAATTTTTTCAGTGTAAAGTTTTCACCTGCACTAATAACGCAATATTGATTGTAAAGAAACAAAATAAATTTTGACGTGTAGCGCTTAAGCTTTACTTTACTATAACAACCAGTAAGAATACTATAACGCAAAAATAACTTTCTGATCTCTTTAACCAGATAAACTTGACTAAACAGATCCAGATAAAGATCGGGTTCTGATTTTCTGGCAGCTACAGATCCAGATCAGAAAATAACCAGATCCAGATCCAGATAATCTGGATCTGAATCTGGATAAAAAGAACAGATCCATATGATCTTTTACATCGCTAGTCATAGCGCTTCGGCTGATATGAACACAAAACTTTAGGACTGGTCGCATTAGATGGATATGAATAACTTCCTTTAAACTTCGGAAAAATTTTGGCCAGCTGCCAATGGTTTGTGCACCGCGGTTTGTTAGCACTCTATTTTGATTTTGTCTGAACGACGAGGTTTTCGTTAGTCTTGTCGTAAATTTGATTTTTTTCACGATTGGCGTATTTAGAGGGTGGTTGGTGGCCCCCCTCTGCCGTCCAAACGTATTATTCCGGGCGCAATGAAGACTAGGTAAGTATTTTTCAGTAATTTTAGCCATTTTTTAAATCTTTCCGGCGCTTCGCATAGCACTCATTGATGATAATTAATCGCTCTCTTGGTGCTCTAAAAAGCTTAAATTAACGGTCGGAAGAGTGATTTTGTGCAGAACAAAGATTTTGTGGCTCCTACAATGATTTATCGAGTGCTTTTTTCGGTGATTTTTGCATTAAAATTGCGAGTTTTTCATAGAAAACAAATTCAAAATAATTTTACTTTTTTGCATCGAAAATAATTCTGCCTATCAAAAGACAACAAAAAACCGGTACCTTGAGCATAATATACGAATTATTCGACAATTTTCGACACTCAGAAAAATTTTGGGTTCCACCCCACCCTGTCAGAAAATCCTGGGTCCGCCACTTTTCCACGATATCTCAAGTTTTTTTTACCCATAGTCTGTTTTACACGAATTTGGGCAAATGAAAGTTAATATCTATCTCAGACAATAAGCAGACAGATTGCGATTTTAGCATTGATCTGATTTATGATTATCATAATCTGTCGGCTTACTGTCGATAAAATTCATAAAGTTTATGCCCAAACTTATGTGAAAGAGACTATAGTAGAGCGTGTACCTGCTCTAGGGGTTCAAACAATATGCCAATTGATTTTTGACAGTATTATCAAAAGATACCTAAATGCTCAGTGATGTGATACAATGCTGAAAATCTGGGGCTTAAACATCAAAATGAGGTGTGAACAAATCACCCAACCGCATGAACCGTTGTCACCTTGCCAAAATTTTTTATGCGGTTGAAACAAAGACATGTTCATCTATAGTGCAACTGATCTTAAAATTCCAAGTACGTAATTTTCCAAATTATGATGTAACATCCGGTGTAACTTTTTTAATAGGCCAACCCAATTTACAAAATAATGACAAGTATGTAGATATGTCGTACACAAAGTACTCTGTAGAGTAAATGAATCGCGCACATGTTACGAAAGCGATAAGCAATCTGACAAACAGGCATAAATGCCCACAGAGCAATCAAACTTTTATCAGTTTCTTCCTTGCCAAATACTCTCATTCCATATGTATTACGCATCGAATGCTAAAGGAATAGTAAATCTAGCAATCAACTTTTAAAAGTTGACTGAATGGGTCGAATAACCGGTAAGATCGATATTTATGGGAATTAGAAGTTCCAACACAACTTTAAAAGGTCAAAAAGGGGCCAAACGTCTATATCACGGGATATTCTTTAGGATAGCTCGTAAAAACCGCATTTTTCAACAAGCAATATTAGATCATAAAATTCTAACTTTTCGAGAAAAAACTGTTTTTATTTAAAAAAGGCAGGTTTTCGGTCGCGCCTAAGCCAGAATTATGGAAAATACTTCATATTTGACATAAAGCGCCGAAAATTAAAAGATTTCTCGTCAAAGACATGTGATTTTTCCCTCTGTTCGTGCAATACCTGTTCTTAAATAAATTTTTCGTCAAGGTAGGAGGGCGGCTTTTTCTCTTGCCTCCTAAATACCGCCCTGGTCAAGTTAGTTTTTTGATTCCCGGCGGTCCAAACACCTATGCCATCGAGTGGACGTGCATACTTTAGGTATTTGGGGCTGGCCTAGGCTAGCTCAAGCAAATAGAAGCCTTAGCTATGTACCGATAAGTCGTGGAATTTCTGAGAGAGCTCGTTTTTTCGTGGCATTTTCTACATGAATTAAAATTTGCGTCAGATCACGGGTATCGGAAAATTTGAAGTCTGGAACTCCAAAATTCCCGGATTGCATTTGTTATAACTTGGCGAAAAAATTAATTATTGAACCCGCGCTGTTTGACAAGAAATAAATAGAACGATGCCATAAACATGCACAGGCGGGGGAGGTTCGAGGGTCTAGTATGAAAAAATAAAAAAATAAGCAGCTTTCTGGAAAAATAAGACAATAGTGAGGCCAAAATGAATGGAAAAGTAAAATACTATGCCAAAGTGCTTGAAATGGATAAACATCAGTTTTACGCGATTTTTGATTTTTAGTATTGATACCAGTTTTAAAGCCATTACGGTTAAATAATTCTCTAGCTACCTCTGAACTAGTCCCCTGGACCGGCCATGTAATGTGAATCTATGCTTCAAATTATAAAGCCTTTACGACCAAGTGTGATTGTCGCTAATTAGCAGTAGCGTAGCTGGCCTGAATTCGGAGAACGAAAATTTTGAAATTGGATATCTTAAAAACTGCTTTTGTAGATAGGTAAAAATGATCGCATATTTGAACTTTTCTTAGCGAGATCTACAGGTTGAAGTAGAAAAAAGTTCAAAAATATACAACATGATTTCAATTATATTAAACAAAATGTTGTATTTTTTGGCTTATTAACTTAAAAAAGTGCGCTTCAATCTATTCTAACGATCTATCAGATACACTTCGACAATTTTAAATTTTTTCTCTTAGGCACCCGTGTGCATACTTCTAAAATTTTAAGGGGGGGGACTAGTACCTCCATCCCCCAGAGCTACTCCCTTGCTGACTCAAGTACTATAACTTATGGCTCAATTTTTGTTGAATTACACAAATTACCTTTCTCCTGCGCGCATGATTTCAAATGCTTCATTGATTCGATCAAGGGGAAATTCGTGAGAGGCGAACTCATCGACCATTATTTCGCCCCTCAGATATTGTTCCACTAACTCGGGTACGCAATCTCGACTTTTATAACCTGTAACAGAATAAACCTTACCTTATGTAACTATACGATAAAAACCAAAGATTATGATCTAAACGTTAAAGAATTCTTCAAACTTACGTCCCAATGAACAGTGTTGTTTTAAATTCACGATACACGCAATGGCTTGCGTTTGGCTCTTTTCAGACGTCCAAAATTTATTTGACCCACCCAAATCATACTTGTTCTTGGTGGAAGCTTGAGGAGGGGAGTTCGATCTCCAGAATGACTATTCACTATCGCAACAGGAGCGACGAACCCACAATTGTCGACTTTCCGAAAAAAATCATAATAAGCATAAGTGTCAAATTTTCACTCATTTCGTGACTATACTTATTTTGTAATTTACTCGAATTTTTTTCGAAACTTTTTTATTTATTCATCTTTTAGAAAGAACGAGCATGATCTTAAACGTCAAAAAACAGTGTTTTTGACGCGTACCGATCGTTTTTAGTGCAAAAAGGACTTTTAAAAAATTTTTTAGGGCTTGATCTCCTCAGGATTACCATGCTATACAAGTATGAGCCGAGCCTCAGCAAAATTTTAGCTCTCCCCTGTCTGGTCAAGAGGCAATCAAATTTACACATAACATTTCTCTATTGCAGTCAAAAAAATTAATTATTACCACTTACCACCATACACGGACAGCAAGAAAATTCTTGGGGGAATCGCCAAAAATCGTCAAAAATGTTGCTAAAAATAGAAGTCTGGGTTCTATAGTTATCTGTGGAGGGTAAATCAACTTCTGGGGTTGTAAGCATAGGTGAGCAGCAACAAAATTCTGGGGGGTGCTAGATTTTTTAAGGGTCCAAATAGTCCTAAAAATGGTGGTATGCCGAATTACACCATTTTTCAACGTTTCTCTTCGAGCACTATCCATTCGCATCAAAAAAATGCGGAAAACACAAAAAGTTTCAAAAATTGAATTTTGGGAAGTATTTTGTTTTTTTTGGGGGGAGTATTTCGGTTTCTGGGAGGTGCATATCCTCAAACCCCCACGCCCAGGTGTGGTTGTAACCCCATGCCCATGTGTGATTACCACCAAGTGCAGATCCGGTAACAGTCCGACCGGTAAACATTAGGGCCGAGTTCACTTGAACACGAGCTGCGAAAGGAGCTACTCCAATCAACGCGGCGGTTCCCCAGCCTTTGTGGCAAGATTCAATTGCAGCGCGCTTAAAAGACATTTAACGGTTCGACTCGTTGACACATAGATTAATTCAAAATAATCATCATTTGAAATCTAAATAATAATAATAATAATATTTGTGTTTCAATAATACTTCTATTCAATTTTATAATCATAAATGGACAAGGCCACCAAAGTCTATCGAATCGATCGTATACGAGGGAAGGAATGGCATTTTTCGACGACTCCGATAACAGTCCATTTGTTCACTATTTAAACTTTGAGGAAAAAACAAAGAATTTCGAGGATCTAAATTCATAGAGAGAAAGGGAAAATTTTCTGGGAAAAGCAGGCAAAAGACGAAAAAGTAAACTAGAATCTGTACGCTGTTTAAGCATTCGTACCAATTTTAACGGCCATTTATGCACCGAAAAAATCTCTATGTTTGACCCCAACCGGCTCTGCTCTGCATCTATGATCTATGCTGGTCTGCGATGCATGAGTCTCAATCCCTCAATCATTCGTGTGTCGATATTTTATGCCAACCATACCATTTCGCACGACTATAGTTTTACGCAAATACTTCCTTAATTTAGCTCCCGCATTCACCATCTGCAGTTTTTGAAGTTCCGACAGCGTGTTAAAGCCGAAAATTGTTCACTTTAGATGATTTTTCCGAGCAGTGATTCTCTTCATATCTTTTTCGAGAGTTTTAAAACTGAAAAACTGCTTTTGTTGATCAACGTTCCCATAAACAGAAAAAATAAACTTATTTAAGTAGTTTAGGTTTTCTTTCATTGATGATAATAATAGTAACAATAATAATAACAATAACAATAACAATAATAATAGTAACAATAATAATAACAATAACAATAACAATAATAATAATAATATTAATAATAATAATAATAATAATAATAATAATAAATAATAATAATAATAATACTAATAATAATAATAATAATAATAATAATAATATTATTATTATTATTATTATTATTATTATTATTATTATTATTATTAATAACAATAATAGTAATAAATTCATAATTACCGCGAATAATCAGTTTACTACGGGTAGTAGTATAACTCCTGAAACAGAAGTGCTACGTTACGTGAAACAGATTATCACTTGTTCCATAAATTTATCTAAGCGGTTAAGTTAAACTTAAAAAAGTGCCAAAAATTATGTAATCTACCTACCATTGTATCCACATTGCCGATACACTCTATTGCTTGGTCCACTCCGCCGTCAGTCATTTCAACGATGACTTCTTGGACAGGTTTTTCGAAATCCTTTGGATTAACGAAATCGGTAATGCCAAACTTTTTTGCTGCAAAATTAATGTATATAGTGCAAAGATAGGCTTAATTTGTCATTGCAACGATACACTATCTTGGAGGGTTGGGGACTTTTCGCTCCCAGAAAGGTTTTCCCCTCTTCCAATAATTTTATCACTCCACAAAATTCGCGGTCATCGAAAAACTCGTAGATAAGGTGCTGTCTCAAGCCTTTTTAGCTAGATTGCTCAAAAGTGTAATATTTTCGGCGTTTCGCCATATAATCATTTTTTGACTACGTTTTGTTTAATTTATCCGATTTTTTTTAAATTTCCTCATTTTCTCACATTTCTAGTAAGATAGAGCATCGTCAGAAACGCCAAGAACCGATTTTTGACACGCATCTACTGTTTTTGACCCAAAGAAGGCATTTTAAAAAACTTTCAGTTTACCCCCCAGGACCCTTACCCACGTCGCCTTTTAGCTGATTCGTGTCAATCCCGATGATCCTTTTTGCACCGGCATTTTTTGCACCCATGGCTGCTGCTAAACCCACGCCACCTAAGCCGAATATCGCCACATTATTTCCGGGTCTCACCTAAACGAAGGATTTAATGGCTTTTTTGCATATTGTACATTATATGGTGAATGCTCTGATTTGAATGAGTGACTGTTCGAGCTTAAACATTGGTTCACATTGTTTTCCTATCTTATTTAATGACAACGTTATACAAATATTATTATTTTTTATTAGTCTATAATTATTATATCAAGCTTTTTTACATGTCACACACACCTTTGCAGTATTTATTGCTGCACCATAGCCCGTAGTAATGCCGCATGCAAGCATACAAGCCCTGTCCAATCGAGCTACAGGATTTATCTGGAAAAAATTGTTCAGCGCTGCAGAGGAAAATAATTATAAAACTTCGAACATAGCGACTAATTAAACGTAGAACATTTCAAAAATTGACGTTATTCACTACAACTCATCGGCTTGATGATAAAATAAATGATTTTCTACTAAAATATGTTAAATCTTACGACGGCTCAGGGTGGATCCTCCTCGTTTACTCAATTTGCATATTAATTATTAAAGAATGAAAAGGGAACTGTACATATTTGTGGTTTTTAATAACTTACGAGTCGACCGAAATTTGCAGATTTACTAAGATTATAAGCATTATCTGTTTGAAGCATAAAACCTATTCTTTCTCTTAAATTTACAGTTTTTGCGCAATGCAAAAAGCTTAAAAAATTCTCTGCCCGCAAACTTCTTTCAGAAGCGGTTTGTCCGAGCAAAAAATGTTGTTAAAGCCTTTGAATAATAATATTCTTGGATGTCTCTTACGAAAATATTACCCTCTACGTTGTGAATACTAAATAAGTTTTGAAAATGTAATGCAGCTGATTGTAAAGATTATAATGCAAAATATGATCTTTTAAAGCCAGCTATAACGCTGCTATCGATATATTTTTCTAGCCTCTCCTGGCGCGGCTAAAAATTCTCCAAAAATTTTTAAGAAATCAATTAAAATTTAACAATTTAAAAAATGTAAAGATTCGTCATTTTGCGTAAATTGATTCGTAAAAGAGTATAACTAAGATTCGAGTTTGGTTATTGCTTTCCAAACAATTTTAATTATGTTGGAAAATCTAACCATTTCTAAATTGTTTTCTATGTCTCGAAATTCTGGATGTGTGATCCACTTGCTTTCAAGGAGGATTTTATCAATGCTGTTATTTTGCTGACGGATATAGCGGCAACAACCGTGTATTGGCTAAAAGTACTGCAACCAGTGAAATTGAAAATATTTTTCCCATTCGATCTGAAACGCGTTGTGCCATCAAGCATAACCCCTTTGCCTTGAGTTGGCCTTGGAAATGAATCGGGAACAAAATTTAGTCAATCGGAATAAATGACAATATGTTTATAAAATTGGAAAGAACGTATTTGTACCTCCAATTTTCTCACATAAGGTACAATTAATGGTTGAATAAATCGAATCATAAATGGGCGGGACCACAATTTTGGTAGCCTGAAAGGTCCCAAGATTTTCGAAAGTAAAAAATCAAAAAAAAATGATGGTAGGGCAAAAACTTAATTTCTGATGTTTCTTATTAAAACTCTCTCCTGACATATTATTTTGCTTCTTCAGCAATATTCGTCATTTGGCAGGATTTCATAAATCCGAATCTTTTACGTCGAAACCATAGGTGGGCAGCACTTAAATTCTGGGGAGGGGGTGAAAAAATTCCAAAGGTAAAAAATGGTCCTAAAAGTGGTCGTATGGCGGAAAAAACATCATTTATCGACGTTTCTCGTTGAGCACTATCCAATGGCATCAAACAATCGCTAAAAAGGCAAACAAATTTCAAAAATTGAATTCTGGGGGAGGGGTATTTTGATTTCTGGGGGAGGTATTCCAACTTCTGGGGGGTGCATACCCCCCAAAACCCTCACACCCAGGTGTGGTCGAAACCCTGAATATCCGACAGTCTTCTCAACGAATACCACACAAGTCAAGAAAAATGAAGGGTACTCATCTTTACCTTAGTTTATCGCATAAATTTGTTTCCGGATTCTTGCAATAATGACATTCGTAGCATTGCGGTATAAAGGTCGGTATCACGTGATCGCCTGAAAAACCAATAATTTTTTCATCTTAAAACTGAACACGGAATTCTGCAGTTTCCACAAGTTTTAATAATGAATTCACATTTTTAAAATAATTTTTATCTACCATTTGTCATAATATCTCGATTTTTTTCTTTCACTTATCGATGACGTCATTAGCCTAGAAGCTTTAATTTCGTGCATAAAGTCACCAAATGTTTAATAAACTTTTATAGCTGTTGCGGGATTCCTCGAGCGGAGAACTTAAAACTGATCATTTTAGTTTTGCACCAAAAATTCGACAAAATTTTCGGTGCATCGCATCAACTTTCATATTCCAAGCGGAATTTCACAAGTTTTTCAGTACTTAGCGTCGTGTTTCCGCTGTGAAATAATAGTTGATGAAATTTTAACCAAATCACTCATTTCCGAAAATTTCTCGAAATATCGATTAGTTTTTGAATAGACTGCTGCCCCAAGAACACACACGTTGGCGTATAGAGGGAGGGGGGTTGGAGTAGCACCTCCAGGAGGCTGAAACCCCCCCCCCTCCAGAAACCAAAACACCCCCAATTCAATTTTTGAAAATTTTTTGTTTTTTTCCCCAGAATAGTGATCGATGAAAAATGTTTAAAAAAATTGTTTTTTCCCGCCATACCACCATTTAAAAGAGTATTTTTTGACCTTTGCAAAATTTTGCACCCCCTTCTTAGAATTTCGTTGCTGCCCACCTATGCCAAAGAATAATTAAGAAATAAATTGGACACCGGAAGATTAATGCAAATCGTTTTGGCGTGTTTGAATAACAAACATTAATGAAGCAGTAGTTTTCAGAATCGAGCTCGATCAATGGAAATCTAACACACCTGGTTGCAACATTAGTGACGCCTTCTCCTACGCTTTCCACTATTCCTGCGCCTTCGTGGCCCAAAATTACTGGAAAAAGGCCCGGAGCAAAAAACTCGCCGATCTCATTGCCATTCGGTAAGCCTTCAACATCCTTACCACTTAAAACAAGGTCATCAGAACGGCAGACGCTCGCAGCCGCGACCTACACACGGCAGATTCAATATTAAATTATTTACCGAATTTTTCCAAAAATTTATTTATCTGTTCTATCAATTTTTTTTATTTTTCTAATTGTAAACCAAAAGTGACTGACTGAATTTGACTCACGGCCCTCAATATTTTTGTCGCTTTGATATGATCATTCATTAGTAACACACTAATCGTTTTCACGTTTAACATTTTAAAAACAATGGCGAGAAATAACTAAACCTATGTTAAATGATTTCTGTGCATTAGGCTTCTATTAAATTGTCAACAGCAGCGGCAATCACAGTGGTAGGGAAAGATCAAGTTTGTTTAGAGAAATTTTTTGTAAAAATTGAATAAATTATGGTGGAAGATTTCTTTTTCTGCAAATACGAATTATTTTTCGCATTTATTGACTATAGTCTCTTTTGAATGAAATTGGACATTTTAAGAATTTTTTTAAAGTTTTGCTGGCAGATCACGAGAACGTAATTCAACTGATACATAACCATAACCAGATTGTCTATTGACGGTAAAGTTCTTGGGATTTATGCTAAAAGTTGTATGAAATAGACTAAAGTTTTCAGTTAATCACTTTCTGAATATTAAGTTTTAAGACCTTTGAATACGCAAATGCGTAATGTAAAAAACGCGCCACTTTTTACATTAATATAATGGGATTAGACTTAAAATTTTAAACGTAACGACAACCGAAAAATATTTCAATTCCGAAGAAATAGTCCTTTTCACGAAACCTTGAGCACGAATTGTAATAAGTCATTAAGTCAATTAAAAAAGCGGCATAAATGAAAGCAGCAATCCAGATGCTGTAGATAAATATTATTAAGTCGTCCTGTGCAAAATTGCATTTCTATAGGTTGCCTAAAATCCACTTTTTTAGTTACTTGCCTGGCTGCTTGAAATTAAATTCCATGAAAGAGGTTTCGTGTATAGACTTCTGGTAAAAAATTAAGTACTACTCGATTTTGTTTTGAAGCAACTTTAGTGCGGCAGATCATTGCAATAACAAATAAGTTATAGAAAATAAAATGTCTGTGCTTAAGCTGAACTTTTTAACTCTGTATGATTTATTAGTTAATTACTTTCTATGTTTTGTTTCATAATTATGCTTATTTATATCTGTAATCGTACCTTGATACGAACTTCGTGAGCTTTAGGGGGCGAAACTTCCACAGTTTCTATGGAAAGCGGCTTTCTTACACCCCATGCTACTGCGGCCTTGCATTTTATAACCTGCACGATTTAAGACATCAATGGCAAATTAATAAAATGATTATTGAGACGGAAATGAAAAAATGACACCCACGCCTTAACAAAGAAAAATGAGAAAAAACGAAAAGAAAAGTAAAAATATATTTTACGTGAAAATATTATTCTTAGTATTGGACAGATTATCAAGTAATGTGGATTATTGGAGCAAGATTAATCAATTATTAATTCTTAATCAATACCTGACCGCGAGTGGTTATTTTTTCGGTGGATTCTGACGAATTAGACATCGCAAATTTCCTTCGTGGACTAATCCGCCAGAAATGCGAGCTAAAGAGACGTTTAAATGAATGAAAAACTTTTGAAATAATAAAATACAAGATGTGTAACGGAATAAAAAAAAGTTCAAGTGGAATTTGCAATCTAATGTTAAAGAAAATCTCGCGCATTTTTGGTGAAAATTTACATTCTATTATTGCTAAAATGTTGCGTTTTCTAGCTAAACTCTTGTATTTTTCATTAGCACAGATAAACACAGCTAAACTGATTGTTTGTACAAATGAATAAGTATAGGTATGAAGTATAAGTCAGTAAAATAAAAGTTCGTATAAGTAAGTAATGTGTAAGTAAAGATTCGTATTCCATATTTAAATTTTTAATAAAGCTGTCAATTTTAGCTCAATTATGATGAAATTTGACCAGCATGTGAAGCAAACATTGAAATATTGGCTAATACATTTTTATTACGTTTGAAAAATAATTGATCATACTGTATTACTTTGCATAGGTCACACTTTTCTCTGCTCCAGCCAAATCATTACTCTATTTGCAGTTGCACAAGATGAAATGCGGTAGTCTTTAAGTTTTCCGCTGCAGATCTTCTCTTAGCAACAGTAAATAATTTGAGTTATTGCAGGCTTATTAATCGTAATTCATTATCGAGTAATATGATTTATCATTCGACCATTGAACGAGCAAAAGCAGCGATGTGGTTCGAACAGCTTAAATGCAGCATGATCGTCCAAGGAAAATTTTGCGCAGATTTTGGGAAGGAACTACCGTCTTATCACAGCATTCGACCAACGCTTACCTTATAAATCATCAAATGGAAACGGGGAGTGTTAAGCCGTCTAAAAGGAAACAAGAAAAATCTGCGCGAAATTTTCATTGGACGATCGTGTTGTTTTTTAACTATTCGAAACAAACCGCTGCCTTTGTTCGTTCATATTATTTGATGATTAATTATGAGTAATAAGTCTGCAAAAACTAAAACTATCAAGTGCTGCTAAGAGAAACACTGCAGCGGAAAAACAAAAGACCACAACATTTTGTCTTGTGCAACTGCAAGTATCGTAATATTTTGACTGGAGTAGAAAAAGTGTGACATTTGTATAAAGTGCCACAGTATAAGTAGTTGATAAGTAAACATAATAAATATGCATCAGCCAAATTTCATTATGAATGAAACAAATTTGATAGTTTAATTTAAAACTGAAATAGGAATATCTACTCAATTAGATAACTCTGAAGTAATATTACCTTTATTATCTTTATTATAGGTAGCCATAGGTGGGCGGCACCAACATTCTGGAGGGTGCAAGATATTCCAAAAGTCAAAAAATGGCCTTAAAAATGGTGATATAGCGAAAAAAATTTTAAACGTCTCTCATCGAGCACTATCCATTAGCATCAAAAAATTGCGAAAAAACAGAAAAAATTTAAAAAAATTGAATTCTGGGAGGGGTATTTCGGTCTCTGGGGGTTATTTTGGTTTCTAGGGGTTGCATACCCCCAAACCCGCACCAAAGCCCAGGTATGTAGGTAGCGCTTTAGCGCGTACTTATAATATACTTGGGAACCCCAACATATGTCTTCCCCTACAGGACACATCTGAAAGGTGTGGTTTTTTTGAAAGATAGATAATTAAAAAAAATTTTGTAGGCAGACTTTTTTGTTTACACTCAATAACGAGTGTATATTGAGCGTGTAAAGTTTTTGCGCAACATTGTAACATATAGCGATTCCCGAGATTTGTTTACCCAGCTCTAAACAACTCAGTATTAATGCCTCAAACAATTTAATGGTAATGGTTTGTGGAGGATTTAATCATCTAGATGACACTTTTTTCTTTTTTAATTTTGCAACAGTTTTTGAGGGTAACCAGCGCTTATTTATTTTGCTTATAATACTAAGAATATTCAAATTGACATTATGAATATTTATTGGTAAGCATAGTTTTGTAGCACGTTTTAAAACCCATGCTGCATTACTAAACAAAACTAAAAAATACGGGAACACCAGTGGCGGATCTAGGATTTTCTCAAGAGTAGCGGAACCCATAGGCGGGCAGCACCAAAATTCTGGCTGGGGGGGGGTTAAGAATTTCTAAGGGGGGGGGTGAAAAAATTTTCAAAGGGAAAAAATGGTATTAAAAGTGGTCCTTTGTCGAAAAAACACCATTTTTCGACGTTTCCATCAATCACTATCCAATGGCATCGAAAATTGCTAAAAAAGCAAAAAAACATTTCAAAAATTAAATTCCGGGGGATTTTGATTTCTGGAGAGGTATTCCAACTTCTAGGGGTTGCATACCCCCAAACCCCCCACGCCAACGTGTGGCGGTACCCCAACTTTTCCAAAAACAGTCAAAAATAGATCCAAAAATTTGCTCTTCGCGTGCGAAATAGCACTTGTAGCTTTTTACATTGTCTTCTCTTATTTAAAATTACTTTTGACGCAACATTTTTTCGGAAAATTTTTAAATTATCGACAATTTTGTGTGAACAAATAATTAAATCTCTTTGACTTCAGCGAAGATCCTGCGCGAAGCATCGAAAAATTCGTGAAATTTAGGCTGAAAGATGTTTAGAAGCTTGATTTACTGCTCAATTTCCTGTATTTGTAGCATTTGACGCCGAAAGTCGAAAAGTTTTTAAAAGTTATGCTCGAGAAAAGAAGAAATCTATGCTGAAATAGCTAATTTTGCTCTTGAAATTGCTTTGGAAGCTGTTCCATGAGCAAAAAATGGTTTCCAGGTCGCTATGCAAAGAAAGTAAATAAATGTCATTAAAAGGTATTATCCGGTGCGAGGCGCCGGAAAAATTTGAGAAATTATGATCACTTATGGCCAAAAATCATTGCAAATTATGTACATATCAATTCCTTATCTCGCCGAATATTTCGGGCCAATGGGGGGAGCGGCCGCCCTCCCCTCAAATCCGCCCCTGGGGAACACTGATCACTTGCAAAACCAAAAATCATCAATTTTCCTATCAACCTTAACACCTATTATTTCATTTTAAACAAGGAATCGCCATCACACAGGGTCACGTGGTGTATAATGGTTTTAGACTGTAATGGAACTATGCTTCCGAGTCTGACAGTCACATAGGTGGGAATTGGCACCTGCAAGCGTCAGTTTGCCAATCCCATGCAGAGACAGTTGGACGGGAGTTTTTTGTGCCACCTCCAACAGGTAAGCTTATGCTGTGCTAGTAGAGTCACTCTGAGTGAGAGGGAAAACCCTGAAGAAGACCTTAATTCAGATGCTTTTGGACAGTTTCAAACAATTTATTTGACAAATTACTTAAGTTTTAACCCTCAAATTATTTCCTTTATTGCCTTGTATGGCTACTATTACCATTAGGCGAGCAAATTGAGCTCAGACCGAAAACTTAAAAAGATACATGTTTATCGTTGAGCGCGTTCAAAAGGGTGAGTTCAGCCGACAAGAAGCAGGAGGTCTACCATCTGCCTGCCTAGGTCACCATTGAAGCTCTTCAATGGTGATTGTTGCAGTTATTAATGACTCAAGAGGCCCATAGTCCATGTAAACTGATCCAAGGAGGAAGTGATCCCCTTGTTACAAGAGGTCAACTTCCTTAATAAAGCCTCATATGCAACATTTTTTTGACAATCTATTTTCCTAAATTTATTCATTTTTTTATTTTTTCACTCTATTCAAAACGTTCTCGTTAGTGGCACTGAGCTTTTCGCCCGTAATGCAGTGTTTATTTTATTTTTGCGTGCCTGAAAAATCTCGTTATGTTGAATTACTTAAGTATAAAGTTTATTCACGTTAAATTTGTGCAATAAGCGTAAAATGTTACTTAATATTTCTTTGATTGCTTATTTATTTAAGTTTTGCTGCGTGTTTTGTCAACTGAGCTTGAAATACAATCTATTGTACACCTATCTTCGATGGGAAGGGTTGTATTGTAACCATAGGTGTACAGCATGGCCGATTTGGGCGGGGGGGGGGTCAACCGGTCCGGGGGAGTCAAAAATTGAGCTTTTTTGGCCAAAGTGACCTTTCATCCGTTTTTTGCCTTCATTTCGCCTCATTTTCCCCGCAAAATTTTTCATTTTTTTCATTCTGGGGGTTTGAGGGTATGCAACCCACCCCCCAGAAGGCCGAATACCCCATAGAAATCAAAATACCACCTGCACACCAGATTTTTGAAAATTATTTTTTCAATGCCTATGATCGTTATTCGGGTCTGAATAACTGTGCATTAATACAGTCGAACACTAATATAAATAAATAATCTAAATACAAATAAAATTTTTTAAATTTCGAAATTTAACACTATCGCGAAAAATAAATAAAAATAAATTTAGCTTAACTTCAAATTAGAGCAAACTGGACTCAAATCAGTCAGCCACCAATAAAATAAGGAGCAGGCGTTTATGTCTTATCATAGTCACGTTATAAAGCTTCAACGCGTCTCAATTATATCGCTTTGTGCATATGACGTAATACCATGGCACGGCTCATGTTTGTTTTAACAACAACAACTTCAATTCAACACCTACATATAAATTAAAACCAGCTCGGGGAAATGGATACCTACGTAAGAAGTTTTATGCCAAACAAAAATTAATTAGCGTCTCACGGAAAATTATAAAATGGTCATAGTGGATTTGTAAAGCAAACAAGACGGCTGTTCTGTATTCGAATTTTCATGCCAAAAATCGTAAAATCAAAATCTTTTAATTGGATCTAACTGTATGAATGTTACATTGATAAATGATAATTCCTGTAGGTATTTACAAAGAAAAAATGTCGCCATATAGCATGTTTCGCACAACTTTTGGCATAAGTTTTAAAAGCTATGTCCGACAATAAGCTGGTAGATTGCAATTATAGCATTGATTTGACATATAATTATCATAATCCGTCGGCTAACTTTCGAAAAAATTCTTAAAATTCATGCCCAAGCTTACGTGAAACAGACTAGAGGCATGTACATAAATAATGTAGATGCCCTAACTATCGAAAAATTGTAGTGTACATTATGCAAATTCCAAAACTAATTTTTAATAATCCTTACTTATCTTTCAAAAATGCGAACTGTGCACAGCGTAATGTACCAGATACATAATGATAAGCACACTAAAAGTGTCTAAATAGAGCGTTGTCGAGTAAAAATTAAATCAAGCAAATTATTTCCAAAGTTTTTATTGGCGATTTTTTAGGAGTATCCAAAAATTTTCTAAAAATTTGTAGAAAAGATGCTTTTTTAAGCGTTTTAGCTATCTATTTGCTCAAAAGTGCCAAATTTACGGCGCTTCGCGCCATTATACTCATGTTTTGACCAGTGGCGGATCCAGGAACAACCTAAGGGGGCGGTACCTCTGAGGGGCGGAACCCTGACTTAAGCGGAAAAAATTAGCCGTTTTAACCCGAAAATCGCTAACAATCGCTCAAAAATCCTTAATTTTGCGCACTATTTTGAGCCGATGGGGAGGGGGGGGCGGCCGCCCCCCGCTCCCCCTAAATCCGCCCCTGGTTTTGACTATATTCTGTTCGATTTATTGCGACTTTTTGATTTTTCCTATATCTTTATGCTCTAGAAAGATGGAGCATCGTCAGAAACACTGAAAAACTGTTTTCGACGCGTACCTACCATTTTTGGACCCAGAAAAGGCAATTTATAATTTCTCCCCCCACCAGAATTCCCATGATGTGCACGTATGGTCCAGAACCCCCAAAAACCCCTTACCCATATGTGATTCCTATCGTTTTAGCTTGCACTGATGCCGCACTTGTGAACCTCAGTCTATTTATAGCCGCATGTCTACAATTACGTCTTGCTCGTCGTTTTAATATCTGTGAGTATGAAACGACGAACGGCGAACGGAATTCGATTCTCGTTAGTCGTTTTACTTTTTGACAAACGAAACGAAAAACGAAAGTTCGTTGTCGTTTTGTTTTGAAATAAATAACTCTTAACAACAAAAATATGAATTCGTCGTTCGTTGTATTAAGTAAACTTTATGATGAAAAAAAAATCGGGACAAAACGTTTGTTTCGTCACACATTTTTTTACAAAAAAAATAGGTTGGCGACTTCGTGCACGAACAAAATTGGTACCTAAGTAAAAAGCTTTCCGCCAAACAAAAATTAATTACCGTCTCATGGCGAATTATAAGAAGGTTCCAGTGGATTTGTAAAGCAAACAAGGTGGCTGTTCTGTATTCGAATTCTCATGCCAAAAATCGTAAAATCAAAATCTGTTAATTGTGTCTAACTACATAAATGTTACATCGATAAATGATAATCCCTGTAGGTACGTACGAGGAAAAAACGTCGCCCCTTTGACAGAGGCGTAGCCATGATTTTGGTTCGGGGGGCATGAACAAAAATTTTTTAAGACTACTGTTGCATTGAATGCCAGTAACTTTATGTGTAGTAAAACTGAGTTTTTCGACCTTTAGTAGTGTAGCCCAGGGTTTTTTGTACAAGGTCCGTTTGTACATGTACAAAGATGGTCCCCAAAAGTCTTTGTACATTTTGAAGACACAAATTTTTGAGTACTCTCATGTGGTACGGTAGCGATTTTAGTGTGGTAAAAACAGATGTTCGACTTTTGATAGTGTATTTTAGCTAATTTCTGGGTCTCTTAGGGCGAAAATCACTAATAATCGTCTTTAAACGGCGCGAAGCGCGAAAAATTCGACATTTTCGCTCTTGAAATGCAATTTCTGCCAGTATAAGGATAAATAGAACACACAATTACTCATTTCGGCGCGAAGCGCCGAAAATTTCTTTTGAACTTTAGACCTTTTTTGCAATTTTTGTCTTCCCAAAAATCTTTGTACCTGTACAAAGACGGTCCCGAAAAGTCTTTGTACATCTGGAACCTTTGCCGAATATGAAAAAACACTGATGTAGCCTAGCTAATTTATGGGTTTCTGACGATCAAAAATACAAAAAGTGTAGAGCGGCTCTAAATGCCGAAAATTTTTGGATTTCTACCGTTTTCATGTAGAATTTACGGCCTTTCTATTGACAAACATTTCGGAAATTATAAGTGGCGCAAAGTGCCGAGAAATTTAGTCATTTTTTATCGCCCTTAACATTTTGTAGCTCGGTGAATACTAATAGTCTGACAGAGCAGAAAATTATCGAATTTCTACAAAACAATTTTCACAGTTCAAGCTTCTAACAAGAAAACTACGAATTACTTACTTTGTCTGAAGATATATTGAGTGATTCAGGCTTTTTGATGCAATGCTGGAGCTTTACAAAAAGAAAGAACAGTAACAGGCGGCGCTATGCGCCGCAAAATTTTGACGTTTCTGCACTTTAAACTCAATTTATATCGCTTAAATCATACAAAAAAGACAAATTAATGCCGGTGCAGAAACAGCGAAATTTTTTAGAAATTCCTAACTCTTTTACCTGGCTTGTTCTCCCTAAAATCTCGTTGCACATGTACAACGAGATTTTACGGTTGCGGACGTTTCCAGCGGGGTCCGGGGCTGAGTGTCGGAAAATTCTGTAAAAAAAGCATTTTAATGTTAAATGGTAACGTTAAAATTTTCGCAAAATCAGCCAAATCTCGGATCTAAATCAAGTCCAAAAACACTTAAAATTGATGAACTTCTATTTTGCACAAAACGTCTGAGCTAAATGGGTTTTTGACCTCTGCTAATTATATAGCGCAGCAACGGGTCGTTGCCAATAAGATATAGAAAAATGTATCAATGAAAATTTTGTTCTTACCGTTTTCAGGCCCATTTGAGGCCTTCTTATTTACAAGATGCAGTGCAGAAAACAGGAAATGTGCAAAAACACAAGAAAATTATGCCATTTCTTTCATTTAAAATAGGATTATGTGTCCTTGTAAAGAAAGACAAACAAAGCAAAGAATAGACAAACTGGTACACATTACCATTTTCGCACTTTTACTATTAGGCTCAACAAGCATGCGCAGTTTCAATCAACGAACAAATAGTGCATTAAATTACTAGAGTGATGTGAAGTGCTGGATTATTTGAGCTGATTCAAGCTTTTTAATTCGTTAGATCTATATAACAATTAATAATAATGACTCGGCGCGAAGCGCAGAAAATTTTGACGTTTTTGCCTTTTTGCTCTCAGTTTTCTGGACACACATTATTGCAACAGACAAATCATTAATATTTCTGAAAAAATTTCGTAGGGGATGTGCCCCTAATGCCCCCCTGGCTACGCCTATGCCCTTTGACTTTTTACAGCAGATGATTCAAAGGCATACATATTGTAGCCAACCAGCGTGAGGCGACAGCTTTCGAACCCATCCCTCGAAGGAAATGCATGAAATCTTATGAAATCTTCCTCAAATCAGTTTTAAACAAATTCGTCAACCACAGTCGGCCTTTTGAAGTCATCAAAGGCTTAGAAATAACATGAAAAAATTTCACGCCTTCTCAAATGTGATACAGATTTTTCTAACGAAAAACGGTCTCGTGACGTTGATTCAGAATGAGGCAATTTGAGAGAGACTTTCCTTCCATTCGTAATTGCCATATACATGTGGTATAATCTGATAATTTGACCTTCTTATGACATTCAGTTAGAGTCGCCCTTCACTAAATTGCGTGAAATACTCCTCTGCGTCTTATTCCATATGTCAGTTTTCCACATTTCGCTTCCATCGAAGCTTTTTTTGCAATCTAGCATTTATTGGTAAAATCAGCTTCTGAATAGGAAGCCTGTTTGAATAAGGCACACTTAATGCGATTAATAAAACTCTGATTTTTGTTTTCCCAAGTTCTGATTGTAATTTTTCAATTTTTAAACCTAAAGACACATCAATAAGCTCCAAATTAAAGCAAGCTTCCTCTTAATATCTATGTGTAGCAGAATATACACAAAATAATCAAAATTTTGGGTGGGGGGTAGTCAGCCACTCATAGGGGCATTAATGACCTTCAATCTTTAATTAAAATTGGCCGAAAAACAGAGAAAGACCAAAAACGTACTTGTTACCTGTGTGGCCAGCAGAACATAAAAAGTTATGACCATGATAGGAAGCAGTCAAATAATGGAGGAGGAGTCCGAAGGATCGAAATAGCCAAAAATACTATCAAAAATTCGATTCTAATTGTCTATCGATTGGGGGATGGTTGGGTCCGCTGGATTTCCTGAAGGACCAGTCAAGACCAGACTACACATGAGCGTGGTGTATGGGAGGTTAACACCCCAGGATTTGGTTGATTCCCGAAATCGATAAATCCTCAGAATTGAATTTTGGCATGTGTTTTGGGATTTTTGCAGGTTTTGACCACCCCTCCCCAGAATTTTGCTGCTACCCATGTATGATTCAGGCATTCCCTCAACGCCCATGTATGGTTATGCAGGGGGAGCAAAAGGTTATTTACCATCCAATACGTACCTACTCTGTTAACGAAGCTATACATATGTATGTTGATGCGCTTCGATGAAGATACCTAATCGAAATGGTACGTGCAACTTGTCTGTCTATTAAAAATCCGCTTATTCATAAGAATGAACTAGACAACTAAGCGACTAGCTGTAACAAGGCCCTTGACTCAAGCTAAAAGGAACGGCTAGAAAAACGGTAAGTACGACGAAAAGTATACGAATTTAAGGTACAAAAATTGCTTACATACGCGCAACCAAACAAAACTAAACAACAAGAAATTTTGTTGTTGAAAAAGAATCAGCAGCGGACACGAATATTAAACGATCAGCGTTTAAAACAAAGTACAACGTTCATAAGTGAATGCGCACGCCACCAAACAAAACGAATTTTCGGAAGAAAAAACAAACACTGCGGCCGAATTTTACATTTTGAATTAAACACGGAACAAATTAATGCGTTATTTATGAATCGGTCGATTAGAAATTAATTCGTAGCTTGGGCAAGGAACGAAAATGGTTAATCTTGCAGTTTCGGGATAGCAACCAAAATATGTGAGGTTCGGAAACTTTAGCCGATCGAGAAAAGATAAATTAAATAATGTTATAAATAAAAAATAAAATTAAATAGAGATATAAAAAATGAAAAAAACCAACATTTTCAAAAAGTTGAGGAAAGAAATTTTACTCGGAGATAAATTGTGAAAAAGAATACGAGATCCGATCGGACATCCGGGTCCAAAGTTTAAAACTACGTTCTGAACCACGCTCTATTGTAGTATTAGTTTGGGTAAAGCCACAAAAAATTGCTAGAATCACTAGAAAACCGCAAGATTAGATGAATCAGATAAAATCTGACTTTTAAAACCCGAGTACATATTGGCTGATTAAAATTTGCATAGCGTACACATAGCGGTCGTATGCCATCATTTGCTCGACGATGAGGAAATTTTGAAAAATCAGAAAACGGCCAAAACATTGAATGCATGATTAATATCGTCGTTTTGCTCGGTGTTTCTGGTCAAGCTGCGTCGAATGACATCAGAAAAGAAAAAGCAAAATAAATTCTAAAATGAAATCCGAAAATCTAGCATATTTCGTGGGGTCTGCTAAGTTATGGGCTCGGATCCCCACCTTTTGCAGATGAATGCAGCTTGAACAAAAACCAATAGATCTGATCGTATTCATATAAAAGTTTCTTTTTTATCACAACCATCCCAGTGGCAAGTCGAATTAAGGTTAAAATGCTTGGTTTAAGGCACTTTATCAAAAAAACTCCCGTTCCTTCAAAGTAAGATCGCAGGAACGTAGCTGATGGGTATCGAGCCAATTCACTGAAGCTTGGACGAATAAATCGATTTTATAATATTACTTCGAACATTTTTTGTGCGTCACATGAGTATCTGAATGACCAGCTAAGCTACTGCACGCTTGTCTTTCATATACCTAATCTGATTATTGTCTTATAATTATCTGATTATTGTTTTATAATTATGCATTTAAAACGCAAAATTTCACACTTCAGATAAGAAGAAGCGTAAAGTGATATATTCAATGCATATTCCCAGATTTTGTTCGGATAGAAAATATCATCAGACCGCCCTATGACAACATTTAATGTTTAGAAACATCGAATCGATAATGTTTTTCTGAATAATTTCTTAATTTAATTTAATTTTAATTTAATTAAACCTAATTTCCGAAAAAATCATCACATTAACAAAAGCGCCGTAGATCAGGGAATTTGTTAAGTGATCAAACTTTTATACTTTTATCCACAAAAAATTTCAATATTCCTGAGTCCCAGAATCGACTTTATAACGCACGAGCGCATCAGATAGAACACTTAAATATTCCGTATTTTCAATTTTTGCTAATTATTATACGTGTTCCTGGACCGTGGTAAAATTAGAGTTAATGATATCTATGCATGGACGCATGGCGGACTTATCACAAATAAAATGCAAGAATTCGAATAGCAAGAAAAAATCTGATTGCACGATAAAAAATGTTTATTAAAATTGTGATTGATAAAGAATAAAGCGAATAATAAGTATTTTTGGGCGGAAAGTTAATCAAATAATTAAGGTAACGCGCCTTTGAATTTTTTTGAAATATATTTGTTTAGATTAAAATTACAAATAACATTCGTGGCATAAGAATATACACAATCTACTGCAACATCACGTGTTTATTCAATGGACTTTGCTAATTAGCCTCAATACATTTGTCAATAATCTTGACCCTTTCCCTAAAAAATTTATTGATTATTTTTAATTTAAAAACTAGATTGGTTTTTCCTGAAAATAATTGACTTGCGAACTTTCAGAACAATAACGTAAAAGACAAAAACCATTCTACAAAATTCAGTGCAACGTCATTCGCTTTTTAGATAATCCGAATAGCGAATCAATACAAATATCAAAAGGAAGAATAATACGCCTATTCGGTATCTAAATTGAATTATGCTAACGTTTGGCACTGTCGTTTTCAAAACTCTCTACTTATCGGGCTTGACGAAGAGTCTCTGCCAACCATCGAATATGGAGTCAAGAATCCCATTTGAACATCTTCTTCCATAGAAGACGCGCTTTTTATTGGCGTCGCTATGCCGCACAATAAGCAAATTTCGTGGGGAATAGGACTTGGCGACAAAAACCTAATAAACAAATAAAATTCTGAACCCAAATCGAAACGCATCGAAATATATGTAGTAACGTACGACTAATTTTGAACTTAAGCTAATTATATGTAGATGCACCAGCCAGGGATGGGTGGTCAAGATATTGGAAACACGAATGAGCGAAACCACGGCTCAAAATTTGGGATGGGGGCTTCTCCAATTTCGGCCAAAAACGGCCAAAGCACGCCTGAAAACGGACAAAAATTCGATTTTTTTCAAAAATTGGGGTTCTCTTATTTTTTGCCATGCGGGATGGGGTGAACGGTCGGCTTTGGAAGTGGGACCTCTCCACCCCTCTCCCCTCAAATATATATGAGTGAAACGAAAAAATTTTACTAAAGCAGAGTTTGTTAGAAATAAAAGGTCGAAATCGCTCGGAAATACATTGGGCTATTATTCGACCATTTACGGGGGCGGCAACCAAATTCTGGGGGCCGATGAGGTAAATCACCAAAAATAACACCAAAAATTAAGTTCTGGGGGTTTTCAGATTCTTGGGGGAGGGGTTCCCAGACCCGACGCCCATAATACGTGTGATGATAACCCTCACCTATCCCTACGTGCATGTGAGAAGCTGGGGCGTTAAGTACGTTTCTGTTCTGTCAGAGGTGGACGGACAAATTCGGAACGGATCTCTATAAATGAAATTCGGAAACGGAATCAAATCTAGATGTCTTTAATCTGAAGGACAAGTCGGGCAATGATATCGAAAATTCAAAAAAACGGCAAAATTTTGAAAAATCTAACCATACATGAATAACAAGTCCGATGGAAAAAAAATCACGAAAATCAGCACCAAAAGTTTTATTCTGGGAGTCTATCGGTTTTGTGGGTCTCTTAGATTCTCAGGGAACGGTCCAGCCAGATCCTCAAGTACATGCAGGTCCAACCCTCAGCCCGTGAGCGGTCCAAACTAGGCAGAAACTTTCGACGATGTAGAATGGTTCCAGGATTTTTCAGAAATCACGTGAAATCGCCTATCAAATTTCCATGAATTTGTATCAACACTTTCATAGAAAATTTTATAAGCTTATACCGTATTATCCGAATTAATCGCCCTGGGCACTTATTGTTTCCAGTTGGTCCTTTGAGGGGCGCTTAAATGAGGGGGCGCATAAACGAGTTGGGGCGCTTGGATTTCCAAGTCAATTTTGGAAAATTCAGAAAAATCGGACTTTTGAAACGTTATTTTGTGCTATTTTTGGCCTTAGTCCCCCATAAATTGGTGTTGGTCCCCCCAAAATAGGACGGCCAGCTACGTCCTGCATGCGTGTACCTAAGTAGGCTGAAATTTCCACATCCTCTTTCCAGTAAATTCTGACAATTGAGTGAGGTTCCCCGGAAGAAATCTTTAGTTTACGTTCCCAGAAATATTCCTAGCAAATAGCAGCGGTTTCGGGCCCGGAATATGGGTCCACCGAAAGACGCACAGATTGAAATCCCCAAAAGCCGCTTGAAGGAAATTTCCGATAGTCCAGGGCCCCGTGACAGGGGTTCTTCAAAAAGGGAAATACATGCTTGAAAGGTTCCACCTTTCTATGAGAAAATTTCTTACGATTACTAGTGGTTCCAGACCTGGCTTAAAGTTCTTTGAAAAAAGCTAAGAAGGGTCCACTCCTTTCCTAGTGATTGTAAAAATCATCGTTAATAAACTTCTCATATGTACATACCTACCAGTGTTCACATTCGGATTGTGGACAGTCTGTTAATATAAAATGCAGCAGCTCAAGAGGTGCCAATTGTAGGTTTTCCTAGAAAGTCAGCGGAACGGAATTGAAATTTCGCGAAGGAAATGCAAGTCGCTTTCCAATAGATTAACCCTAAGACAGCCATGCGGAAATAAGCAAAATTCAAAAATTGAATAAGTTGGCGAATATTTGACGAAGTATAATAATATAGTACAATAAATTGACAAGTAATTTATTGCTTATATTACAAGAGCCAATCCTAAGCATAATTATTGTAGAGACTGTTTTTTGTGACTTTAGAAGGAGTGCTTTATTAGCATTCTTTTTTGTACTTTGTTCAGTGAAAAAAACTTTTAGTGGTTGAGATAAGGGTACTGGAAAATCTTTTAGTGTTCTACGTTCATTATCCAATATTTTGCACTAAATGATGTCTTAGAAATATTGATTCCCGCAGAAGAACAAATAACAAAAGCTAAATTTTTGGAAATGTGTGTGCGCAGAGATGCAGCGTGCACACTTTGTAGACATTCTTCCTTTTTCAGAGATCTTAGCCGTAATTTAAACTTTCTCTAACACTATATACATTCAAAACGTAGAGAAAAAATGTAGAATAATTTGGGATTATTCGACTTGCTTTATCCTGATTTTCGAAATTTTCTCATCTACAAAATAAATGTTTTTGACAAAAAGTCATTTTCTTGATCATTTCTGCGATGGCAATCTCAATGCTGCAAACCGTTTTAGTGTATCTTCAAAACTCATTGAGCTAAAAGAATTTTAAGGTTGTGTCCGTACCCACGACCGTCTGAGGGTTAAGTCGCAAATTATACTTATTCGTGAATAAAGACTGAAACGTCTTGAAATGAGATGAAGCGACCGTAGGCGCACAGCATCGTCGATCTGACAAGAGGAGTCAGCTCAAGACGAAGAAAACGGAAAATTCTAGTTAAAAAGCGTTTTAAATGTTAAAATTGCACAAAAATTGATTGAATTTACGCTTGGGATGGTTTTAAACATTTTGTCGAAAAATTCAAATTTCGTGGAGCTACTTAGGTCTACAGATTTTTGTTCTAGCTCCATCAATCACTGCAAGCAAGGTTCCTAGAGACGTTAGGCATCCGGGATGCAAATTGGCTATCTACAAATTATTTGAGAACATCAAAACGTTGTATAAATTAAAAGCCAATCGAAGGATTGTACGCGTCAATTAAATCTTTTTCAAGGACAAGTGGTGCTGCGATACTTCAACCGAAGCACAAATCATGTGGCAGGCAGGCATAATTATGGGGGTTTCACCCCCGAGAAAAATTTTCACCACCACCCAGAAATTTTCTCACCCCAAAAATCCGTGATTTCTCAAGTTTCTAAAAATTTACAAAAAAATTCGCAGAAAAGGTGCCTTTTAAAGCGTTTTAAGCTGTCTATTTGCTCAAAAGTGTCAAATTTTTGGCGCTTTGCGCTATTTGCTCGTGTTTTAACTACATATTGTTCAATTCATTCGATTTTTTTTAAATTTTTCGAATAGTTTTTCCGCTCTAGAAAGATAGAGCATCGTCAGAAACACCGGAAAAGTGTGTTTTTGGCGCGTACTTACTATTTTTAGCCCCAAGAAGGCACTTTTGAATTTCAACCTCCCCCATAATTTCCATGCTGTGCATGTATGGTAGCAGGGTGATTTAAATTTTCAAACGGTTTTCATACATGATTTTGGAAGGTTTGAGGGGGCGATGGCTCACCTTCACCGTTTCCCCGCCAACGAATTCGCTATTTTGCAAAAAACTTCGCGGAAAAGGTGTTGTTGAAAGCGCTTTGATCTATCTGCTTGCTCAAAATGGTTCAATTTTCGTTACTCCGCGCCACTTATTTTTTTCTTAATTCAATTGAATCAAATTTTTCGAAGTATTTTCCAAATTTCATTTGTTTTTACGCCCTAGAAAGGTAGTGGATCGTCAAAAACGTCGAAAAATGATGTTTCAGACGCGTAATCACCGTTTTTGGCCAGAACAGAAGATTTAGAGAAAAATTCGATTAGGCTCACCCCCAGAATTGCCAAGCTATGCACGTCTGACGGTTATGTTGCGCATCGCATTTCAATACTTTTGTATCGCAGTCATATTTGTAGACATAACAGCGAATAATCGATTAGCTTGCTTAAGCTAGGCATTAAGTCGTAGACTGATTACTACGCCGAAAAATCCGTCCCTAGTGCAATTTGCGAAACTTTCTACGCCAGGAGCACCTGTTAATCGAGGCCAATTTTCCCACAATAGCGAATGAGGCAGCGATAGAAGAGTCAGTTTAACTATCTATCTATGCTCATTCTTTTCCATTAGATGCCTTTCCTAAGCGCGTACAATTGAGTGGAATAAGGCCCGCCCGTAGAAGAATAAAAAAGTCTTTTAAAAATGCAGCCGGAATCGATTCATTTAGGCTAGTTACGGACTGAAGAAGATTTCAAAACGAACAGCACTTTCAGGTATGCGTGATGATGAGGATGGAACATTAAATCTACAGTTTTACTGTACAGCTACGTGTGATTACTTTAATCGGATAAGCGGCGATACAGGACAACATACAGATACAATACGCAGTGCAATTAATTTAGCTACTACTACAGTACACTACACAGCACAATACACGCACCAAAGCATGAGACTATTAAATGCATTAGATGAACAAAAGAGAGATAGGAGAGTCGGTGACGAAGTAAAGAACAAAAAGCCGTATACACAGCGGTCATTGAAAAGAGCAATGTTAAGAAAAAGCCATAGAATACAACGCAATAATGAAAAAACTGCATCAATGCAAGGGTGGATTAAGGGAGGGCCGCCCATTCTGTCGTTAAAAAATAGGTGGGCACATGAAGTAGGTTTTTAAAATGATTTTGACCATTTTTATCGTAATTTTTCAGAAATTTTCCGGCGCCGTAGTATTCATTAATGGCATTTACTGACTTTCAAAGCGCTATAAATACCTTATTTTTACGTCAGAGGGGAAGTTTTCATACAGAACAAAGATTTGTGGCTCTTTCAATTATTTCTCGGGTAAAGACATAATAATTTAGTTTTATGTATTATTTTAGCAGAAATTCTAAAACTTTGCCCGCTTCGCATCATATCCCCTAAAAATTTTTTCGCATCAGAAATGATCCTGCCTATTGAATGACGGCAAAAAACCGCTACCTTACGCCGTTGTAAGTGATTTTTCGGGTAATTTTGGACACTACTAAATAAATTTAGGGTTTCGCCCTTTGTCTTAAAATCCTGGATCCGTTACTGCATCAATGCAGCTCATCATTGCAACACCATGCAAATGCGACGACAAAATAATCAGAATGCAACCTAACATGCGCACAACTACTAAAGAGTACTCGACAATATGATAAAATTGACGGATTGTTTTACATATTGGACAAACCGTAAAGTGATTAAAATTGTAAAGTTGTTTACACTTTCCTGTCCAAGGTTCTATTTACATAATCCTTCGCTGGGGTCGCTTTTGCTGAGAGGACTAGTTTACACTACACGTTCGGCTTACGCTACTCTTTTTTGGTTTACATTAGTTACTGTTTGATTACGTATTTTCAGTAGAGTATTTACCGCATAATTCGGAATTGAAGAGTCAAATCAAATATACTTAACACATCATGAAACGCTATAATTATAGTATTTTTTAATATGTCGCATGACGAGCGAACCCATCGCCAGTGGTTTACACGCGAAATCCGAGTTCGTATAATTATTGTTATCGCTGGCATTACAATTGCATCATCTAACACGCTCCCAAATTAAAACAAGATATACTGCAAAGGGAGTGTAAAGTATTATGTAAAGTACAAAACAACGATTTCGAAATCGTTTTTAGTGCACCAGATTGAAAGAACAGACTATAAGTAGGTAACCTAATCATTTTTCATAAAAAAAAACTCCAAACGAGTTCAAATTGGCATCAGAAATTCAGAAATTAACACTGTTAGATACAATCCGTAAAATTCCACGCATACGTTAGTTGCGTTGGTTTACACTCACATGCGACCTATCTCACGAATTCAGGGCATGCATTTAAAATTGAACGAAGAATGAAATAAATAATATGCCAGACAATAGGCATATTTAGCCGAGGCCGGAAAATTTCCCGTAGGGCAGACAGTTATCTCAAAGTCTTACTTAAAAAATCTATTTTCAATTAAAATTCAATATCTTAAATTTTTATTCGAATCGATAAGCTGCATTTCAGAACGCGAAATGATAGGGCAGCTGCATGCGTGACCGTGAGGGGTTCAACTATAGGTAGGCAGCACCGAAATCCTGGGGGGGAGGGTGAAAAAATTTTCAAAGGTCAAAAAATGGTCGTAAAAGTGGTCGTATGGCGAAAAAACACCATTTTTCGACGTTTCTCATCGAGCACTATCCAATGGCATCAAAAAATCGCTAAAAAAGCAAGAAAAATTTCAAAATTTGAATTCTGGGGGGGTATTTTGATTTCTGGGGGGTATTTCAACTTCTGGAGGGTGCATACCCCCAAACCCCCCACGCCCATGTGTGGGTTCAACCCCGCAAAAGATTTTACACCCTTTATTCCCAAAATTCACAATTTTTAATAAAAAAGTCGAAGAAAACGTCATAGTTTAAGCAATTTTTCAGCGATCTTTTACTTCAAAGCTGTCAATTTTCCCGGCGCTTCTCGCGAAATAGCCATTTTTAACCAAATTTTGTTAAATTTCGTTGGTTTTTAATTAAAATTTTTCATATTTTAATCGTCCAGAAGAAAACGTATCGTCGAAAACCGCCAAAAATAATATTTTTGATGTGCATCCATAAGTGGCGAATCCAGGATTTTTTGACAGGGGAGGAGGCGGAGCCCCAAATTTTTTAAAAAAGGTCAAAAATTGTCCAAAAAGGCCATTAATTATGCTTAGAATATAGATTTTTCCGTCTTCAGTAGACAGAATCATTTATGATCCGAAAAAAAAGTTAGGAAATTCCAAGTTTTCTACAAAAAAAGGGAAAAATAAATGCAAAACTTGGCATAAGGCACTGAAAAAGTACTCGAGAAATCATTATAAGAACTAAAAACTCCTTCATCTGTACATAAATTACTCTGCTGGTGGGAAAATAAAGTTTTTAGATCGCCAAGAAAGTCAGTAAATGCCATTAATGAGTACTAACCGGCGCTTTGGAAAAATTTGAAAAACCATGTTAAAAATGGCTAAAATCATAAGAAAGTACACATCATTCTCTATTGCGCCCAACTACTTTTTGACGACAAGGGGAGGAGGCCATCACACGTGAGCGTGGGGGACGGGTTTAGAGGGGGGTATGCAACCTCCCCCGTCGGGAAACCAAAATACCCCCCAGAAACCAAAATACCCCTCAGAATTCAATTTTTGAATTTTTTCTGTTTTTTTCGCAATTTTTTTGATGCCGATGGATAGTGCTCGATTAGAAATGTTGAAAAATGGTGCTTTTTCGACATACCACCATTTTTAAGGCCATTTTTTGACCTTTGAAAGATCTTGCACCCCCCCAGAATTTTGGTGCTGCCCAAGTATGGTGGCCACCCCAATCCCCCCTCTAAATCCGAGGCTGGCATCCATCGTTTTTCGGCCAAAAGGCACTTCAGAAATTTTTGTCAGTACTCCTCTCCAGTCACTTGCATACATGGGCAGCAAAAAATTCTGGGAGGATCAGGATAGGGAAAATTGCCGAGAATGTTTTTAAAAATAGAATTCTGGGGGAAGATCAGGATGGGGAAAATTGCCAAAAATATTTTTAAAAATAGAATTCTGGGGGTCTACAGTAATGTGGGGGGTTTTCAACTTCTGGGGGGGGGTACAAACCATTGCCCTAACCCCCACGCCGATGTGTGGTCAGATGCCGTTGCTAATTCGAAGCAAGCTTAGTCAATTAAATCATTCATTTATCGATTATTCTACAGTGGGCAAATAACGTCGGGATGAACACACGGCAAAAACAACGTATGCAATACAGTACAGAGCTAGCAAGGTCTCCAAATTGAACGTGCAAAGCGCGTCAGCCGCAATCGATCAATCGCGATCGATTATCGATCGATTCCGGCGACGTTCGCGCCGTCTTTCGACGCGCGACGAAAAATCGATAATCGCTCGACGCTCGGCCTGGGCGGCGTCGAGCCGGCGCTGCTCGCGCCGTCTTTCGGTCGCATCGCGCCGGCCGAAGCGCACGAGCCGAATCGATGCAAAAATGGCGGTCGATCCGACTCGACGACGAAATCGCCGTTGGCTTTACTACTACTACTACAACAACAACAACAACGACTAAAGCGGTTAGAAGCGCATGCGCGACACACCGCGGCGGCGACGCGCGGCCGTGCGTCGCGAAACGTCGCCGACGCGACGACGGCGACGTCGCCGCGTCGCCGGCGCTCGACGGCGGCGGCGACGTACCATTCGGAGCGCGTTTGCATCCGCTGCGTTTGACGCTCGTGCACCCATTCCAAGTAGCTGAGCGATTTTGTACTTTCGGCCAATTTGTTCAGTCGCTTTAGTTCGTCGAGGTGACACGACGACGCGTCGATGTGCTGCGACGAATAGACAACGGCGATAAGTGAGGCGGGGTTGTGGGGCGTAGGTGGGCGGCACTAATGTTCTGGAGGGTGGTGCAAGATTTTTTTCAAAGGTCAAAAATGGCCTTAAAAATGGTGGTATGGCGAAAAAACACCATTTTTCAACGTTTCTCATCGAGCACTATCCAATGGCATCAAAAAATTGCGAAAAAAAAACAAAAAATTAAAAAATTGAATTCTGGGGGGTATTTTGGTTTATGGGGGTTGCATACCCCAAGGCCCCCACGCTCAGGTATGGTGTTGGGTCTAGCCAGACCCCTAAGAGTGTAAAAATGGGAAAATTTTCCGGTAAAAATGGGGAAAATGGAAAATAAACAAAAATAGATGAAAATGTAAAAAAATCCTTAAAAATGCTTAAAATTGATCAGAAACTGCGAAATACCTTACTAAATCATTTCTTCACGCGACACCTATTGACGTACATGCAGCCGAGCGACTCAAAATTTAGGGCAGGATCCCCGACCATGTCAAGGCAAGGGGGGGGGGGGTAAATGACCTACAATTTTTGGCCAAAATGACCAAAAACACCTAAAAATTCATCCAAAAATCTGGGTCACAAATTTCCTGGCTTTGGCGGGACAACTATCTTTGGTTGAAGAATCCCATCCCCCACTTACATGTACTTACATGTATGCCTACTGACCCATATGCAGGTTTTTTACTTTCTTTTAGCCGCATATAAAATTTTTGGTTGAATTGTCGGAATGGGAGACTATATATACATACATGTAGCAGGAAGGATCACTCCACCCAATGTAGGTCGTCCCCCATCCACCGAAGACTGAGATTTTTAGCCCCCCCCCGTCCGATTTTTTGGCGACAAATTCCGGTTTTTAGACCATTAAGGTGCTTTCCGCCGAAAAAATGGCCGATTACTCTCTCCCAAAACGCTAAACTATCACATAATTATACTCGTATCGTATGCGCATTCTGGGCATACCTGGGCGTGGGGGGTATGCATCCCCTAGAATTCAATTTTGATTTTTTTGTTTTTTTCCGCAATTTTTTGATGCCAATGGATAGCGCTCGATGAGAAACCTTGTAAAATGGTGTTTTTTCGCCTTACCACCATTTTTAAGACCATTTTGACCTTTGAAAAGATCTTGCAACCCCCAGAGCTTTGGTGCCGCCCACCTATGATTGTGGGCATTCCCATAAATTTATCTATGTATTTAATCTCCAGTTAGCTGAACTCAGTGTGAAGGATTTGTCTTTCCCTTTTTCTGAGGCAAACAATGCCCAATTAAAGTAATTGAAGTTAGAGATTGGATCACATTCAATGTAATTCATTAATGATAAAAATCGCCTATAGTTGACTTTAAATAAAATTAAGAGAAATGCGTGCGAATTACCAAATTTCCGAGGTTTGCCATTGAACCTTCAGCCATACATGCACACTGGAGATGTGTGGGTATCCCCCTACCAGAACTTTTGGAAAGCACACCCCCTCAGGGCCAGGCACATATCTCTGGGATGGGAATGGGGGGTTCGGACCCCCAAAATTCAGAAAAATTGGGAAAATAGGACTTTTAAAACGTTATTTTGTGCTATTTTTGGCCTTTTTGGACCCCGGACCCCCCGAATTCGGTGTTGGTCCCCCCAAAAAACAGGCCGGCCAGCTATGTGCTACGACTCAATTAATTCATCCAGACATCTCTATTTTATTATTTTGTACATATTTTAAGTTAAAGGTCATTCCATTGCCCTTATTTATATTGCTTTCATCAAATTTAACGAAAAATGTTCGTGAAAAACCAAATACGACTAATTAAGTACGAAAATTTGACATTAATTACGTAGAAAAATTACTTATTTACCCCCTCCCGAGGAAAGTCGGTATACCCCATCCCAGAGCTTTTGACCCTGTGCATATATGTCCAGCATTAGATTTTGTGTATCTACTGTCTATGGCGTACTACAATAATATAATAATATACCGTCTGTAACGGCTCTGAATCGGGGGGTGGTCCGGGCCATTTTTAGGGGAAGGGGTGGACGACCTCCAATTTTTGGCCGAAAACAGCCTGAAAATTCAATTTTTTCCAAAAAATCGGGGGATCAAAAATTTTCTGGCTTCGAGGGTAGGATGGGGGACGTCAGACTTTGGGTGGGACGGATCCCCCATCCCCCTCTTACATGTATGTAACATACTGTGACATTAGCGGAGGACAAACCACAAGACTACGAACTTTTAATTTTTTGTATTATTTTCAACTAAATTCTTATCATGTTCTTAAGCACCAATAGAAATGAGTAAGCTTCAATATTAACGGAATCAAAATAAAGGGCAAAAAGCACTAAATTTAAGGGACATGATCGACTTAATACGATTTGCGCAACTACTAAACCATTTTGTGATAAATTGCACAGAAAATTATTCTTTTACTCGAATCATTCAAGAAAAATCTTATCGTAATCCATATAAGAGATATGGAGTAAAGCCAACTTGCCAGGCACGTATCTCTGGGGGAATGGGGAGGGGTTCCGACGCACACACTTCCCATAGGGGTTAGAGGGTATTACCCTCACCTCAGGGTCCGAGACTTGAATCACTGTCGGACGATTTTGAGCTATCAAACATTTTCTGCATGATTTTTGGGTCCAAAGCAGCGAAGTTGTCAAAATTTTATCGGCGCTTCGCGCTGACTGATACATTTGTGTTTTGTCTACCCACAAAATGTCTAGAATGAACTTAAAATGATCTGAAAAGCCAAAATTTTCGACGAATTCTAATATTTTTTACTTACAAGAGTGACGAAACTAGTCAAAATGGGATAAGAAGTAGTTTAAATGCACTTTTTCACATTAAAACATGCTATATAGAATGTTTTAGCCATTATATTTGACCTGCAAAAAGGCTAGACTCAGTGGTCCTAAACTTCATGATTTCACCCCCTGAACTTTCGACTTTGAGAAACTATGTTCGGACCCCCCAAATTCAGAAAAATAGGACTTTTTAAACGTTATTTTGGGCTATTTTTGGCTTTTTTAGGCTTAGTCCTCAAAATAGGACGGCCAGCTACGTGCCTGCCCCTCGCAACGCATCTTTTGGCCATTGGACGCAATATTTCCCAACACAAAAATAACATCAACCTAGAATTGTAAAAAAATCGATAAAAACTTACAACGACATCGATGCTTTTGCTCAAATGCTTATAAGTGGACGGTGACGTATCATCATCGGGCGTAATTACAACCTCCGGCCTTCTCAAAGCTCCTTGAATAAGCGGTAAAAAGTTAAAAAATAAAGATATGAGTAGAAATAAACTTAAAATAGAATAAAAATGTACAAATCAAGGACTAATGTGTATGCACTTGCAAAAATGACCTATCCGATCGATTCCATTCCATTTCAAAGAATTGGGTATTAAAACCCACCAGACCTCGGCAGTGTTTTTTTGTACTCGGCAAAGGTTTTTCCCGATGTACAAAGACTTTTCGGGACCGTCTTTGTACATGTACAAAGATTTTTGGGAAGACAAAAATTGCAAAAAAGGTCTGAAATTCGCGAGAATTTTCGCTTGCGCCGAAATGAGTAATTGTGTGTTCTACATATCTTGATAATGGCAGAAATCGCATTTCAAAAGGATAATGTCAGAGTTTACGGCGCTTCGCGCCATTTTAAGACGATTCTCAGTGATCTTTGCCCTTAGAGACCCAGAAATTAGCTGAAATACACTATTGAAAGGCGAACAACTCTGTTTTTACCTTACTAAAATCGCTACTGTGCCATATTATAGTACCTACCCAAAAATTTGTGTGTACTAAATGTTCAAAGATTTTTGGGAAGACAAAAACTGTAAAAAGGTGTAAAATTCCCAAAATTTTCCGCGCTTCGCGCCGAAATGAGTAATTGCTTGTCCTGTATATCTTCGAAATGGCAGAATTTGCATTCAGAATGGAAAAATGTCAAATTTTTCGGCGCTTCGCGCCGTTCTAGGTGGTGTAAAACCGGTAAAAACCCTAAAAAGCCATTCCAAATAATTCAATTCTGGGGGTCTACTGATTCAGGGGGTCTGCCGGATTCTCGATGTCTAGACCCCCAAACCCCCACGCCCACGTCTGGTCAGAACCAGACATGTATGTAGGAGAGGGTGGTTCGAAGGGTCAAGACCACCAGAATGGAAAAATGGAAAATTTTGGGGGAAAATGAGACAAAAGGAAGGCCAAAAACGGATGAAAATTCAAATTTTCTTCAAAGGTGCTTCAAATTGGCCAGAAACCGTGTAATAACGTAGATTTAAGGCTATTTTAGCAGGGTGTTTCAAAAAATAACGGTACCGCACTATTAAAGGTATACTGTAGCATATACATAAAATTAACAATTAAAACTTCGCAAGAGCGTAGTCTTAGGTATGGACGTTTGTTTGGTATAATTTCATGATGTGAGAAAGAATTTCCTAAATCCATGGCTTTTCTTCTTAACTCACATAGTTCGAGTTATGGCGCCGAATTTTTCTACAGATTTTCGCTAATGCAGATTAGAGAGACTGCTCACTTGAAAAGGCAAATTTTAGGGCCTGGAAGCGCCTGACTGCAAAAAATCAATGACATCATCGATCAATTTGTCTATCTATTAAAAGTGACTAACAGATCTAATAGAGGCCATTATGAGTAAAACTTACTGTAACGTTACAGCGAAATTTTTCAGTTTTCTTGAATAAAATTCTGTTCATTTGTTTTTAAATATTGGCTCTCCGACTGCTGAAAATTACAGCAGCCTACGTGCATTGGTTACTTAATTAATTAGCGGTCATCACTAATTAGGCAAAAATTTTAATGTTTTCGCGCCAATACTCGAAGCATACATGGCTTTAGGAAAAAAGCCCTGAATTCGGGAGATGTCTTTCCCATGTTATAAAATTTTACTGAACAAGCGATCAAACATAAGACTACACTCTTGCAAAGTTTCAACTATTAATTTTAAATGTACGCTACAGTATATCCATTTTAGTTGCGGTACCGTTTTTATTGAAACACCCTGTATAAGTTTTTGAGGTCATTTTGGCCCTAAAAAAGCTCCATTTTTGACTCCCAGACCGGCTGACCCCCCCTAGATCGGCCATGCTGTGCATCTATGGTCAGAACTGAGACAATTTCATTTTTTGTCAAAAAGGGGTGTTTGTTCATTCAAATTGAAAATAAAGCTTATTTATGTTAAAAAAACTCAAATATTACTGGCAGGGTATTGGAATGTGAAGCAAGATCGGCTATCGACGCGCAATTGACGGCCCGTTATGCGAGCGTAAAATTCGTAGCCTTCTCTGTTGAACAAGTCGATGTGACCGAAATTTTGTATAATGAAGGCGATTATGCGGGATGCCAACCTGAATCTGATTACGTCTTCCATTTTAGCCTAAAAAATAGGATGATTTTCGATTTATTTATTGATAATTTATTTATGTGAAGATTTTAAACAAAAATAAGAGAAAAATTAACAAAATGCAAAGTAGTCAGTGACATACGTGGGCAGCAAGAAAATTCTGGAGGGGTGCAAGATTTTTTGAAGGTCAAAACATGGTCTTAAGCATGGTGGTATGGCGATAAAAACACCATTTTTCGACGTTTCTCATCAAGCACTATCCATTGGCATCAAAAAATTGCGAAAAAAACGAAAAACATTTCGAAAATTGAATTCTGGGGGGGGTATTTTGGTTTCTGGGGGGTGCATTTGGTTCCCCAAAGCCCCCACGCCCAGGTAAGGTCAGTGAGTATACGTTTGTAGTAGGAAAAATATCCGACGGATATTGGTAATAAAATTCTTTTAATTACTAATTCAAGCCTAAAAATGCTCTATACACAGCAGAATTACAATGCAAAAGCTTACTTTACAACATATAGTGAGTCTGAACGGCACGACGAAAAATTGACGATTTAGCTTAAGTAACATACATACGAGCCGATACTTTTAATCGAAAAATCAATAAGACTAACCAAAATGGCATATTTTTCCAGCTATATATTTTAAAAATTCTGTGGGGTCGACGGAATTTTGCCCGGGGTCAGCAACTATTCCGTTGAGTTCAATCAGATCCTCCCTTACGGTCAGTTACTATTACCGCATGGAAAATAAAGTTGGCGTGCACTCTAAGGAATGTAGAATGAACCAATCGATTTTTTGGTGCTCGCCATTCATATACATGCTTTCCAGACAGTCTGGTTAAGACTTTTTCAAGACTGAAACTGGGCAAAATTATTGACTGAATCTTAGATTAGAAATAAACAAAAGAGCGTTCCAATAGCCGAAGACAAAATAAAATATTGATGTATATTGAAAAATTAATTAAACAAACTTGATAATTTAATCTCAGCCCGTGTGAACAATTGGAGATGTTTTTAGAGGCTAGTAGTCGACTTAGGAATAAGAAGTAGCGAATTCGTTTCGTTTTGACCGAAAAACTATGTCAAGTTATTGATCAGTCTAAAAACGGCCTTTTTTATTTCGACGATTGAAAAAAGGGCGAGAAGCGGTAAAAAATGGTAGATTCAGCGAAAGGATTACTCATCTATGAAAATTATAGACGTATCCTGAATTTTTCGCAATAAATTACAGCCTGTGTTGAATGACGATGACACATGTACATCGTTTTAAAATAATGCACGTATTGTACGTAACGGACGGATAGTAGTGAAGTGAATGACTAATATTCAGAGTTGCCAAGTTGGGAATTCCCCATTTTGGGGGTTTTTTGAGGCCGTTGGAAGCATTTTTAGCGATTGAGGGTTTTTGCAGCCTACGCTTAACCATTGGTTATGGTTTTTTCAGGCGGTTTGAGGTTACAATTGGGGTTTTTTGGCAAGAGCGCTTGGCAACCCTGCAAATATTGCTTCATGTGTAATGACCGAGTCATTCGTGTGCTTGCTACTTGCACTGTTATTTGTCTGCATGCCGTTAATATTCTATATATTTTTTCCATCCTCCTATTTTTGTATTCTTATTCGATCACAAAAGCATGAAAATTTAACACAGATTATCAAATGCACGTTTGTTGTTGAAGTTATGACTGAGCTACGTATATACGATTACAATTCTATCAACTTTCAAAGTACATTTCCCCTGGCAAATATTCGCTCGATTTATCCAAACTTCGCCAAATTACGTCAAGTACATAAATATGCTTTTATCTCGTTAAATCGGGATGGCGCGACAGTGAAAAATGATTCGATTGATAAATGTATGATTATATCTGTCGTGCCGCGATATTAATTTGGCGAAGCCGGGGTATAAATAAGTTTGGTTGTTGTGACATAAATCTTAAACTTTTTCGGAACGTTTACTTCCCTAAAAAATAGATTCAGGACAAAACGTGAATGCTAGGAAGAAAAGTTTTGCGATCGAACGAGTTATTATTTCCGAGCAGCGAAAGAAAAAAACTCGCGAGTTTATTAACCATTAGCTACCTATCAAAAACAGATCAATTTTCCTACAACGAAAAAAGAGCCTTTTTCCGGCATTTGACGTCATTAAGTTTTTAAATTGTCAAACGCCTAGAACACATGTTAGCCATTTACGTCGTTTTCTATTTTTTTGCCAACTAACAACCGCCGTGCTATTTATGTAGTCTGAGTAGTAAAGATAGGTACTTTTGCGTAGGCAATTGAATCAAATAAGCGAATATGTGTGGAACGTTATTACCACGCGTCTCGCGCTACCTTACACATTGTAGGTATATTTTTATACATATCGCGTTAAATGCATTGTAAATAGCATTGTTTTGTCGCTATTGAAAAAACATATAAAATGCGGGGTTTCAATGAAAATCATACACGAGTAGAATGGCTCAGAATATCGACTTATGATAGTTAACATACAGATGAGTAAGACGGTTCAAAATTTTAGCACGGCTAGCCAACATAAATGATCGTGGGAGGGCGAGTCTATCGCTAGAAAATTTTCACCCCTCAGAATTCGCGATATTTCAAAAGTTTCCTAAAAATTCGTAAAAAGGTGTTTTTTAGAGCGTTTTTAGCTATCTATTTGCTCAAAAGTGTAAAATTTTCGGCGCTTCGCGCCATATACTCATATTTTGACTATATTTTGTTCACTTTGTTAGACTTTTTTTGATTTTTTATAAATTTTTTCAAGTCTTCGTGCTCTAGAAAGATAAACGACGAAAAATGATGTTTTTGACGCGTACTCACCATTTTTGGGCCCGAAAATGGCACTTTAAAATTTCACTCTCTCCCCAGAATTTCCATGCTGTGCAAATCTAGTAGCCAGGGGCACAGCATGGGAATTCAGGGGAAAGGTGAAATTTTGAAGTGCCTTTTTAGGGTTCAAGAATAGCGGATACTCTTTTAAACATCGTTTTGCAGCGTTTCTGACGATGCGCTAGAATAAAAAAATTGAAATAAATTGAAACAAATATAGTCAGCAAATTAAATTTGACGCTTTTGAGCTCATAGTTGGCTAAAAAAGCTTAAACACCACCTTTTCTACGATTTTTTTGGAATATTTCGGAAAATCACGAATTCTAGGGGGAAATTGCGGGGAGGTGAAAACCCGAACCCCCAAGATTATGTATGATAGGGGGTGATGGTATATTACCCTCCTCGCTGAAGAATCAGACAGAGAGTTACTGTCCGCGATTTTTAAGCTGACAGGATATTCCATGCTTCATTTTTGGAGGCAAAAGCATTAATAATGTCAAAATTTTTCAGCCCTGCGCCGGATTTATAATTTTATGTACTGTTTACTCAAACAGCGCTCAAAGTTGTGTCGAAACTAGAGCTGTACCGAGGCCGCCTTTTTTTACCGGGGCCAGGGCCTATAAACATACCATATGTGGTCATACGATGTCTCATGCTGGCATTTCTTATGTAATATATGTGCCCTGCTCTAATGTGTGACACATATCGTAATATTAGTGATGAAAAATAATAATGAAATGATAAAATATGAATAATAATAATAATAATAATAATAATAATAATAACAATAATCAATAATAATAATAACAATACTAATATATAATAATAGTAATAATTAATAATAATAATAATAATAATAATAATAATAATATGATAATAATAATATAATAAATAAAAATAATTATAATTAGGTATATACCTACTAAAATATCACCTTAAGTCAAATTAAAATTATGTTTAATTAAAGAATTTTGTCTGGCCCATGGTAAATACTTGTAAGTTGTTTATGATTTCATTGTTACTTTCTTCACTTAGCTTTTTAGCTTTCTAGCTAAGCAAGTGGCACTCAAATTAATTGGACAAAATAAAGAATTTCATGAGGCATTGTCTGAAAACAATTCGATTTTCGACAACGATTTTATTCAGCGAAGCGAGATACGGAGTGAATTGCTCCCACATCAGATGCACGCTTGGGGAAAGCGAGAATTTCCTGTGGTAAATATGGTGAGATTAAGGTCAGAAACGGGCATGAGTCAAGGCTTTTTCGTGAAAATGATTGAAATCGACCAGCATCTGAGAACTAATGTGGTTGAGTCGTTAAACTTCTTAAACCTTTCAATTCTAGCCATTTTTAAAATCATTTTAGCCCGAAATGACACGATGAAGCCCATATCAGACTAACCCCGCAGCGTAGCTAAGCAAATGCGACTGTGACTAAAAGTCATAACTTGACACCATTCAACGCTGATTGTTGTTACATAGTTACAAACTTATTGCCTCCACTGATTGAACTAAGTATCAATTCTATCAGTTTCACTGTCTCAAGATAATAAAATGCCTTAGTTGATTGACTTCTATAACGAAATAAAAGTGTGACTGATGAAACTATATCAGTTTCAATCATTTTCGCAATCAATCAATACAACAATTTACATCTAACAACAATATTAAAATTTTCAGGCCCTGTTCCTGGGGCCAGCATGGCCAGGCACGTATCTCTGGGAAGAATAGGGGTTCGGATTCCCCCCTAATTCAGAAAAATCGAAAAAATATGACTTTTTAAACGTTATTTTGTGCTATTTTTGGCTTTTTTGGGCTTAGTCCCCCGAAAATTGGTGTTGGTTTGGTCCTCCCAAAATAGGACGGCCAGTCTATGTACCAGAGCATGGCCCGGCCCGGGGCCAGGCCCCGGTACAGCTCTAGTCAACACGAACTAAAAAGTCATAATTTCTCGCCAAATTGATCGATTTCTAAAGTTTTTGTGTCAAAAGCGATACAATGTTGTCAAAATGGACTAAAACTGCTTAAAAAAGGGCGGTATTGCCACGCCAAAGCGTTCAAAACAGACTACTTTGACCATTTTCGTCATTTGACTAGCATACAAGGCGTGAACACTAGATTTTCGAGTCAACATTTCATGGATATAACTTGCCCTCCCCGGCCGACCCTGATTTTATTTTCAAGTCGATAAATAAATAAGTCCCTGTATTTCAACCTTTAATAGCGTAAATAATTTTAGATACTTCGAACTATTGTATTCAAAAATCATATCATATTAGTACAAACGAACTACAACTCTGAAAACGCATACAAAATAAACAAAATTTAAAGGAAATCAGCAAAAAACATAAAAAGTAATTACATAAAGAACCAAAATCTATAATATAAATATACAAAATAAAACAGAACTAGCAAATAAAAAAATTAAAAGAATGTCACCGTATTTAAATAATATAGTAATCTATTGATTGGCTCAATACTGCAACTTCCAGGTCAAATTGGGAACTCGAAAGTTCAAAATTCTGAGAATTTTAATTCGTTTTTTCAATTAAACAAAATTAAAAATTAAAATTTTTTTGAAATTAGAAATTTAAAAACCCCAAAAGTTTTGACTTTGTAGGATCTCAAGCAAGCCACTCTTTGGTACGATCAGAAATTTAGCTCTTTGGTTATCGTGAATGATTGTATGAAAAAGTGAAGGTGCCACAGAGACTCCGATGGCCTCACAATTCATGCGCGTTCCGCACGTTTCAGCTCCGTCAGCTATTAATTTAAACGTTCCAAACAGCAGTACCAACAAATGCTGAGATAGTAAAGGCAGCGAGCAAACGATCCTGGACAAAAAAAACGAAAAAATTGAGAAAAATGAAGCTAATCAATTAATCAGGCGCTAATGAATATATAAATAATAATTTGAGCTAATCGTATCATCAAATCAATCATCGCGGAAATAACGTTAAGTAATTGCGCGATTCGTCAAATCCGATTCGAGTGTAGATTCGAACTAACCAATGACGGATCGTTTTATTAAAATCACGTGACTAGAGAGCGCAGATTGAAAATGTGGATAATTTGCGATAAAAGTATCTTCCAGAACGAAAAAATCCTAACCGTTGAAAAAATGTCAAGAAAATGACAGTAAAACTAATGAGTAAACCAAATTTTCTCCCCTCATTTTCGTATACGACCGCTCAATGAATTTTCGGGCCACGCAGGACATTTTGAGATTACTATGCGTAAGTAGATAAAGCTAAGATATGATGACTACGCTTCTTATTTCCCCCGTTAGCCATCTTATGGATATTTATTGAGGCAATATCAACCACCCAAAGTTAGTTATCCCTTAGAGTCAGAAAATTTCTAATCTCCACATTTTTGGCGAAACTGGCGTTTTTGGACTATTTTTAGGTGCTAATATGTCACTTTTGGCCAAAAAATTGAAGTCTTAATGAATGATCAAAGCCGTCAGTGTACAAAGATTTAGGGGGAAAAGTAAAGCGGCTGAATTCTACGAGCTGGCTAAAGTCATCCCTTTGCACTGATTATTGATGATCTTGAAAAGTTCCAAAATTTGATTCAAAATGATAAATACGTCATAATTTTACAGTGTTTTGTAACGCTTTGTTACTTTTCTGTTTTCAAAATATTGAAATAGAACTTAAGAACCGTTTCTCACAAATTTTGCCTTTAATCGTCATAAATTACAGAAATCTTCTAAATTGTTATTTTATTTCTTCTTTAAAAATCTTTACGGATCTTATAGAACAGAGGCTAAAGATGCACTGAGACTGACCAGACGAGCATGTGCACATGTAATAGGGGATTTGAGGTAAATCCCTCACCCAAAATTGGTCGTCCCCCACCTACCCCCCCTCAGTCATAAAACTTCCGACTCTTACGATTTTTAGCGGAAACTTGCGTTTTTTGGCCATTTTTATTTACTTTTTTGTCATTTTAGACCAAAAATTTGAGGTCATTCTAACGCCCCCCCTCAAAATGGCCGTCCAAAATTTCGAGCCCTTGCGTGTGTGTGTTCTGTTCGATGTTTTGTTGCAGACTGTTTTAACAATTTGGATTGATCTTTAAATTAAATTCAAGTTCGTATTTTAAACGCTCAAATTTTCAACATAATTCGCAGTTCACATTCGCCCCAAAATTTTTTCAAAATGTTTCCAAGCCATTTTCGAATCGCAATAAAATTAATTAATACCTTTGCATTTTAACTTTTTCCAATCGACAAAAATACCTTTGCATTTTGACTTATTTCAATCAAAAAATTGAATTTCGATTTAAAACCAGAAGGATACCAAAACATGAAGGCAGATTTTATTCAACTTAAAAACTAGAAAAAAATGGTTGAATGCTTAATTTCTGAGCTGAGGATAAGACCAGGCCCGTATCCCGGGGCGGGGGGGGGGGGGGGCGGGCTGCCCCCTAAATGGGGAAAAAAATTTGTTTTTTCCCAAGGGTCCCCCAAAAGAGAAAAATTAAAAATTGGCGAAGTGCGTCTAAAACACCGCCAAAACAAGTTTTTAGTGTACTTTTGAGCAAGTAAACTCACAATTTTCCGGTGCTTCGCGCCGGATTTATTGTTTATGTATAGTTTTGTCTTCTAAACCGCTAAAAATCGTTCAAATTTGAGTTGGACTTAGAGAGCATGTCAATTTTTTTCCAGCGCTGTGCGCCGGATTCATTGTTCAGCTATAGTTTTTGCCTTCTAGCGCACTCAAAACAGCTCAAATTTGAGGTTTGACATGGGAAACATAAAATTTTTCCGGCGCTTCGCGCCGTGTTAATTGTTTATACAGGGTGGGCCAAAAAAAAGGCTACACTCCGATTCAACAGGGCATAACTCCGGCTGATGTGAACATGAGACGTTAGAACTGGCAACATTAGATAGATAAAAGTGTCTTATTTCGAATCGTGTACAAAATTTTGGCCAGCTGCCAGCGTTTCGTGCACTACGGCTATTTGTTTACACCTCACTTTGATATTGTTCTGACCTCAAAGTTTCCGCATTGTATCACATTACTGTGTATGTAGGAATCCTTTTTTGACCTGTTTGACAATGAATACCTTCACAAAAATTAGGTAGCACATTTTTTAAAGCCCCAGAGTAGATACGCTTCCTACTGAGTGCAAAAATTTCGGGATATCGTGAAAATAGGATGCAAATTGATGTCAGGACCAATGATGCTATTGTCCTTTAAACAATATTAAAGAAGGGTGTAAACTAATTGCCGTAGCACTCGAAGCATTGATATATGGCCAAAATTGTTTACACGATTCGAAAGAAGACACTTTTATCTATCTAATATTGCTAGTTCTAACGTCTCATGTTCACATCAGCTGAAGTTATGACCTGTTGAATTGGAACGTAGCCTTTTTTTGGCCCACCCTGTATATGTTTTTTGTCTTCTAGCCCGCTCAAAACCGCTCAAATTTGAACTTGACATGCAGAATATGCCACTTTTTTCGGCCCTTGGCGCCGAATTATTCATTAACTGCATTGTTTTTCTCTGTAAAGCACAATGATTAAGTGCAAAAGCAAGATAAGAAATAATTCGTCGATTAAGTGATGAGAAATCAGCTTAAATGATAAATTTGCTGTATATCAATAAGAAATTGAGAAAAATTTTTTTGAAATTTTTCTTCACCGTCGTATAGAGCTCGACGAGATACGCTCAAAACTGCCTTTATTTTCGCCTATCTCCTAATGGTTTTCGAGATATCTGGCCTCAAAAATGTTCGGTCCCCCCGAAATAAAATCCTGGATACGGGCCTGGATAAGACCAATATATAATTCTCAATTATTTCATGAGCAATGAATGAAAATATTCTACCATAAATCGACCTGTATACATTTTAAAATCTTTCACATTCAACTTTCAAGTCGAGCAAATAAATGGGTACAAGAAAGAACAAATTCTAACAAAAAATTTCCATTTTAAGAATTAAATTAGTCGTGAAAGTCTGTTTAATTGCAGAGTTTAAAAAACGAAACACAAAAACAGTATAAATCAATTAAAAATAAATTAATAAATTAAATTAAATGAATCATTCAAAAATTAATCAATAAAAAAATAAATCAATTAAATCAATGAAATAAATCAATTAAATAAACAAAAAATAAATCAATCAAACCTAGTTTGTAATATATTTGAAACTTAAATTAGGTAAAAGTCAGATTTTGTGCGTAAAACTCGCATGCTAAACGTTATAAACCTGAGCCACACGATGAGCTTCATAATGAGTTAAAACATGCAATACAGTCGCCCTTTAACTTTAGTATTTAGTAAAAAAATTGGAAAAAATAGATAAACGACTAAAACAAGTACATACGAGTATCTAATTCGAAATTAAAAATGAAAATCGAAATTATCTTACCAAATCAGACACATTTTGTTGCAGTTAGCTTAGCTGTTCGTCAAAGGTAATTTTCGGTCAATTTCATTTATTAAAAAAATTAGAGATAAATACTTAATTTTTATACACTTTCGAAATCGCTTGAATTCGCAAAAGAAACAATTATTATTGCAACAATTATCTTCACAGCTAAACTTTATAATATGAAAAAAATCAAAAAGTAAAAATATTTGATTCAAATAAATTTAAAAATATATAAAATAAAATTGAAAAACTTTAAAAACTATATTATAAAATTACATAGTTTTATAAAATACCTGCAGAACGCGTCGCGTTGTTTGTCATCGTCATCAAAATTCAGAATAGTGAACAGTATGTTTTCGTTCTCAGCACCAAATATACCTCCAGGTATTTTACCCAGAAACTTCTGAAAATGCAAAGAGTGTCATGAAACGAAGGCTTCTCATATAGTAAATCACCAAGGTTATTTAATTTAAAAAGAAAATGCATAATGAACAAAAAACAGAAATAACTAAATCATCAAAGCAAAGCAGTCATACCATCCATGATCCTAGTCAACCTTCCCACAGGAAAGTTTTGAAATCCCCCTGAAATTTTCTCAGTCTATCTATACTTGCTCATGAGTGTCAAATTTTCGGCAGCCATATGCTCATTTTTTGACTATATTTTGTTGAATTCGTTTAAGTTTTTTCCAAATTTTATCATGTTTTTATGCTCTTAAAAGATAGGGCATCGTCAGAAACGCCAAAAAAGGTGTTTTTGACGCGTATCCACCATTTCTGAGCCCAAAAAGGTACGTAAAAATTCCTCAACTCAAAATTCCCAAGCTGTGCAAGTCTGAGTGAAACCTAAAAAAGATTATCAAGATTTCCTTCCTCATAGCAAACGCAAGCACAGTTCGCGTCGCAAAAATTTGAACACGTAACAAAGCTTAAGGATTGTTCGGCCTAAGATATAAAAAAGAACTCATATGTTCTTGCATTGATGTCTTAAAAACATATGACGAACTCCTTACGTTATAACGCAGGCATAGTAATCCGTAGCAAAACTTAAGAATCGACTACCCATACCTAAAATTTTGAGCAATAACCAGGCACGTAGCTGGCCGTCCTATTTTGGGGGGAACCAACACCAATTTTTGGGGGACTAAGCCAAAAAAGGCCAAAAATAGCACAAAATAGCGTTTAAAAAGTCCTATTTTTCCGATTTCTCTGAATTTGGGGGGTCCGAAACCCCACCTCCATTCCCCCAGAGATATACGCCTGGCTATAAGTACATGTTTGACCGAAACGGACAACGCGAAATTTCGTTTGCTAAGGCGACAAGTAAGCTTTTCGAAAAATAGGACAAGCATACCAAATTTCTTTCTCAAATTCGCGCCTGTCAAATGATTACTCGAGCATGGCAAAACAATCAGGTGAGCATGCGAAAGATATTTTAATCGGCGAAAAAAATTATGGTAGAAAAATCATTCAGAATCGAGTATCATCTGAATCAAGAAGCAATGCGAGTTGTTTTTCGCACCCTTGAATAGTTGCTAAACTATATAGCGAAGTATTTTAGGTTCGCCCACCCCTAGGAGAAACCTTAGATACGTAAACGGGTCGTATAAAAACTGTTATGACCATATACAACATATAACGGCACAAAATTTTGGGACGGGATCTACGGCCATTTTTAAGGGAGGGTGTGAATGATCTCCAATTCTTGGTCAAAAATGGCGAAAAACGCATAAAACAAACAAAAAATGAAAGTTTTCGCCTAAAATCGGAGAGGGGAACAAAAATTTTCAAAATTTGGAGGATGGGGATCCCTATCCCCCAAAGCCAGAAAATTTCTATCCCCTCCCCCATTTTTCGGAAAAGATGAATTTTTCGGCCGTTATTTTACGTGTTTTTTGGCCGTTTTCTGACCAAAAATTCGAAGTCATTTACCCCGCCCCCTAAAAATGGTCGGGACCCCACCCGAAAATTCCGAGCCGTTACATGTAAGGGGACGACCGACTTTGGGCAGAGAATTCCCCTGTTACATGTCTGATACGTAACGTATGTATGTAGACAGTGCTTAGTCCAGAAACTTTCAAACGCCAAAAAATGATTATAGGGGCGAAAAGATTCCATTTTCTCACGTTCCTTATCGAGATATAATCGTTGGTGAAAATCGCGAAAAACAACAAAAATTCTTTTTATAAATTCAATTCTGGGGTTCAAAACTCCAGACTCCCCTGCGCCCATGCTGTTAAAATTTAGATCAGATCAATTTCTAGGAATTAAATATTATAATTTTAACAAAAATAATTTAAGGGCGAATCGCTTACTTTAACAACCGATGCGGCAGTGTAAACGGAAAAATGTTCAATATTTACAAGGCGACCATGTTGCATAACGTGTATTAATTTTCGAACTTGAGTCTGGTTACCAGGAGCTCGCCAAATGTCCTTTTTCAAAGGCCCCTGCTTGTTTATTTTAAGTAGAAGAACCTAAACAAGCGGACGCCATGAGAAATTCAAAAATTGGCCAAAATTTTAAGAACTACGAAGGAATCAAAAAATGTCACGAAAATGTCATAAAAATGTTAAATAAAATTCTTCTATAATCGAAAATTATTATATTTAATAAAAAACGAATACATGATTACATAAATTTACAAATAACACGTGCTAGGCTGGTTGCAGGAAAACAAAGAAACCAAAACAAGCATACGTAGCATAGGCGGATGCACAAGGTCAGAATCAGCAGGGTTAGGTAAAATCCCAGGAAATCCAAAACAGTAAATTTAGTGTTGCCGATCTTTTTGCTATTCAAACGACGAAAATGGTCAAATTGGCCTATAAAACGCTTTTTCGTGGTAACTCCCGCACTTTAATGCTTTTTTAGTTCATTTTGATTGCATTATGTCGCTTTTAGCACTAAAAAATATAGAAATTGATCAATTCTGGGCATTTTTTGAATAAAAAACATATGAAACACAATTTTTAACATTTTAAATGTTTTTGTCCTCAAAAATGATATAGGCAACTTTCCGTTAGCTCAAAAGTACCGGACTGTACCTGTCTGGACGACCCCTCAGCGGGTTGTAATACCCCTCATCCCCTATGTACATGTATGGTAGTACACCATTTCACATGCGGTCTTATTCAAGTTTAAGCGAGACGTAAATTTAAAAGTGTCACAAATTATCTGAACCAGTGTTTTTTTTGTACAAGGTCCGTTTGTACATGTACAAAGATGGTCCCTAAAAGTCTTTGTACATTTCGTACACACAAATTTTTGGGTACTATAATATGGTACAGTAGCGATTTTAGTGTGGCAAAACAGAGTTGTTCGACCTTTGGTAACGTATTTTAGCAATTTCTAGGTTTCTAAGGCAAAAATCAGTAATAATCGTCTCAAACGGCGCGAAGCACCAAAAAATTTGGCATTTTTCCTTTCAAAATGCAGTTTCTGAAATTATAAAGATATATATGAACACACAATTGCTCATTTCGGCGCTGAGCGCCGAGAATTTTTGCGAATTTCGAACTTTTTTTGCAGTTTTTGTCTTCCGAAAAATCTTTGTACATGTACAAAGACGGTCCCCAAAAGTCTTTGTACATCGCGAAAAATCTTTGCCGAATACAAAAAAAACCGTGATCTGAACACTAATAAAAACTAAAATTTTCGCCCAGCCAATCTGCCAAATTCTATTCAGACAAAATTATATTTCAGGCACTTCTTTAAAATTTTCTGCGCCTTATACAAACAATGCTGTACGAAATAATCGTATAACACTCCTCTTTTATAAGAAATCATGGTAGTTTTTATTTTTGAATTTTATTTCTCCCTTCAAGCACCTACCATGCGTGTTTAATCGTGTTTCTACTTTCCTTTTTCCATTTATCTTTTCACATTTGTCGTTAAAATATACAATAACTCTCTATCGATTGACAACTGATTACTAGACAACACGAAGATGCCCGAGAGAGGGTCCGGATTCTAAACAACGAAAAAGTGAAAATGGAAAATTTTATAGGAAATACATATGTGTGTATCAAGCACAATTTAGGCCAAAAACGGATTGAAATAGAATATGTTCAAAAAAACTTTGTTAATAAAGTAAATTTTCACGCTATGTTAGTATGAATTGTCTAATAAGGCCATTATGACACGATAAAGCTATAGATTCAGATCTTTCCCCCAATAGCCTTATTTCCTCATACTGGCCATGCTAAGCAAGTATGCGTGATATGCTTGAGGAGGAAAGCCGAGAGTAGAGGATAACCCAAGAATTTCTAGAAGTACTTTAGAATTTTATCAAATTTATAAAGAAAATACAGAGCAATTTTAAAATTTGTAGCAGAAATAGAAATTAATTGTGCGTGCTCTCAAAAAATTGCTTTTATGCATATTCCACTGGGCTTCCATGCGAATTTCTGTACTTTAGCGCGTTAGCGCGTACCTATAATATACTTGGATACTCCCACATATATCTCTCCCCAACAGCAACACTGGGACACTTCTGTATTGTGCGGTTTTTTAAAAGATAAATAATGAAAAAATCGCTGCCTGTGTTTTTTGTTGTTTTTTTTAAATCTTTACCCGGTGTGTAAAGAGCATGTAAAGTTCTACTGTAATGTTATAACATACAGATTTTTAAAATTTTACTCGGTCACACAACGTTTTTAATTCAGTTTTACATTCTGTGTCGTCTGGTTTTTTAATGTAGACAATTCAGTAAGCTCAAAACTATTTTTTTATTTTTGAAAAGTGATTTATTTCTAGAGTGGCAGTGTAAAGAGTGTAAAGAAGCTGAGGGTGAAAAAACACATTTTGGCCTGTTTTTTGTCTGCCAACAACTCCTGTTATGAGTCCCAAGAAATTTATTCCAGCAGAAATGTACTAGGACTCAAGGGCTACTTTCGGCTTACCAGAAAACTTTTGTACACTCAATACGGAGTTAGATCTAGGGGTTGAAACTTTACACTGTAGTGGATGGTGTAAAAAATAGTATTTGTCTGAGATTTCTGCGCCAACTTCTTCGGTTATAAGTCGGAACAAATTAAATAGAATGAAAATAAAGTTCGTTCTAATGGCTACACGTCGCAGCGAACCGCATTTAAAGACTCAATATTGAGTTATTTATGGAGTTGCAAAGTTCGAAATCAGGAGTGTAACATACGGCAAAATACACGTTTTCTTCCCTTTTTTGATTGGTCAATATATCAAATATGTTGCGGAACAGAAGTTTTCCACACACAAACGCACTACAATTCAAAGAATACAAACTGGCCAAACTGAATTTCTTTACACTCAATTGGTAGTAAGGTTCAGATTTTTAAAGTTTACAATGTGGTGGATGATGGGAAAATACGTTTTGTCCTTTTTTTGTTCGCCACTTTCCACGTTTAGAAGTCGGGACAAGTCGAATAGAATAAAAATAAATAACTCTCTAAGGTATACACGTCACAGCAAGCTGCGTTTATTTACATCAATATTTAGCTTTTTCGGGAAGTGTAAAGTCAAAAATTGGTTGTGTGTGAAACGTGTTTTTGTTTTGTTTTTTTCTGCCAACTTCTCCGATTATGAGTCTGGACATGATCTCAAGTCAAAAAATGTATTAGGAATCAAAAGCGATACATCAATTCAGCGCGTTTGTTTACACTCAACAGTGGTGTAAAGTGGTTTACATAACATTTATTTGTCTTCAGACCATTGTAGAGACACAATTTTTTCATAAATGTTGATCGTAATGTCAGAGTAATATCAGAATTACAAATACGACTAAAATCTTCTTTACACTCGCTAATTTTGTAAAGTTTAAACGCAAATTAACTTTAATTCTAGAACCTTGCGGAAGCTTAATTTTTTTCTGCGTAACGTCAGAATTACGAATCTGACGGTTAGTTTTCTCTATACCCACTAGTTGTGTAAAGTTTACACTATTCATTTATTGTTAATGTGTAAAATTTATAATACAAACTTATTCTACTTCCAGAGCGTTGCAAACCGTGTATTTTTTTCCAAAATATGTTCCGCAAGGTCAGGATTACGTATCTGACAGTTTGTTTTCTTTGCACCCAGTAGTTTTGTAAAGTTTTCTATGAAAATTAACTTTAGTTTCAGAGCGTAGCAGAAGCTTAATTTTCTCGAAATGTTCCATGTATCGTCAGTATTACGGATCTGAGCGTAAGTGTTCTTTACACCCAATAGTTGCGTAAAGTTCATGCTGAAAAGTTTTGATCTATTTAAATAAAGGAAGGTTGTCTTGTTTAAAAAGATAATGCTGATGTTCTGAACGATATTGTTTTCGCGTTAATGGACTGCTGTCATTATTGTAACATGTTACCGTATGTGTTACTGACTGATATACTCAAATATACTAATTAAAAGTCGGGTACTAGCATAGAAAAATGCTCCGATGGAACGAAAAATCGGATATACTTGGGATTACGGATTATTAATGATGTTAAAGGAGGGGACCAGGAAAAAGCTACCTATGTATAAGCATAAAGTCGCAAAAGCTGTGCAAAATCAGACTTTCTCCGAGCAACGCGAAAAATCGAAGTATATTCTGCGGCCTCTGAAAAAATGTTACCTTCTGTAAATAATTTTCAATGCTTCACTTAAGAGTACATAAACATAATCTAAAAGGTATACTTTTTGCAAATTGCTTGCAAGTTGCAACGCGACTTGCTACGTATCGTGATTGATAGAAAGCTAATTGCGATTGTATTAAAAATAGTTTCATTTTATTATCATGAGCAAGCAAACCTGGCGCCAATTGGTTAATGCACATAATCGTCGCGGGCATGCAAGTACACCTACATGTAGTCTGTTTCACGTAAGCTTACGCGTTTTCTACTGCATAAAACCAACAATTTACTTTGATTGTCTTGAATGCATCGATGTTTGTTATTCAATTTAATTGGCTTAGAAAGTCGCTTCAAACTTTATCTACTTTCCCATAAGCTACTGCATAGCTGACTTGCTGCTTTTTCAATCGTTTTTTGGTTCAATAGTTTATTTCAATCTGCAGGCCGCAGAATATACTTCGATATTTTGCGTTGCTTGAAGAAAGTCAATAGAATTCTGGAGATCTATAGTAATCTGTGGGGTTTTTTAAACTTCTGCAAGGGTAGAGCTCCCACGCCCATGCGTGTTAATAATGGAGTATGAGCAAATATGTGGGAGAAATAGTGGACCATCCGAAATCTGATAAAGCGCAAATAAGAAACGTAAAGAATTTTTAATTGAAGTCGCTGCTCATTTTTCATTTATACAGCTAAAATATTTTAAAATAAAAAATGAACCACGTGAGATCTTACAAGAAGCGTGGCTGGAATGTCGGGAGAAAATGCTTCGGATAAAGGCACGCCGAATTTTACTCTATAATAGACAAATGTGGTAAAGCTCCTGCACAAAAATTGCTTACATACGCATAGCACTATGCAATAAGGCAGGCCTATATTCAGGATCCGGCCAACGTAGGGGGGAGCCGACCCAACATAAATTGGTCTATATATCGGGAAATTCGTCGGGATAGCTCGCAAACCCCGCATTTTTTGACATTTCTCGACATGCTCTATCCATTAAGATCAAAAGGCTATAAGAGACGTCATTTTTTGGTCGTGCATGGGCCAAAATTAAGGGAAATACTTGCATATCCGGCGCGAAGCGCCGAAAATCAGACGATTTTGCGATAATGATATGCGATTTTTTCATCTTTCGGTGCATTTTCTTACCTTTCAAAATTTTTTGTCGGCCACGGGAAGGAGGCGGCCGCCCCCGCCCCCTTAAACACGGCCCTGCAATAAGGGATATATGATGGGAATCGGGATAGATGCATGCATAAAACAGGGGGATGGATGGGGATCCACACCTAAAGTCGGCCAACCCCTCCAGACATGCACAGCATGGGATTTCTATGGAGAGTGAATTTACAAAGTGCCTTTTTTGGGCCTGAAATATGGGTACGCGTCAAAGAATCGTTTTTTGGCATTTCTGACGACGATCTATCTTTCTAGAGCAGAGCATAAAACATCAAAAAAATTGAAAAAATATTAAAAAATCAAACAAATTGAACAAAATATAGTCGAAACAGCTTTTGAGCAAATAGATAGCTAAAAAGCTTCAAAAAGCACCTTCTCTCCGAATTTTTTGGAAATTCCTGGAAACTTTCGAAAATCGCAAATTCTGGGGGAGTGGTGAAAAATTTCTGGGGGCGTGGGTGGTGAAAATTTTTCTGGGGGTTGAAGCCCCACTTAACATCATGTATGGTACCCTCAACCCCCAAAGTTAAAAAAACCTGACTATGAAGTGATTCTGATTTAACTATTCAGAATTAAGAGTTAAAAATGATCAGTGCTCTGTAAAGCAGCGCATTTAGATACATACTTTAAATGCGCTGATTTTTAAATTCGCAAATGAAGGAGACTTTTAGAACAAAAAAAGCGTCTACTTTGAAAACTAAACTGCAAGTCCGGCTTCTGACACGCAAAATAGAACAATATGCTCAAACATAGAAATTCTACATTGTACGCGGTGCTGACGAATAAAAATGCAGCATCAAGGACAAGTAATTTACTCAGAATCATATCTGATGACAGTATCTTAACGAAAAAGCTCATGCTATTAAATTTCATTTAACATCATTAATCCGTCGCAAATCGCCGCAAAATTCTAGCACGTCTACGCCTAATGATGTGTCAAAGTAACTTCAATTACAGCTTAATGTCTGCGTTTATACGCTCGGAGCATAGATGCACAACAAGGTCAGAGTCGGTAGAGTAAATACCAGGAATACCAAACAGTAAATTTAGGGTTCACGATTATTTTTGCTGTTCAAACAACTGAAATAGTCAAAATAGCATATAAAAATTTTTTCTTGTGATAATATCCCGTTTTGAAGCATTTTAGTCAATTTTGACTGCATTATATAACTTTTAACCCTAAAAAATACCGAAATTGATCAAATTTGGGCGCTTTTGGTAAAAAAGTACACAAACGTACTAATGGAAAAAATTTGACATTTTCACTGCTTTTGACCTCAAAAATGATGCAAAAAAACATTCCGACGGCTCAAAATCGCCAGACAGAACCTGTTTGGCTGAATCTTCAGCGGGGGTTAATACCCCCTCAAACCCTCTATGTGCATGTATATATGGCTCGGAGCCCAACACAATCAAAAGAAAACTTTCTAGCGAAGCATTGAAATTTTTGCTATTTACTTTTTCTATTCTCCGTACATAGCCCCGACGGCCATCGCTATTGAAGCACTGAACCATGCCCTGATAACCGGATGAGCATCTGCGACGAAGTACCGCAATTTTGAGGCTACTAAATTAGCCTCATTTCACAATCATATTAAAGATAACTTAGCGAATGCTTCTTTACGTCAAGCTGATTTGTCAGACAGTAAAGTATAGCAATCAAAAATGTGCACAAATCAGTTTTAAGTGAATCTGAAATTTTAAAAAAATATGCATACAAAGACAAGACAACCATAAAAGTTTGTGGCCCTCTATACAACGCTTTTTTTCGAATCGATTCGATTTACAATGTTAGCCATGTCCAATTCTTTCCACAAATCAAATTTTGGTTCACATTTTTCGGAAGTGTATAAACGTTTAAAACTTGAGTTCTCACGTTGAAAACCCAATTTTCTTTTTGTAGAAGGTCTACATACAATGGCGGTCCCAGGATGAGTCTTTGAACATTTTGTGGGTGCATGTATATTTAGATGTACTACAATGAATAAGTATCAAGATCAGCAATGCGTTTCCTAACCTTCAATAGTGCAGTGGCACTTTAGTCAATTTCTAAAGTCTCATCCTCTAAAACAAATACGATTAATTATCAATGTGAATCGAAGCGCCAAAATTTTCTGATATTTTTACCATTATAAAGTCGAATTCACGGGCTTTTCAATAGCTGGCTGTTTAGAAATTGAATTGGTGGCGCAGAGCCCTATACCTAACACGTTGTCATTTCCATAATTCTTCCATTTGAAACATGAGGTATTACCTATGAAATTAGGCTCAAATAATAACAGAAAGTCATCTATATGAAAAAATAATAAAATAAATTTAAAAGACAAAGAAAGCAAAATTACAAAACTATCACAAAACAAATAGTACCTAGGGCATACATGCTAATAGACGGGAGGGGGTATAACCCTCCCGCGGAAGAAACAGCTAGACAGGTACAGTCCGTCGATTTTTAGCTGACGACTTATTTTTCCCATCATTTTTGAGGTCAAAAGCAGTCAAAATGTCAAAATTTTTCCGGTTAGTACCTACTCTGTACCTAATTTTTTACCCAAAAAGTGTTAAAAATTGAACAATTTCTTTATTTGTTAGTGTTAAAAAATAAATAATGCAGTCAAAATGGCATAAAAATGCTTTAAAAATGCGAAATTACGTGAAAAGACGTTTACGCTACTTTGACAATTTTGGTCATTAACAACGAAAAAACCCCGTGAACGTTAACTTTACTGTCTTGGATTTCTGAGATTTTACCCTACTCCTGCCAAAGCAAACCTTGTGCACCTATGACCTAGGGTTCAGAGTTTCCACAGACAGGGAGAACATTAATCGGTATAGGTAGGTAAAAATACTTTGGCTAACTTAAGCAATTAACCTTATGATAATAGAGCTTTAAAATCAGGATAACATAGCAACCGGCGACAAGCACCGAAAATTTTGAAGGTTTTTCACGTTTAATCTAAATTTTCGGCAATATAAAGGCACATTGGCGTAACCAGTGGAGGGGGAAGTGGGGGAATTCTTCCAATCCTGAGAAAATTTTTACTTTTCAAAAATGGAGCGATGCGGTTGTGTAATGCTCTTCTGCGACGATTTTTTTTAGAATAAAAAAGTCGGCGCTTCGCGCCGATCTCTTCTAGTCTTGACAATTATTTCAACTTAATGACAGCAAAAAGCCGCAAAGCTTCTGGCGTCATAATAGCTGCGTAGAATATCATGACAACAGTGCATCGAAAATTCGATTCTCATGCGTTTTAAGCATTCTTTTAGGCATTCTGACATGAAAATATCAAAAAAATTTCTGCGCTCAGCGTCAATCTATTTAACCAACTTATTGGCTGGATTCACAACCAAGATTTGAACAATTTAATGAAAATTTTAATATAAAAATTCAAGATTATTTTGCGAAATTCTTCTGAGGCTCTGTCCAGAACCAATCTGGGGAGGGGAGCGCTTGATCATGCCACTTCGGACCCAAAACAGAGATTTGCTTTGCATTCCCCATTATATAAGTCCCACATGAGTGGTCAAACTTGCAAAATGTGCGACACTGATAGCAAAAAATTTTCCAAAAATAAATTTGCTTTGATAAGTATGTATTTAAATTGAACTATGAGGTCTACAAATTTTACAGCTATGGCGCATTTTCATAAGTTTTTATCGACTCTTAAAATAAAAAAATTTTACGGACCCCTATGGGAGAAATATGGAATATGGCCATACATGAGCAACAAGAACATTCTGGGGGTTAAATCGCCAAATATTGCCAATATGGTTGCTTTAAATAGAATTCTGGGGGTCTAGAGTGATCTTCGAGAGGTTTTCCAACTTTTGTGTGTGAATACCCCTCCAGATCCCCCACGCCAATGTGTGGCTATGGCTACATAAAGGCATGCAGAACAGAAAATCCTGATACCGAAGCAAGCAAAGAAAATTCGGAGGTGAGTAATGTCCGGTACTATGCTCTAAAAACTTTGATGCGAAGCACGGAAAATTTTCACTTTTTAGCATTTTAGGCTCAAAAACAGGCATTTTCAAACAATCGATCATTGGGTAGGTAGGTTAGATAGGTATGACGCGTGCGAAAGACTTATTGAAAAAAAACTTAGTTAATTACTCACTTAAATTTCAAATTTTGCCAAAATTTTAGCCTTATATCCAGACCAGCAACAGACAAATCTGTGCAGAAAGTATGAATTTTTCATTTTAGTCAAGTCTCAGCGTAACTTTGCAACAAAAGTGCAGCAATCAGCGTAGCGTTCGTATTTTCTGCATTAAAAAACACTAAAAAAACAAGAGATATAGGATTCAACATACTGAGCTAAACTTTACTTTATGGTGTGAACGGAAAAACTTGCAGATGCATGTGGAAAGAAACGACATTGGTTGAAATGAGGAGGACATGCAAAAAGTGCGGGAAAAAATTTCATGGAAAACGGACCAATATTGGTGAAGATAGAGTTACGGTACTTTATTTTGTCATAAATGCACTCAGATGGCAGGCAATGTAAGCGAGAATATAAATGTGGATCTGAGGGGTTTCGAAAAGTAGGGCATCAGGAAAAGTCTGTGGCGATGTGAGCAAAAACGATTGAACAAGTTACTCCGAATATAGCTACATTAAAGTGAGGTATTTGACAATTTACCAAAAACGTTCCGAATTCGGGCTAAAAACATATTTAACTGACATTTTCAAGGTCGCTGATTACGAAAAATGACTTTTATCAGCGCGGAAAAAAATTTGTTTTAAAGTTCTTAAATTTGAAAAAACAATTTTTTGCATGTTTTTTTCTGTCATTTTACTTGATAGAATATGTAAAAATTAGTGATCGACCGGAGCCCCGGCCCCGGCAATCCCCGGCCTAGCATTCCGGCCCGGCAATCCCGGCCTAGCATTCCCGGCCCCGGCCGGGGCAAGGTCAAAAAATGGCCGGGGCCGGGGGAAAATTTAGTGTAATTCGTATTTTGTACAGGCTGTGATACTGGCACTTATTTATCAATGAGCAAGTATTAATTTTGAGAACTTTACTGATTAGACCATATGTATACTTACTTAGTCCTTGTTATAACTTTGCTACTAAGTATAAATGAGCTTTTACTGAATAAATGAACAGGAAAATCTGCATGTTTTCGATTCCTCCACTTAACTTATTTAAACTAAATGCTACTTTTAACCATAGGTGGGCAGCACCGAAATTCTGGGGGTGAAAAATTTCTGGAAGGGGGGGAATTTTTAAAGGTCAAAAAATGGTCTTAAAAGTGATTGTATGGCAAAGAAAACACCGTTTTTCGACGTTTCTCATTGAGCACTATCCAATGGCATCAAAAATAGCTAAAAAGGCAAAAAAATTTTCTGGGGGTATTTTGATTTCTGGGGGGCTATTTCAACTTCTGAGGGGATGCATACCATCCAAACCCCCCACGCCCACGTGTGCTTTTAACTCATTCATTCATAGCTATGGCTAAAAGATTTAGAGTTGACAAATACGTTCTATTTCTAGTTGGTAATTGTACGTTTTCAACAAACTATTTCTACAAAAAACAATTTAACGTTCAATTAAATGGGAACCGCGTGCTTTAAAACGCGTTTCTTGTGTATTAACTATTAGGACCGAGGTTAATTATAGGCGAATGTAAGCTACGCTGCAGAATTGCGTCCGATCCGATAAACTAAATATGTCTCAAATAGTTTCCTAAGGTCTAGAGTTGAGGGAGGAATGAAATCCCAAATTGGAGGACCAGAAAATTAAGTGGTGGACTATTATTAGCCGACTCTATTCTGTTGTACGAGCTTCTTGTGCTTGAACAAAGATTTCCGAAAAGGTCTTTGTATGAGCTAACAAATTTTTGTGGCTATATTATATAAATATATTTTTAAACACACACATTTTCGCATACTATCAGTATGTGACAGTGTTTTTTGTACAATGTACCTTTGTGTATACATGAACAAAGATGGTACTCAAAAGTCTTTGTACATTTTGTACCAGTGTTTTTTTGTACACGGTCCGTTTGTGCATGTACAAAGATAGTCCCCATGATGTACAAATAGATGTACAAAGATTGTACATTTTGTACACACAAATTTTTGGTTACTATAATATGGTAGAGTAGCGATTTTAGTGTGGTAAAACAGGATCTTTTGACTTTTGATTGTATATTTTAGCTAATTTCTGGGTTTTTAACGCCGAAAATTACTAAAATTGTCTCAAAACGGCGCAAAGCGCCTAAAAATTTGACATTTTTCCACTCTAAATACAAAGTTTGCCATTTTAAAGATATATAGGACAGACAATTTTTCATATTGGAGCGAAGCGCCGAAAATTTTTTGGAATTTTACACCTTTTTACAGTTTTTATCTTCCAAAAATCTTTGTACATGTACAAAGATAGTCCTGAAAAGTCTTTGTACATCGGGAAAAATCTTTGGCGAATACAAAAAACACTGTTTTGTACATGCAAATTTTTGCATACTTTAATATGGTACAGTAACGATTTCGGTGTGGTAGAAGATAGTTCTTCGACCTTTAGTAGTGTATTTGGCTAATTTTTGGGTTTCTAAATATTTGACATTTTTCCATTTTTCCATTAAAGCGCAGTGTTGCTTATTACAAAATTTAATTCGCATATTACAATTTTTGTAATATTTCTGATTTTGTAGTACAAGTTGTTTTAGCTTTCTCAGTCGAGTTTTATGTGCGAATTCCATCAAAAGCTCATAAAAATTTCGGCACTTCGCGCCGAACTAATATTATCAACTAAATTCAGGCCGAATTATCACATTTAGAAAGCATGGTCTTTTTGTATTTGGCGAAGATTTTTGCTGATGTACAAAGACGTTCCAGGACCGTCTTTGTACGTATACAAAGATTTTTGAAGAACAAAAACTGTAGAATTCCTTATTGCGAATTCTACTATTTTTAAGATTTTCAGGGGGGTAAGCGGCTGCAAAAATGGAGCCGCTTACCCCCCTTCCCCTGAAAATGGCCGAGAAATATACATGTGACAGGGGGTTTGGGCCATCCCCCATCCACGCTTTGAAGCACCGAACTTCCTTGAAAGTCAGAAAATATTTGACCACCATCCCCCATTTTTTGTTGAAAACCTGCGCTTTTTTGGTTATTTTTATGTGTTTTTACTATTTTTGATCTAGTCGCTAACCCCCTCCTTCTAAAAATGGCGAAAGACCCTACCCTAGATTTCCAGCCGTTACATGTATACTGAGGGACCCTCATAAAATTTTAAGCGATTACATGCATGTTTTATAGTGATAGTTTATCTATTTACTCTAGCTCACATTCTAAAATAATGTATCACTTCGTGAAATTCTAATAGTTTGGTACACTTTTCGCCATACTAAAAAATTAAGTTCAAAAAATTCAGGTTTTCACCAAAAATCGTCTGACGGTGACTTGTGTCTTGGACCCTGAGGAGGGTAATACCCCTCCCTCCTTATGGGAATGTGTGATGTCTCATTCATTACATCCAATACCTATTGCATCCAATCGCAACAGCCGCAGTAGCAGTAGCGAAGGGCACTAATTACTGGCCAATATTGGCCCCAAATTTTTTGTTAAAGGCCAATATTGGCCAATAACGCATGCATTAGGGGCCAATATTTGCAAGATTTAAAATTCTTAAAAGCTTCACATCCGTGGGTTTCGAATCCCGTACTTTTGTGTTGGTAAACTCACGCGCACACACTGCGCCATAGCAAAATTATGATCAAGATGCTGAAGAATGATACTAATGCTATCTGTTATATACAGTATACGCAGTTGCTTTTTTTGTTTGAAAGAGATTGCTTATCCTATCTTTTATGCCTATGTAGTTTGAATTGTATGGTAGGTATTTCTAATTGTCGTTGGTCTGCCTTACGTATTGCAAAATCCTACATATGTACCTACATAAATACATATGTACGTACATGTGTGCATAAATATTCTAATGCCATGTCAGTATGCGATTTCAAATAGCTAGGTAGAGGTTACCTACCTATGTAGCAGGACAATAGGTGCATATAAAGGTACCTACGCAACTATAGTGTGTTTCATTTGATCGAGGGTTTTTAAAAAGTTTAAAGTGGCTACAAAAGTGTTTTATACTAATGCGACAGCAAATAGGTATATTCTACAGAATATCGAGTTGCATTATGATCTTTAATACTGCTAAGAGGCAAGACTGCATCATATAGGTATGTATACTTATAGGTCACTTTTGTAGCCTGGTTTATGCGGACTAAATTCAGCGGAAAAGCTTTCCAATAAACGAAACAGACTATACTTAATTCTGGTCATACAGATTTGGCATATGATATCTTACGCGGGTATCATTCGAGAAAAATGAGTTTCGGAACCAGCGAACCGCGATAGGAGAAGCATAGAGGTGTTAGAACAAACGAAGACCAGCCAAGTGGCAGCCGCGGAAAGAAAACCGGAACGTTCAAGCTGCAAAGCTGATGGAAATATGACAGAGGAAAGGCGAAGCAGAACTAGTGAAAGAGTGAAGCGATCCTGAACCGATTAGTCATGTGATAAGTTTATTTGGAATAATAAAGAGACATGCGGATGTGTTTGACTCCTCGTAACGCATTATACTGTAACATATCATGTTTACTGCATTAGTGTAAAGGACCAGGAAGTAGGTAATTTTTACCCCCATGAGGTGGGTGCGGGTAAATGTGGGACGTTCAAAGTACAATGAAACAGACTATATGGAATAAAAAACAGACATGCGGATGTGTTTCATTATACTGTAGAATATAAAGTAAATAGCATAAGTTTAAAGGACATTTACATAAAATCATGAAGTAGGTAATTGATAACACCATGTAATTTATACCCCCATTAAGTGTGTGCGGGTAAATGTTGGACGCTGAAAGTACAATGAAACAGACTATATGGAATAAAAAACAGACATGCGGATGTGTTTTACTGCTTGTAACTCATTATACTGTAGAATATAAAGTAAATAGCATAAGTTTAAAGGACATTTACATATAAACATGAAGTAGGTAATTGATAACACCATTAGGCGGATGTGTTTGACTCCTTGTAACTCATTATACTGTAGAATATCACGTTTACCGCATTAGTTTAAAGGACATTTACATAAAATTATGCGGGAGGTAATTTTCAACCCCAATAGGTTTGTCCGGATAAATAAGGGACATTCAAAGTTCAATGAAACAGACGATTACATGATCCGAAATGATTGGTACGGATGTAGGAGGGACATAAACATTAGTGAGGAACGTACTTATAGAAACAATAGAATATGGTATTAGTGAAAATCTGTTGAACACAAGTTTGGTCTTTTTACTTATCTTAGTAAAGCCTTAACGCATTTGATCAAGTACCTTCCTTTATGAAAATTATCTAATCACAAATATTACTGTATCACAGAAATCGAACTACTTGCTATATTCACTACAGGCGAGGATCGGATTGGACAACATTTAAGAGGCTGACGTGCGATTGGTAGGAAAAAGCGCAAAACTTTGTTTTTTTTAGACCTCTGCAAAATCCGTCAACAGCGAATCAAATTGATTCGCGCTAAATTTTCTAGCATGACTGGAAAAATTACCTATAAAAAGGGGATGCAATGCTCCCGCGCGCATTGTTAACTTTTATTAAATGTACGCACTGACGGGTGAATATGTAAGGAATCGCTATGTGGTGGGCACAGGTATCAGTGAAGAAGCGGAAGGCACCAACGGCCAGGACGAGTTTGAATGTGCTTTTGCCAGCATGCATTCTTTGAGAATTCGAGAATTCGAGTATACCCATATAGAAAGTCCTTGGATTCGTCAATTTCGGCTGATACCACTAATTCTGCTGCCCCTTAACTATATCATATTTTCAACAGATTAGCAGCTAGAACGTTCCGGTTCTTTTATCCGCGCCCGAAAATCTATACTACTACTGATTTTCACTCATCTTGATGCTCCAATCGCACTTCGCTGATTGATTATTGTGACAAAGGCCGACGGACTGGAGGATTAGAATAGTGAGTGGTGTAAACAACACGTTTTCTAATCATTAAGTTGAGCTTAGCACTGGCTTAGGCTTAGGCTTAGTTATGTGCCTTCAAATTGGTGCCAGGGGATGATGTAAGCCTGAGTCAGATGGGGCGAAAATTGCGGAGCGAGCGAAGCGAGCGAAGCAATTTTTGCCCCATCTTTGGCTTAGGCTTAGATCATCCCCTGACACCAATCTGAAGCCTCAAACAGCACTTTTTGGGCTTCTAATCATCATGAGCAGCGCGATGAACCCAAGACTAGCCATTGAGCAAGTTTGCAATATGCTAATTAGCCTAATTTGCATGCTATGCTAATTAGGCTAATTTGCATATGAAAAACTGGCTTCCGCGGCCAGTTTTGGGTTTCTAGCAATGCTCGTGATGATTAGAAACCCGAAAAACTGCTGTTTTGTAAGAAATCGAAAAATCAGTAATAACGAATATATTCCTCTTACGCTTTATGGTAGGTTGAAATTAGTATTATTCTTCTGATTTCTGATCACAATTTCGGTATGGCGCATTGTGCGCGCGTGAGTTTACGAACACGAAAGTACGGGGTTCGAAACTCACGGATTCGGAGCTTTTAAGAATTTTAAATCTTGCAAATATTGGTTTCATCGCACTTCATTATTGGCCAATATTGGCCTTTAACGAAAAGTTCGGGGCCAACATTTGCCAATAATCGGTGCCAGAGAGTGCTAATAGCAGCGACAAAGACCTTTATTGATGATTCAGACAATGAAACAGTGGACTAAATTTGTTTCTCGTGACATAAATAGTAGTAAAACTCGATATGAAAAGGCGCACCTAACTTTGCGCTTGCCATTTACTACTGAATGGAGCAGTCGCTCATTATTTCTTTTCCTATGACCACCCCAAGTATGTGTCATGCAATAATACCATCCTTGACTGACCCCGGCCCCCGGCCCCGGCCGGGGATTTTTCAGCCCCGGTACCGCCCCGGCCTCGGCTAAAGTCACCCCGGTCGATGAGTAGTAAGTAGATACCCAATTTACGTCGACCTTAGCAGCTATACATCGACCTAAGCATCTATACATCGACCTTAGCATCTATAAATACATCGACCTAAGCATCTATACATCGATCCAAGCATCTCGATCTAAGCATCTATAAATCAACAGCGTTGCCTGCAACTTTGCAAGTATGGCTCAGATTTTCACCGAATTTTTTTCCACGCTTCAATTTATCATATTCTACCAGTTTGGCAAATAAATTTTGGCATGCCGTATTCGTTTTGCTCCTTTTCTAAAAGCACCATATTCTTAAGTTTAGCCCACACTACACCATATTCTTCAAAAACTCCAAAATACTTATAGATTAAAATCAAGATAAGTGTTTGAACAGCGAAGCGGTTAAATAGATCGTAATATGTAGCAAAGAAAATTTTTATGGACTTCTTGTCATAAACCTAAGTTGAATACGGGACGGGAAAATTGACAAAACGTAGCACACACAAATTAATTTCAACCAATCCAACTTTTTGAAAAAAGTTCTCACAGTAATATGAAAGTTTTATTGCTTATACTGCAAACAATTCAACCTGTTACTCTGTGATTTGATGTGTACTTTTCGTAAAACAAATTTCACTTTTTCCTCCCGCATGAAAAGCCATTTTGGCTCTGAAGTAGCAATGAAACTGGTGTTCTAGTGAACATACAAGCAATAGCCCAATTTTACACAATAAAGTTAAGTCTGCTTTCATCAAATAAGCTTGCGTCTTTCACAGTCTGTTCCACATAATTTAGCGGCTTATTTCGAAGAACTTTTGTCGCTAAGTGAGGACCGCAAGCTTATGTGGAAAAATACGTGGCATTTTTCTGCTGTTGTAAACCAATAATTTTCAGTAATGAGTGGGAAACAATTTTTTAGTCTCTAAAACAATAGATATTTTACACCGCATAAATTTTTGTTCATCGTGATTTGTTCATTTGTTGATCATAGTCGTTTGAGCGATAAAAGCTCAATCTTTCATTGACTGATTTGTCCATAGTTTGATATTCTGTGGCACTTTGTGTGAAATATGTTAAAATGTGACTATCATAAAGTATGGTATGTCAAACGTGACCTAACTTTTTTATCATCGTTCACCTTTGTTTTATGCCATAGGTTACCAATAACTCATACATATGCATGCATCATAAAAATTATGACTAAGATGATCTTTTAGCATATCGAAACAGGTAGTTGTAAAGTAGTTATTGATATTTCTCATTCCATATCAATTCTGTAGATGGTGCATCTACACGCGTTATGCAATTTTGAACGGAACGCACTTGACCGTTTTGAAAAAGACCTTATATTCGTTGAGTTATAAACGTTTTCGTTTGCCGCATCGAATTCGGCGCGTTAGACGAAAAGTCACCAATATTCGCTAACGGACCAGCGCGACAATATACCCCGAAAAGCAGATGCGACTTAGCTGCCTCGACGCCATTGGTCCCACTAGCACAGTCACGTTCGTACCTTCGCGGTACGTTATGCGACATATCCTGAGGATTCAATCAATATCCCTTTTTCACTCATATAAAAAACATAGGCGACGTGACTGCTATTCACGTTAAGCCTGTGTTGCGATCGGAAAAAATCATTATTGTGCACATATGAGCAACTGCCGTTAAGATTCGCACATTCGGTCCCGATGACCTGTCGCAGAAACAAATGAAATTTTGTCCATCGGTAGATCTTAGTACCAGATGAAAATGTGTGAAGTAAAACTTTACGAAAATGCTCCTGGGCTTTTATAGCAAGCATCAAAGTTCCGGGTTTTGAATTTTTGCGAAAAATGTCTGTTTTCGAATATTTTTAATAACTCCATCAATACTTGTTCGTTTTTCATGAAATTATAATTACTTTATAGAAAAATGGACATTCTACTTACTAATGGAAGTTATTTTGAAGTAGTCTCCATTTTAACACATGATATTCAGGCTCAAATAAAAAATGTTGTTGTCCAACTTCAGTCGCATTTTTAGACCTGTAAACGGGTCGTTACAACAACGAGAATGGATTTTTTAGATAGAGAAAATCTTACTAATTTTAAAACATGTTTCAAATTTTATGCCCGGTTTACCGTTCTTTTTTTATGCTAATTTTTGAATATGTCGAGAATGCGTTGTACATAAACATTAGGTAGGTAGGTACTTTAAGGACTGTTCGTCTCTTATTTGAGCAAAGATTGGCATCCATATTTGTGACAATTCCTTCTGTGAATAAAAACCACACGCTAATATAAAATTTTTTAGCAGATGCGCAGTCAGTGAGACCGTGTCATGAACTAATAAATAAAGTTGGACAGAAAATAGCTTATCTACGATGTTTTCCTGAAAGTCAGTGACATAGGAGAACAAGATTAGTGCTATTATGGCATTTTTGCTCTATTTTGAGCACATTTTTCATAGAAAACTTTCGCGAATTTCTAACTTTTATTGGAATGATTTCTGTTTATCAAGACATGGCAAAAAGCCGAGTTCTAGCATAAAAAACGGATTTTTTGGACAACTTTTTAAACTATTTAGAAAATTTAAGATTCCGCCCGTGTCAGATAATCCTGGATCCGCCACTGTATATAGGCGTGGCTGATATAGATTTTCCGATTTTCGGCCAAATACAGCCAAAAAACAGCTAAGAACGGCCAAGAATTCGATTTTTTCCTGAAATTCGGGGGCGGGGCAAAAATTTTCTGGGCTTTTGGGGGGATGGAAGGGACAGCCAACTTTGGGTATAATGATTCCCTTAAACCCCCGTTACATGACATTGTAGTTATACTATTTAATTTTTGTTCACTTTGACGATATTTATTGTGGTATATGTATATATGTACATAGGTACGAGTCACTGGCTTAACTATTTTTTATCATCTCTTCTAAGGATCGAAGCGAAAATGAATGAACCGAACTACAACTAATGAAGTCTGATTATTTAATTACGTTAACTTGATTCTGTCTATTATACTGCCTATTTCTTGTGTTCATCTTCATTTAGAAATGCTGGTCTTTTTTACAAAGCCTTATGCATAAATACATTTTTCCCGTTTTTTCGAAATTTTTGATCCCAATGGATAGTACTCGATGAAAAACGTTGAAAAATGGTGTTCTCATCGCCATACCACCATTTTTAGGGCCATTTTTTGGCCTTTGAAAAATTTTGCACCCCCTCCCCAGAATTTCGGTCTGCCCACCTATGGTAGCTACCATTTTTTCATTCAATTACAGAGTTGAAGCAACAATCACAAAACAGTCATAACAATTGATAATTATGCACGTGAAGTTTTATTACGCAAAACCTTATTACAGTAGGCTGACTAGAACAGCTTTTTAGTGGCTGCTCGATTAAGCACTGGAAATAAATTTCCACGCTCAGGATTTTGCGAAATACTCGTAGACGATAATAATTCGTGAAAAGTAATTTGCAATCAATACTATATGTACATGTGTAGTCTTTCTTAGTCCTGCTTGACTAAAACTAGGTCGATCCAAATCCTAGCCAGTTTTTGGTGTTGATCAAAAAATTGGCCCAGCAAAGTTTTAAAGTTGGTTTACCCAAATTTTGCGATCAGCTTAAACTAAAATACACTAAGTTGCCACACTGAATAAAATTATTATGCAGTTCATTACTCGATCTGCACATATGAGTACGTAGGTACCAAGCCTGTTGTCCATGACACTTTGAAAAAATTAGCATTAAAAAAGAACCGTGAACCGGGCATAAAATTTGAAACATGTTTTAAAATTAGTAAGATTTTCTCTATCTAAAAAATCCATTCTCGTTGTTGTAACGACCCGTTTACAGGTCTAAAAATGCGACTGAAGTTGGACAACAAAATTTTTTAAATAAGCCTCAATATCATGTGTTGAAATGGAGACTACTACAAAATAACTTCCATCAGAAAGTAGAACGTCCATTTTTCTATAAAGTAATCGAAATTTCATGAAAAACGAACAAGTATTGACGGAGTTATTAGAAATATTCGGAAACAGACATTTTTCGCAAAAATTCAAAACCCGGAACTTTGATGCTTGCTATAAAAGCCCAGGAGCATTTTTGTAAAGTTTTACTTTACACATTTTCATCTGATGCCAAGGCCTACCGATGGGCAAAATTTCATTTGTTTTTGCGACATGTCATCGGGACCGTCTGTGTACAAACCGTGCGAATATCGCAATTTAATTGGTTAATTTGAATGTTACAGTGATTTTATTGCATGTTTAAAAGTTAAATTCTTATATCAATATGTAATCAGCATAGATAGCCTCTAGAATATTCGTTGATTAGTCATTGTTGGTCTTGCCTCGTCGGCTGTACAGTTCGTCGCGTCGATTTTAGCTTTTAGCGTTTTCTTTTTCTTTTATTCTGTGTACATAAAATTTAGCAACTATGTACCTACATATGTACCTAGTGGTGGATTATATCACAGGTAGATGAATCGGTGGCCAACTTTTAGAGCCTACTGCCGAAGTCTCCGTAAGTACCGGTCAGCAATACTAGGACCGTGGAGATTCAGGTCGTAAGTTCAATTAGGGTCCAGAGGTTGTGTTTGGTGTCTCGCCCATCCTACCTGACCAGCGCTAAGGTTAGCAAGGTACTTAAGTAAGCCCCGTCGGTAAATATCCTGTCTCCGCCTAGGTGGCTTACGTACGTAGGTACCGGCGTGGGCAGCGATAATATTTACAATTCTACTCTAACTCAAAAATAGAACAGCAAACTTCATTTGCTAAACGAAAATATAAATAACAAAATAAGTAATAAATTGATAAATAATAAATAGATAAAAAATAAATAAATGCAACTAAAAATAAAAATACAAATAATAAATACAAAGAATGAAATTCAATACAAAAATTAATTTATTACAAATGTAAATAGATAATTAATGCCAAAAATTATTTAAATAAGAGACCGGGGGAAAAATGTCCCATGAACCACCATATTATAATTTATTTTAGTAGGTGCTTACCTAATGCTTTGGGTCCTGTGAGGAAAATTTGGACTTTTCCATTATTCTTTGTATGCGACATTTTACTCTCCACTGCTTCACTTCTGATCTTCATCGAAATCGTAAATTTTGTAAGGATTTATTGCCTACTTCAACTATATTCTGCTTAACATAACTTCGTGCATAAATTGCTAAGAATTTTCATCGATAGTAAGCCGAGGGTTACTACCCGATAATGGTATTGGTGTAGTATGTCTCCACATTTCCAAAAATGCATCCACCTAGGTGTGGCATGTCTCCACCTCACCTAAATTAATTTTTTTATGGATAGGAAGACATCCAGCTTCCTTCATGTGTCCCCATCTCGATAAAATTTTTTCTTCTTCTTTGTTGTTTTTTTGTGGTTTATTTATTTATTTTTTGTTGTTTATTTTGTTTTTTTTGTTTTTTGTTTTTATCACTGAAAAAAATTACATCAGTTAATTATTGCGAGATAGTTCAAGAAAAAGAACTAAATAAGGGAATCTTTGCTATTTCGGTGATGATGTCGTTGAAAGGCGTCTGATATGCTGCTTCTTGTACCAATATTGTGCTGCACAATATTGGTACAAGAAGCAGCATATTCAGACGCCTTTCAACGACATCATCGCCGAAATAGCAAGACAGTTTCCTTATTTAGTTCTTTTTTCTTGAACTTATCTCGCAATAATTGACGATATAATGTTTTTCAGTGATAAGAAACAAAAAACCAAAAAACAAAAAACAAAAAAAAACAAAAAAACAACAAAAAAAACACAAAAAAAACTACAAAAACAACAAAAATTTTTATCGAGATAAAGACACACCAAGGAAGCTGGATGTCTTCCTATCCATAAAAAAATTAATTTAGGTGAGGTGGAGACATGCTACACCTAGGTGGATGCATTTTTGGAAAGGTGGAGACATACTACACCAATACCTACGATAATTATATATCAGATCAATGCTATAATCGCAATCTGTCAGCTTGTTGTCGGAGATAGTTTTAAAATTTATGACCGGACTTGTTTGAAACAGACTACTGCTTTCATGAAATTTTATATCATACTCCCTATTTGAATTGGGCTATTCTGAAAAACCAGTCCTTGGAGTTTAAAACGCTATTAAAGCCTTTCAGTAGCTGATTCTAATTGCTCTCAATCCGTTTTTCATCTCTGACGTGGCATTTTTGGCCAATCAACAAGGGGCTAGATATAATTTAAATCGTCAGATCAATTGCATCATTTATATTGTTTACAGGCAATATCGCTTGGTTATGAAATAAATTTGACCCGATTGCTTGTACACAATTAAAACCGGGTTATTTTATTGAAGCAAACAACGGAAATCTGCCAGACAACCGGAATAAATTGTTTATTTTAGATAAGGACAATTAAAACACGTGATCGGCACACAGTGTCATTGTTGCGCTATTTTCTGGGAATCAGACTCAGGCCTGTCACCCCACGAAGTCAATAGGAAGGCAAAATTGCCAAAAATTCGCTTCTGAGGCTGCATCAACAACAAGTTGCGTTTTTGGCAAAATTTTTAAAGTTTCGACATGGTCAGCGTGCATCATATCGACAATTTAGGTCGTTCGAGCGGGAGTAGAGAAATTCAAAATAACAAAACAAATATTATATTCGTACTCAAGGAAAACGTTGGCGCTTTGGTGGAGGCCTTGGAGATATTCAAGGTTAGCTTTAATGTTTTAATTAGGCAATCTAAATTCGGGGTTCAAAATCTTCGAAGACCGAAATTAAAGATCAAAATATAGGCGATAACACCTAAGTTTTTCATTAAGCTCGACTGACATTACAAAATAGCATTTATGGAAGTGAAGTTGGAGATAATGATTAGTTTTCGTGAGTCTGTCAGTGTCGAATTTCAGAGACCCGATCATCCTACCGTCAACCACTCCTATAATTTTAGAGATATAAAGGCCTCACTATTTAGTGATTTGAGTTTGGCTTGTAAGTTTGGGTACAAATTTTACGATTTTTTTTTAAAGTAAGCCGACGGATTGCGATAATTATATATCAAATCAATGCTACGATCGCAATCTGTCGGCTTACTGTCGGACATAGTTTTTAAAATTTATGCTCAAACTTGTGTGAAACAGACTATAGTTGTTTTGCTTACTATTCAATGGTGAATTCCGACAATTCAAGTCACGGATGTATGTGAATACATACGTACATATAGTAAGAAAAGAAAGCGACATTGCTGTTTTACACTAACGTGGACCATACGTGTAAAAGGGGGTGGGATCCACCATCCAAAGTTGGTCATTCCCCATTCCTAAAAGCCAAAAATTTTTGACTCCCACCCCTATTTTTTGGAAGAGAAATTTTCGTTTTTTTTGGACGTTTATTCATTCAACATTTTGAGTCGTCACGTCACACGTTAGACGTACATATACTGATGTATTGACGCTGACTAAGTCAAAATATCTGATTAGGCGTGTCAAGTTATCAACTTTTGCGGCGTTCTTGATTGATTTTCTACGATGAGGAAGGTCTGACACTATTGAAATTTTAAGTCGCAGTTAGCATTTACACAGTTGAACATAAAAGTTTTGTAGGAAGTCGTGATTAGAGCGTGCTTTTGCTACAGATCGAAAGACAGAATAAAAATTAAACGGACCTACGCACACGATTCCTCTTGCTAATTAAGGGAAGTCTTGTATTTTCTACAATCCTTCAAAGCTAAGTTTTTTTGTCCTTATGATGATGACGAGGAGGATCAGAAATTTATGCTGGATTAGCTTATCTGCTCTTTACTCTCAGGAGAAAAATTTGAAAAATTTTTGTTTTTGAAATATATCGCAAGACGGCTGAAAATGACTGGAAATGATAAAAATTTAAAATTTTCTTCAAAAAAGCCTAATTGGCCAGAAACTGTGAATTAATATAGTTTTTACCTTATTTTAGTACATATTAGCTTTTAGTTATTGAAGCCATTCAGGCTAAAAAACGCTCTAGCTGACTCCCTAGGCCGGCCACGCTGTGCATGTGTACGTTATGATTTTGGTAAATTAGAAGAATTTTGCTACGAATAATATACAGGCATCTGCAATAGGTACATAACTGAAAGCTTATCTCCGTTTTTAAGCTTACATCAATGCATTTTACGGCTGCGTTTTATGGCTTTCTCGTACGTATCTTTTAATCATTTCTTCTTTTGCCTTTGTCATGAGGTTACTTAATTTTTACAATTACCTACCTTCTTAACATGACTACATAGATATCTCGACAAAAAGTCAGCAATATCAAGTTTTATGATCAGTTTAAAGCATCATTGTCAGCTTATTTTATGTAGGCAATACGATACTTATGACTGTTAACAAATCATTAAGTGGCAGGACTTCCAAACAAACAAACGTTCGTTTTTACATCGAATTTATTACGCTGAATTTTTTATTTGGCATATGTAGGTACCTTATAAAACGCGCATTCGAACCTTTTGTCTTGCACTGAATATATCGTACACAAAAACAAAATTCTACAAAGGTGTAATCTTTGTTTTCTTAATAATTTCGCGGTAATTCCAATTTGCTTCTCTAGAAAAACATCGACAAAACCTCTATTATGCGTCCTTACATGTACAGCGTGGAAATTCTGGGAGTAAGGTACCCTTCTTAAACTAACAAACGATTGGTACACGACACGTCAAAAAATGTTGTTAACATTTCGAGAAATACTCGTACTTTCTAAAACCTAAAAACATAAAATTTTTGAGAAAATCAGGAAAGTCAATTGAACAAAATATAATCATAAAAAGAAAATTTTACATTTTTGAGCCAATTAGCTAAAAAAGCGCACTTTCTATGATTTTTTTTGAAAAGTCGATAATGTAGGGGGTCGCAGCCACGCATGGTGATTCAGTCAGACCCTCCGCCGAGAATTCAGCAAACCCTCAAACTTAAAGTTTGGGCATGCTTTTTTTAGCCTGTTTTAAATTAAAATTTTTGCATGCATTTTGTGATTTTTACCTTTTTTACATCACCCAAATATCAAGAATTTGGCTGCTGCCCATGTAGGGCCGTAGCCATTTTGCGGGGTCGGTTATTAACCATTCTGGAGATTAAACGCCCAAACGCCCTAAGAAAATGAATGTTCACGTCATTCCTTGACTTTCCCAAAATGAAAAACGTTAACAAATTTGCCGATTTTACATATATTTAAAAATAGCTCAGACATTGGTACTCGTAGTCGGTAAAGTCAATAAAACGTGCTTTATCCTCATTTCTTTCCCGACTACAAGTGTCTAAAAAGAAATGTATAAAAGCTTTGAATTATTGTTTGAGACGGTTGCAAAGTTATTTCGTTAAAAACTTCATTTTCTTATGACATAACTTGCTTGATTTTTCACTTAAAATTTTCTTTTTCTCCTTTACACTGTGTGCACAAACTTGGAACGCCTATTGACCTCTATGGTATTGTGCTGTTTGCACTAGTTTTGAAGGCCATCATTGCTCGGTTGAGGTGAAACTTTTTTAAAAACCTAAAACTTTACATACATCTGTCTCTCATCCCGATTCAATGTGGGCGTGAAGCTGAGGGATCCAGACATCCCTGAGAATCCGGCAACCCAAAAAATCGGTAGATCCCGCAAATTGAATTTTCGGCATGCTTTTTGGATTTTTCGCCAATTTTACACCGCGCAGATCGTAGATTTAGGCTGCAATCATTGTAGGGTTCGCCCGACCATAGGTGGGCGGCACCAAAGTTCTAGGGGGTGCATGATTTTTCAATGGTCAAAAAAATGCCATAAAAATGGTAGTATGACGAAAAAACACCGTATTTCAAAGTTTCTCATCGAGCAATATTCCATTGGCATCAAAAAATTACGAAAAAAACAAAATTTTTGAAAAATTGAATTCTGGGAGGGGATAATTTTGGTTTCTGGGGGTACATACCCCCTAACCACCCCCACGCCCAGGTATGGTCCCGACTAGCTCACTGACATTAGATGCACTGTGCTGACCGGGACAGAGAGTCTGAAGTGAACGGCTCGAAAATTCGATACGATGAGATAATGTCGGCTGTTTGATAAGCTGAAACAGTGAAATTATTGCAAAATTGCCTAGTTCGACGTACGAAGTCTCGCGATGAGTCTTGAAACAGTATGAAAAAATTCGGAAAATATACTTAACTTCAAAAAATAGATTTAGACTGTGTCAACTATTATGAGAACATTCGCAGTCAAGAGCAACATATTTAAGGCACAGAATCTGAAAAAGATAAGAAGGAAAAAGGCAGATTTAGAAAATTTCTCAAAAGTCTCCGTTTGTAGATTTTTAAAATTTTTACTAGTTGTTGAAACAAATTTGAGCTCGAGTTGAGTCATATTAATTGTGTAATTTAACTCTGTTTTCTTTATAATTATTAGGCCCACAGCATCAATTTGTCGCATATCGAAAGCAGACCATCTCGACGTTTTCCTGATTTGTACGAATTTTTGGTAGAATTTAACGGTGAGTCCTCGTGTACGGCAGATAGTGGTTCATTCAAAACGCTGCTAGATTGCTTGAAACAAAAGTCTGAAGATGTTATGGTACATAATTCAGATCACGAAGGTAAATCGACATCAAACTGATGAATAAAGCTCGCGTTGGATTCCTCTCCACAATTAGGCTTAGAGGAGGATTTTGGGCTTTACATCCCCAGAATCTGAAGAACCTCGCAGAATACAGCAACCCCAGAATCGAAATGGTGGCTACATTTTTCGCGATTTTGCTCCACCCCACCCCCAGAATTTGGTTGATGGCCACGTGTGGTCTCGGTCAGATATGCACATGGGGAAACATTTTGGGTCAGTCAGAGTCTTCTTGACCCCCCATTGAAGGTCAAAAATGGATAACAATTGAAAATGTTATTTAGGAATGCTTGAAATTGACCACAAAGAGTTTTTTGCTTATTTTGACCCAAAAAGCTCAATTTTGACCCTACCCAAAGGTGAGATATGTTGAGCATCTATGGCCTCGCCTACCTACCAGTACATGTTATTCGCGTCATTATTTCGTAACCAAATAACGTTATTTCATGAAAATTATGCATACGAATCGGCTCTTATCGAATTTCATTCAATTGTAATATTATGTTTATCGATAAGCTTATTCGTAAACACTTGTTTAAGGTCCACAAAATTAAATAATTGTTAGATTCTAAATTTTACTCTAAATAATTCTTCTAATGATTTAGTATACATAAGGTATAGCTTTTAAATAATAAAAACATCATTGATCAAAAATATACAAATACTGCAATTGTGAGCTTCAGTTTTTACATCCGCAATATAAACGTGAACGTCGAAAATGAAGGATTTTTGTACACAATATTTTTTTCATTATCTAACGAGCATCAAAAACTGCTTTGGCGCTATTAATTATAGATATAATTACAATTGGTTCCTAACAAGCTGTGAAAAAAGCTATCAGATATCTAATTATCTCGAACTAGCAAAAAATTGTGCACAAAATTGGATGTTTTTACTGTAACACGCCTACGACAAGTAACTTTTTCTATTCATAGTCTACTTTTGCTAATCTTGTGGTCTTCAGTGAAATTCTGATAATACAAAAACAAATTTAAGCGACCTGGAAGCGCGATAAATGAAGCATATTATATCAAAACTTAAATAATACATTAGTTATAATTAGGGACCGGACTTTGGTGTGCAGCACACAATTTTTTTCTTTACTCGCCTGTATAGAGAAAAGCAAGAGAAGCATAAATACGCTGTTTTTGAAGCGGGGGAGCCTTATTTTTTGCACACAATTGCACACAATCAGATACTTTCGAACTTTTCGCACACAATCCATGGTTTTTCGTAATTTTGCACACAAAGGCACTATTTTGATATGCTTGTTAGACATTTTATAAGTTTATTGGGGATCCTGGATTCGGTGTTCCGTTTTTTATTGCCAAAACTATGCAAAAATCCGAGATTTTTTGACCGCCCTGACGGATGATGCAGAAGGCAAAATCTTTGATCGAAGACGAGGCGCTTAAAGATGAATTATTCAAGGTGGCAACGCTTGGATTTTTATCGGATTCGATAGAAAAATTAAAGATGCAAGGTTTGACAAAAGAAATGCAGTGGGAGATTTTTCCGGATGCTTTAAAATGTTTGGATGGATCTTCGATGCAAAAATTCCATAGTACTTTGAGCAAAAACCCGGACGTCAATCACTTTGTGAATGAAAAAGATCCAGACAAATGGTGGAACACTTTGTAATCTTTCTTCGTGTGTCTGTAGATGTGAAACGATCATTTTCACAGTACAAAGCGATTCTGTCTAATCGTCGTCAAAATTTAACGTTTCAGAATATTGAAATGTATAACGTAATCGCATTTAACGAGTTTTTGTTTTAATAAACAGTGTTTATTGTTTATATAATCCATGAAGTTTTGCACACAATTTAGCACACAATTGCCCCTTTTTTGTGCACACACCTTGCACACAATCAACGAATTTTTTGCATACCAAAATCCGGTCTGTCTTTAGTTATAACACATCGTCAGCAACCAAATTCTGGAGGAGGATCTTGACAGAATCGTAAAAAATGCTAAAAATTTAATTCTGGAGGTCTACTGAACCTATTTTGCGAAAAAATTTTCCGGATTTCGGATTCTGTGAGGAGTCTGAACCCCATCCCCTCACCTAACTACACATGGGCGTACTGGACCCCCTTTCCGAGAATCTGTCGGATCTCCAAAAATAGGTAGACCCCTGGAATTGCATTTTGGCTGTTATTTTCGACGGTTTTGTCCCATCGAACCCCTTCCCAGAATTTGTTGCTGCCTTTCCCCCTATGCCCCCAACCCGCTTCGCCCGAGTGCGGTAGTAATATTAAATATCCAATCAGACACATATCTTTCATAGACAGGAGCTAACAAGTTAAAGATTATTGTTTATTCATTTTAGCAAAATTTTTTCAGAATCCGTCCCGTGGTTCCCGAAGAAGATTCGTGATTTAGATCAGTTTGCCTGTCGAATTTTATCCTATGGCGCTGAACTGGATGCCGATCACCCCGTAATAAATTGATTCGCTTCTTATATTATCGCCACTGTCCCGTATTTCATTATAACATCGAATTTTAGGGCTTCAAAGATCCCGTTTATAGAAATCGACGGAAGGAATTCGCAGACATTGCCTTCAATTACAAACAGTAAACAGATTTTTGTGCCATTAATTAAACAAAAAATTATTAAAATAAATAAGGAAAAATAATTAAGAGTTCAATAAGGGCTTAAACTTTAGCCGGATATTTAGAAGAGTTGAATTCTCTTTTTTATACATTAGTGACTGACTCTTTGATTACTAAGTATTTCTTCAATGTACTTTAAATGATCTGTTTATGGCAGTTTTGTTTACCATTTTGCTATTTATCTTTAAATTGCTTTTTTAAGGGCTGCATTCATTGAAGATCAGCTAATTTAGTAAATATCTGGATAGAAAGTTGAATTCAAAAACATATTGAAGTTTGAATAAGGAAGATTTTTTCGCATCAATGCTGCAGTCTCAAAATTGCATGTCAAAAATTAATAGGACTACTAAAGTCCCCATTTTTTATAGTTGAATTTGTATTTTAATTTTAATAATTTTATTTCTGGTCCAATAATCCATCCTTTTCATTTTGAACTGTTAAAACGACTACAATTATTTGAAAATATTTAGCGACCAACCGATTCCATACGTTCAATATACGGAACAAGAAATACAAACTTGGCGCACCATTTTCCGGGATTTGGTTCGATTGTACAAAAAATACGCCTGCAGAGAATACAACTATATTTTTCCGTTACTGGAACAAAATTGCAATTATAACGAAAATACCATACCACAATTACAAGACGTGTCTAATTTCTTGAAGGGTGAGTGAATTAATTTATTTTTGGTACTTGAAACATCAATTGTCTGATGTCAAAATCAAACAAAGCGAAAAATCCGATGTGAGTGCGAAAAATTTTTCAGTTCGCGGTCCAGTTTCAATAGTCTGTGGTCTGAGTCAGGCCTCAAACTGTACATAAAAAGTAGATGAGGTTCAAATTTCTTGTCATATGTTTCATTGATGTTAGATTACATGTCTAGCTCAGACCCAAACATATTGGAACCGGCTTGAGCCAGGCTTTAAATAAGTTTAAGCCTAGCTTAAACCCGTAGATCTGCTAAATCTGGCGCCTAATTTGCATGTCTTAGCCCAGAAAGTGAAGCATATTCTTCCTTAAACAATAATCTAAATAAAGGGCCCAAATTTCGTTCTAAAATCTAATCCGTTTCATACAAATTTTTGTATTCTAGGTCAATAATCTTGATTTATGGATGATAGGAAGTCTATAAAGCCTAAATGACTTAACAGCTTGCAGATTTCACAAAAATTAAACAAGATAGAAATAATAAAATGAAGTAAAATCGTAAATTCCCTAAAGTAAAAGCAAAATCCTGGATCTGACTTTTTTAAGCGGCGTTTGTATTTTGAGAAAAAAGAATCTTTTCATACCAATATTACACTAGAGTCTTTGATAATGAGTCTATTGAATATGAGTGTTCCGCACTATATGAAGTTTCGTAAATTAGGTATCTAAGATTTTTGTATAAAACAATTGATGCGTGACAATTTTTTGAGGAAAAATAGTGTGAGACCTTACATTTCTACAAAAACAGATAGCGATTTTGTATTAACAAGAAATTTTTTTATTAATCTACATAAATTTAAGTTTTTAGTGAATTAGATGCACCAGATGCTGTAGTTTCTAAAAAGAAGGTTCTCCGGAAGTGGTACACTCAGCTAAACTTTCCTCAATATTCGATTTATATTAAACCATTGAAATATTTCAACTGGAAAAATTGTTCGCTTATCCCGGCAATACTGAAGAATGGCAGGACTGACAAGTTTATTTTAATAAATATTTAAAAAAAGATTTCCGTCAGAATTATTCTTTGACATTTTTAACGTTAGAATTCTATCAGATTTTATGCCATTGCACAGATTGCACTGGATTCACGCTGAGGCCTGTCGCTGGTTTATTATCCTCCAGAGATTTTTTGGCCGGTCTGGCGTTCAGAGTCTTTCATGCAACGCAGTATATCCGACATTCGTCCGTGCCTTCCTATACGCCAGAACCGTAAGTTAGAAAGTTTGTTAAAAATTTATAAATATTTAAAAATTTTCTCATATTTCTGTCATCTTTTTGTATTTTTTGCATTCTCTCCTCTTTCTTGATTATTATCAATTTTTTAAATAAATATCCGTACATCATAGAAATGATTTGTTTTTTATTAATATTGATAATGAATCTCATACGAAATCGCTTCAGCGTCATATGAGAACGATGAGGTTTTCAACAATTTCCAGTTAGTCAATCCTAATAAGCTGACTTTTAACAGCCTGAGACGATGCATATTACAAGGATAATAAAAAGGAAGTCTCAAGATCACACGTGAGCGTGGGGGTTGGGGATATGCACCCTCCACAAGGCCAGGCCGAATAACCCCCAGGAACCGAAATACTCCCCCTCCCCGAATTCAATTTTTGAAATTTTTTTTCCAATTTTTTGATGCCGATGGATAGTGCTCGATGAGAAACGTTGAAAAATGGTGTTTTTCGCCATACCACCATTTTTAAGACCATTTTTTATCTTTGGAAGATCTTGCACCCCCAGAATTGTTGCTGCCCACCTATGCTCAAGATCCTTTCATTAAATAATTTGAAAAACAACTAAGGCGACCGAATCACAGAACGTTGAGTAGGGTAATGGTAAGGTCAAAGTAACAGTCGTGTAAAGTCTAGATTGCTGCCAACTCAGGTAAATTACCCGAGGTTTGCCAAGTTCTGCTATCACAGACCGATAGGCAGAAATAAGGTAACTACCCTATGGTAAACTATAGGTAGCAAGAAATAACCCCCTGATTTATCATTGCAGACGGATGTACTCAGAAGAGGGAAGCGCCGATGGTTTGGATAGCCAGGGAGGATTCGAATTTAGAACTTTGGTTAGAAAGGGGTGAAATACGATTCATTAGTAAATTCATAATACAGGGACCGTTTTTTGCAAATTGTACTATTTAATTCTTTTTTAATAAGTTAACAAAATCGCTATTAGATCAAAGTCCACTTCACACAGGTTTGAGCGTAACCTAAGACATATTAGTGACAATAGCCTAGATTTGATCTATGATTACCGAGAACCGCCGGCTTTAACTGTTAACAGCTTATATGAAAAGGACGTGTCGATAAATTGTTGATGTGCAACAATGTAGGGTAAGTGGGAAAACCAACTATTTACCTTTAATTAATTTATTTTCACAGCGTAATCTAAATTTCGGATGATAAGGCACAATGACGATAATGACGATGTTTGCTTTTTTATTTTGTCAAAAATGAAATTAATTAATTTCTCAGCACTGAAATTGACAATAGCTATTTGTCTCACAAGAAGCTTGCTTATTTTAAATATCGAATGATTCTGTCCATTTTATGAGCATATGTGCAAATCTTTATTTTAACTTGCATCAGCCGAAAAATGGATCAAATTTATTTGACAGTTACCTAACGTTTACCTCTGATCGCCGCAAAGTGGGTAAATTTGCCGTCATTTGTCAAAGCTTTACCCTACCTGTGATACCAAAATCTCAAATTTAACCCAGACTTTATTCCACGGCACCTATTTACTGATAAGTAAGCCTTACTTAAGCTTCTGTGATTCTGCCTTGCTAATCAATTCGCTTGAAAAAGCTGCTTCGTTCAGAATTCATGGCTTTCAGGAGATCCATGTAAAAAACAATTATATATGCAAAATTTCTTTTATTAAAAAATAATAATATTAAGACTAATCTTTTAGTGATGTGTGTCACGAGTTACTGGGTCACGTCCCACTGTTCGCCGATGCTGATTTTGCACAGTTCAGTCAAGAAATAGGATTGGCTAGTTTAGGCGCACCGGACGAATTCGTTAAAAAGCTTGCTACGCTATAAGTCCAGAACTTAAGTACACAATTTAGAAGATCATTTAATTAATGATATTTATCGACAATGTGGAATGTATAAGTCGAGCTGACACGCACGGGTTTAGTGTTCTACTCTTAGAACCCCAGAATAGAAAAAATGGAAATTTTCTGATAAAATGAGGCCGCGTGAAGGCTGAAAACTGATGAAAAATAAAATTTTTGATCAAAATTGCTCGGAAATTGACTAGAAATGATGAAGGTAGTTTTAGCGCGACCTTAGTATTTGAACCAGATCTTGAAGTCATTTTGGCCCTAAAAAATCAATACTTGATTCCCCCAGACCGGCTGACTCTCCAGACCGGTCATGCTGTGCATCTATGGCACGATTATTAACGGACGAACATGTGACAAATTTTGCTAAAAACTATGGGAAAAGTAATTTCATGTTTATTATTTAATGGCCACGCATAATTTATTTATTTATTTATTTGTTTTGTTATGATCTAATTATTTATTATTTATTTTTTCATTTATTTGTTTAGTTTATTATATATTTGTTCATTATTTATTTGTTTATTATCTCTTAGTCATTAATTAATTATTTATGTATTTATTTATTATTACTTATTAATCAATTATTTATTTGTTTTATTTCAACATGATCCTGTTAAGTGTAGCTTGATTGCATTACAAGAAGAGTTAAATAAGTTGGCTTCTATACACTTTAATTTATCATTTTTTCGAATTAATCGAATTATTTATTTTAATAAATTCTTTATTTATTATTCTGAATTTTCAGCTATATTGGTTTACCGTTGAATTCGGATTATGCTTACAAAATGGCGAGCGGAAAGCGTACGGCGCTGGGCTTCTTTCGTCATTTGGAGAATTAGAAGTCGCTCATAAAAGAATTTCATATTTAGTTTTCAGTTTTTCGTTTCTTTTTATTTTTATCATTTCCAAATTCATATATTTGAATTTTCATATAGAAACATCACCTTAAATTGCGCTCAAATCCAATGCGTAATATTTATTACGTAATATATATCTTTTATAACGACATTTACTTATTATTTATCGTATAAAATATTTATTAATATTTATTTTATGCCTACTAATAAATATTCACGTTCATATTTATTAAATATTTTAAATTTTAATTAAAATATTCATATTTATATATTCATTAGATATGATCTTTACGATGATATGTGCAATACTTATTGAAAGAGAAAAAGATCATATAAGTTCCAGCTTTTTTAACCACTTTTATGAATGACACCTGCAATATTGAATTGTGTTTTGAAGCGTTTTGCGTACAATTACGTCTTACGTTCAAAATAAAATTGGAATTAAATTAAGTCACTTTCGTTTTTATCAATCTTACATCTGTTTTTCCTGACATATTCATGCACTCTTAATTTTGCATAAATCAATGAAATTTCAGTATTCCATGTCGGAACAACCTGAAGTACAGCCCTTCGATCCATCAAGAGCTGCGATTATAGAGTATCCAGTGACTAGATATCAGCCTACTTACTTTTTGGCAGAAAGTTTCGCAGATGCTAAAGTCAAATTAATGTAATTATTTATTTTCTTTTAAAGGAGTGAATAATGCAATTGCGTTTCTTTGTTCACTTTGATAATTTATGTTTCAGTCATCAAAATAATATTTCAGACTATCAATAGGTCTAAAAATTTTAAAGAAAATTGATAAATACGGGAAAATTGAGTTATTACATAAAAGACTTTCATTCTTACCAGAATGATCGTTCTTATTTCGTTTGAAAAATCCCAAACGCTTTGCAACTTGGCTGAAATTGCATTATGTTGAGAATGTTTAAATATGGCTTAAGGTTATTAAGCTTTTTTGAGTCGAAATGATGTTGAAAACTGATATAAATGCTAAAAAGAGCGTTCAAACTATATTAATCTACAGTTTCTGCTATATTTGAAGCAGTTTTAGTGAAGAATTTTCATTTCTATCGGTTTTTAGACATTTTTCATATTCTTTTTATTTTTCCATTTTGAAGATTCAAGAAGACCCATCCCCCCAACCCCACGACACGTCTGATCAGAACTACAAAAAATTTCTATTTGCTTACAATAAAAGCTTGGCCGATTTGATGAAGAATCAATGAGCAAAATCATATCTAATGAATAGGAAAGGAAAAACATAGTAGCCAAATCTCAATACGACCAGAGTTCATGACATAATTCGTCAAAATAAATCTGATAGCAATCTTGAAGAAAAGTTGATTTTGTCTTTCGCCAGTGTCGTTATATGTCCATTAAAAATGATATCATAAATAAGTAATGATAATGTACAAAATGAGAGCTGATGATTCATTGTCTTTAGAGATTTATGAAATGGTTTAATATCCATATAAGGGCAAGACCTTAATTTTGGGGGTCAGAAATTTTCTAAGAGGTCTGAAAGAAGCCAAAAAATTGATGATAGGACAAGAAAACTATTTTTCGACGTTTCTTACGATGCACCATCTGCTGGTCCCCAGCATTGTGGGAAAACGAAAAATTATACACAAATAAAATTCTGGAGGTTTTGCCTGTTATACTAGATCTGCCTTGTCTGTGGGTTCGAATCCTGAACGGCCACGCCCATGTGGTCTAATCAGTTTCTTGCGTACAAGGGCATCAATCAAATTCTAGGGGTATGGATGAAGCGAAAATCGTAAAAAAGGTCCAAAAATTCTATTCGGGAAATCTGCTGGAGGATTTTCTAGACTTTAAGGGTGTAAACTACACATGGACGTTTGGGGGTCTGGAAGTCTGCCTGCACCCCGCAAAATCTAAAGAAATTGATAGACCTTCGAATTAAAATTTTCTGCTATTCTTGCCGATTTTGCTCCCTCGGACCCCCAGAATTGGACTGCTGCCCAAGTATGGTCTAAATCCCTAATCTGACGCCCATTTGTGATTTCTGGTCTCTTCTTTTTATGGCAAAGTTCCATTTAGACGGTTCATACGAGAAAAATTAATGTTCATTGGACAGTCATTGTATTTCGCATTTATGCAGAATATTTTAAAATTTTCTTAAATATATGTTTTAGGGAATGGGCAGCCACGACTCCGCGGCCATTCCACGTCAGATACAATTCGTACACTCAAAGCATTGAAGTGGTTGACAAATGCGTTTTAAGACGAATTGTGCAGGATATAAGAAGTTAGAAGAAAATTTGCATATGTGCATACAGTGTTGTTTTTTATATATCTATTATTTATGTGTGCCTATGATCTTGATCAGACATGCGCTTGAGGGGTTGGGGCATACATTATTTGGCGGGAGAACAGTCGGAGGGGGAGTTTCACCCCCAGAAAAATTTTTACCCCCGCAGATATTTTTTTACTCCCAACCCAGAATTCGCGATTTTTCGAAAGTTTCGAAAAAATTCGCATAAAAGGTGCTTTTAAGCGTTTTTAGCTATCTATTTGCTCAAAAGTATCAAACTTTCGGCGTTTCGCACCATATAGTCATGTTTTGACAATGTTTTGTTCAACGTTTTTGATTTTTTTCTCGAAATTTTTTGTTTTTGTGCTCTAGAAAGATAGAGCGTCGTCAGAAACACATGAAAAACGGTGTTTTTGACGCGTACCGACTATTTTTGGGCCCAAAAACAGGCACTTTAAAATTCACCTCCCCAAGAATTCCCATGCTGTGCATGTCCGCTTGGGCTAGATCCTCAAAATGGAAAATAAAAAATTTATTTTTGGGAAAGAAGAGAAAATGACGACCAAGCATAGATGAAAATCAAACATTTTCTGAAACGGATGTCAGAAATTGGCCAGAAAATGTGGATTAACAAAATTTGTACGCTACTTATTTTAGAACATTTTGGTTTAAAAATCTCTTTGGCTGAACCCCTGGACCAGCTACCCCGATGTCAATTACACTGTGCATCTAAAATATTGACTCAGTGTGTAGAGGTGCTCTTAGAGTGGAAATTCATAAGATATTATAACAAAATTCCATCTCATGAATATCGAAAAACATAATTTGGAATTTTAATCGAAATAAATTAATAATCTGAAAATTATTTCCATATTCCTACTCTGTTTTCGAAAATATAGTGCTAAATCAAAGTACATGGATCATTATGCACGGGCAGTAACCAAATTCTGGGGAGGGGGTCTGATGGGACATAATAGCTAAAAATAGCAAAAGTTTGGGGTTTACTGGGGTCTATCGATTTTTGGTTTATTTATTTATTTTTTTAATAGTCTATCGATTTTAAAAAATATGGGTCTATCGATTTTTGGGGGTCTTTCCAATTCTCGAGGAGTCCAGAATTCCTGGACCCCAAAATTCTGGGTGAGGTGCAAGATTTCTTCAAAGGTCAAAAAATGGCCTTAAAAATAGTGGCATGGCGAAAAAACACCATTCTTCAACGATTTCTGGCATCGAAAAATTGTGAAAAAAACAAAAAAAATTCAAAATTTGAATTCTGGAGGGGAGTATTTCGGTTTCTAAGGGTGTATTGGTTTCTGGGGGTGCACACCCCAAAACCCCCACGCCCAGGTATGCAACACCCATACGTGATGATAATTCGCGTATTAAATCGTACCATTTTCGCAGGCGAGCTGATGCTGGTGACCGATGCACTGAATCATGTCAAGGAATGATAAAGGGCGCAATCTTAACCTGGGTGAACTTTGCCGAAATGAAAGCTCAAATTGCAAATTTTGCACAAATGATTAGCTAAATATTTTATTTGTATAATTTTGACGTAAAGCACGCACATTCGAAAGATGTATGCATTGCGCTCAAATTAACGTTCATGCGTCACAAAAGTGTTGACTTCGACATATTTGCCGTTTTAAAACTAAATTTTACTTGCTCTGCAGGCCCGTATTCAGGATTTCTCTTAGAGGGTTGACAAGCTATAAATTTCATTAACTATCTCACAGTTCCCAATTTTCAAGTTTTTTAAAGTAATAAGCGTAGAATAAGAGCGGCAAGGTGCGAAATCTTGGATAGCCTTGAGAGCTCATTCATTTTGAGCTTGGGTTCTGCATAGTTTCGTGCAATGATTAAGAATGAATGAATAAAAATCGATTGCTAAATTTGATGTAAATCGTTGGTCAACCCAAACGCTGCACGATTCTGGCACAAAAATAATAGGTTTTCATGCTTCGCTCTAAAAGCACCGCAAACAATAATCATTTTTTTGGCCGCACCAAGCAGACGCTTAAATTGTAGAAAAACCATTCGAGCGTGGAGCAAAGCGCCGAAAATTTGAAGGTTTCTCATGACAATACCCACCTGAATCAACTTATCACTTCAGAAAAATTTTACGGCTAAGAGGGCGGGGGTGGCCGGCCGCCCCTTCCACCCAACTCCCTAAATACGGCTCTGAATATTTGTATAACTTATCAAACTTTATATCTTTATTTAATTGTGTAAATTTCGGTAACAAATTAGGTCTTCTGGTGGAATGATTCGCGTTGATTATAACTTTAAATACCTAATAATGAACCAGAATGATTACAGTCTGTTTCACGACTTCGTGCAAGAATTTTCATCGACAGTAAGCCGAGTTTTACGATAATTATATATCAGGTCAGTGCTATAATCGCAATCTGCCAGCTTATTGTTCGGAGATTCTTTTTTAATTTTATGACCGAACTTGGGTAAAACAGACTGTAGTTACTCGATTCAATCAGATCTCTGAAATTAATAGGCTGGTGACCACCATAGGTAGGCGGCACCAAACTTCTGGGGGAGGTGCAAGATTTTTTCAAAGGTCAAAAATGGCCTGAAAAATGCTGGTATGGCGATAAAAACACCATTTTTCAACGTTTCTCATCGAGCACTATCCATTGGCATCAAAAAATGCGAAAAAAAAACAAAAAAATCTCAAAAATTGAATTCTGGGGTTATTTTGATTTCTGGTGGGGTGCATACCCCCCTAAACCCCCCACGCCCAGGTATGGTCACCACCGTGCGTCGTACATGGGCGGCAAGAAAATCCTGGTGGGTGTGGTTGGGCGAAATCGGCAAAAATTGCCAAAATGTTACTAAAAATAGGATTCTGGGGTCTGCAGTAATCTGCGGGGGTTTCAACTTTTGCGGGTATATACCATAGACCCCCTACCCATGTGTGGTCGCCGTCCTTGCATTGCATGATGCGGTATCGAATTTAAATCTCGAAAAAAACTAGTTTCATTTATTATTACTAAATTTTTAATTATAATTATGAACCTACTGGAAAGCAAGGCGAAGAAGAATGGCATGCTATTTTGAACTACGCGTGAATGAGCTGCATCTGTGTATTTTTAGCTAGCTCATGTGGAAAAAGAAAAGTTCTTAGCTATTTAATTATGAATAGGAATGATTCGCTTTGAACTACACTTCATTTAATTTCGTGAAATTTAGCTGCGACGTTTTAGTTCTGTTTAACACAATGTCTTGACACGTTTTTATTTTGCAATAAAACGTTTATGTTCGAGTGTGGGTAGTAATCTCGAATCATAAAAAAATTCGTTCAGGTATTTCAAATTGTCATTTGACTAGACTGATAAGAAAAATTAGACGCTTGGACGATAATAAGAATATATTAAACATGAAATTACTGATTTTCCTAAGTTTTTGTGATTTCATATTTTAGGACCTGGAATACTACAAATAGGGTCAAAAGATCCGAATTTCGACTTCATTGATTATTATCGGTTTTCTCTAGGCTTTTAAAGTTGTATTACTCGTACTAATCGAGAGAAGTGCGTTCTAATAATTTTTATCAATCAATAAGTCAAATTTTTGGAGAATTTGTCATTTTTAATCATTGTCAAGAGACGATATATAACAACTCAATGAAATACTGATTTTCATAATCTTTGTTTTATTCTTAACTTTTTGTTTTGGCGGCATTTGTAGCCTTTCTCAGGGGTTTGAACTATAACCCCAATCTCAAGTGCAGATCCTAGCTACTTTTTTATTCAGCCCTGAATTGCATGTTTATCAAAAGCGCTAGGAAGTAATACGGCATCCACTATCATTTTGTTAGTAGTGCGTTTGCGTTTAAAAAAATTAAGACGGTTGAATTCGATCTCAAACAAATTTGAAATAATAAAATGAATAGAAATCGCATTTTTCAATGCCTTTTTACAAGTATACTGTAGGTAGGTAAGAAAAATCTTATTGCGATAAAACGTTAGCTTACATAGCTTAATTATGATTGGGTAACGCTTCAGTCAATTGGTCAAAAAAAGATACAACCACAGTCACACGTGGGTGCGAGGAGGGGATTTGGGGTTTTAGACTGCCGAGAATCCGGCATATACCCAAAAACTGATAGAACCCCAAAATGGAATTTTCATGTTTTTTAGGATCTGCGAATTTTTTTCATAGTCCTACACCACCCAGACCCCCAGAATTCGGCCGCTGCTTATTTGCTCGCAGCTCTTATAGATTTTTAATTAAACAACGGACAAATCTACAAAGCAGACTTTCATGGAATTTGTCGTATAGCTATGTATTTGTAGTGCAAATTGATTTTCTTAAAAGTATTGCAAGGTGCGGAAATAGCTTGCCTCTTCTGACCCTAAAATTCAGGCTATTTTTTCCATATCGGAAAAAGAACGCGTCGGATTCCGAGTGTTTTCTTCATTTCAATATGCTTTCTAAATAAAAGAGCGACGCTACGACGACGTAAAAATATGCCCAATTCCGTTCGTAATATTTTTTGTCGCGTACTAATTGATAATGAAAAAAATTAAGATTCGCGAATGGTCACAGATAATCAAACTAACAAGGATTGCTTAGCCAATGCGACTGTTTTAATTGAATGTACAGGAATAACGAATAAGCTAGAAAATTGAATGTTGACGCAGTATAATACGTAAGCGTTACCCACGAAATCTCAGCTAAATATCGCTATGGTAACAGCACCGATGCCCCATCGATCCAGTTTTCCGGACTGTACAGCAAAGCGCTTTAGCTTCTCGCTACGTTTGCGGGCTTAAGCTAACGTATTAACTCGACAATTTTCTGTTTGTTGCGGGTCGCAAATCGCGCTCTATTTGATACTTCGCCTATACGACAAGGCCAAATCGATGATTATCGATTTTTACAATCCGAACTGATCCCGAACATGCCATCGAGAGCGGAGGATATACGTAAAGGCTTTAAGCTGTAAGCTGAATTTTCGAAATTAGTAATTTTCTCTCAAAATATCGATTTAATTAAGTTTTTTTGCTGAGAAACAAGACTAGAACGACTATATGCATGTAGTTTATGCAATGCGCACATAGAGAGTTAGATTTTGGAGTCGACTCATAAGCGAAAAGATTTGAGCGGGTTTCACGAGCAGTCAATTTAACTACTTTATAATCGATAATGCGTGAATTTTAGCGAATTGGTATATTTTTGGAAATCAATAAGAACGAAGATAAACAAAGTTTGCTGCGTTTTTTCGGTCTGTGAGTGAACCTCGTAATTCATAGCTTTTGATCCACATCGAAAACAGCAATCTTCACATGAAAAAAGAGATATAAATCGGTAAGTTTCGATTTCTTTAAAGATAGAATGGACAAATTGCTTGTTGTTGGAACTATTTAAATTATTGAATAAAATACAAATTAAATCGATAAAATTTTTTATTTTTTAAAATTATTTTTTGAATAATTTGAATTAAATGCAATGTTTTATCAGCTTTATAGTTAGATTGAACGGCAAACAAAATCATAAAAGTTTGAAAGATGTAAGCGAATCTGTGCTGTGACTAAGACTAATAGTAATAAGTCACTATAACAGAGTACATATACCTACTAATTCGGATATTTGAACTTTCTTTTCAAATGTTTATCCAAATCACGGCTCACATTTTGTAGAACATTGATTGCTGAGGCGATTTCTTCACACGAATCGTTAAATTGAACTTTAGTTGAGCTTAATTATTCCAGTTTCTTCTAAGAGCACATTGTTTTTTATATTTTTTCCAGAAACTGGATGAACTTGCGAGATGCTGACACGGGCAAAATTTTGTGGCAAAGCACCCAGGATTTGTCGCAACCGAATGTTGAACACGAAGGCATATAATTATAATAGTTTATGCGTTTCATGGTCATGATCTACATAAATGTTTTTGAGACCGAGTTTACCTTTTCTTTATAGCTAGAGTACCGGAGAAAATCCTGAAATGCCGAGCCATATCAAGAGAGCTAAATTTTACGTCGGCTGAACAAATGGAAAAATTTCGATTAGAGCAAATAATTTACCTGAAGGATATAATTGTTGAAGGTAAATATACCTAAATGGAAAATTCAAAATTTTCCCTAGCTTCCATTTTAGCAGTGATTGCAGTGGCAAAATTTCGGTGCAACTTGAAATATAACACAAAAAAACGCTCCAAGTAGTACTTGCTCAGTGGACTTGCCTATTGACTCAATCACCGTGGCGCATCAGGATTGAACATCGCATCAGCGTCAAGCCTTTACATTATGAGAATTCTGAGTGTGGGGTCAGCCAGCCCATATAATTTTCTTTTGAAGCGAATTTTTTTGTGTTCAAAAACGCTAGGCCAAATTCCTAACAGATGCTTTTTATTTCTAGAGCATAAAAAACTAGGAATTTTCCGATGAAATTTGATAAATGTTGTCAGAAAGGGATATTTTGAGTCAGAAGATAGTTGCAAAGATCAACAACTGCACAATTTCTATTGCTTTTAATCAATCAGGAATTTTGGGAGTTAGCAGTGTCTTGTGGAGTCAGCATGCAACCAGACATGCACGTGGGGGATTGGGATAGACCCCTCAGAATGGAAAACTTTGTGGGGGAAGATGTGGCAAAAAGTGAAGGCCAAAAACGGATGAAAATTGAAAATTTTCTTCGAAATTGCTTCAAATTGACCAGAAACTGTGTAATAAAGTAGTTTTAACGCTATTTTAGCGCTTATACCAGTTTTTGAGGTCATTTCGGCCCAAAAAAAGCTCAATAGTTGACCCCTCCTAGACCGACTGGCCCCCCTCAGATCGGCCATGCCGTGCATACATATATGGCAGCAACCGTACGTGAGCAGCAAGAAAATTCTGAGGGGGCTCAGGATGGGTAGAATTGCCAAATATGTTACTAAAAATAGAATTCTGGGGTTCTACAGTAATCTGGACGGGGTTTTTTATCTTCTGGGGTGTGCAACCCCTTCACGCCCATGTGTGACAGAAACCCTCCAAAAACTTGCACTGTTTCCACTCTATTGGAAAAGTTGCAGTAGTAGGCACAAAACATATACAGAATGGGAATTCTGGGGTGGGGGTTTTAAAAGTGCCTTTTTTGGCTAAAAAACGATGGATATTCGAATATCATTCAGCAGCGTTTCGATGATTTATATCCTTCTGGAGCGTAAACACAAAAAAATTCAAGAAAATATCGAAAACATTCGAATAAATTGAACAAAATATCGCCAAAAAATGAGTATATGGTGCGAAGCGCCAAAAATTTGACAATTTTGAGTTGAAAGATTGCTAAAACAAAAGCACCTTGTCTACGAATTTTTCGAAAAATCGCATATTCTGTGGAGGGTTAAAAGTTTTCTGGGGGGGGTGTTGAATTCGCCCTTAAATCACGTATTATATAGGTACTGCTTTCTGAAAAACATTGGACAAACGCCACCACTGACCTTGAATTGGTCAATCTTAGAGTTGTTGAAAACTATAAAACAATTTATAGTTGACGCAGTGAACTTCTGCTCCATTTCCATTCTTTAAATTCTTCAATCGATTTTTTAGAGTGGTACTTTGAATTCGGATTCGTTATTCCGAATTCGACGAATATGTGGCAAAGCTTAATCGAAGCGGCGCCGGAAGCTCAAATGCTGTCAGCTAGCAGGCTGAGCGGCAACGTTATTATTGAAACTAACTTTTATAACGACGATCTCCTAGTTAGCAAGAGCAGAGTGCGACTATTTTATGTATGACTGTAATTTTGGAAGAAAATGATCTAAAACTCGTACTTACATAATAAATGAATTGAGAATAAAAATAATTGACAGTATATAATTTAGGTAGACGAAAGTAATAACTGCCCGCGAGGCTACTGAAATTACTCTTGATTTTTAAATTCTTGCCCTCTAACCATAGGTGGGCAGCACTAAAATTCTGGGGGTAAGCACGATTTTTCAAAGGTCAAAAAAGCGTCTTAAAAATGGTGGTATGGCGAAGAAACACAATTTTCCAACGTTTCTCATCGAGAACTATTCATTGGCATCAAAAAATTGCGGAAGAACAGAAAAAAATTTTCAAAAATTGAATTCTAAGGGGGCATTTTGGTTTCTGGGGATAATTCGAACTTCTAGGGGGTGCATACTCCCCAACCCCTCTCCCCACGCCCACGAATGCTTCTAACTGATTTTTCACGAATGATAGTCAATAGTTCGTCACATTCTTTAAACCTTAATTGTTTTTATGTTTTATAAAGAACGAGCGTCATCACAAACATAAAAAAGTAGTTTTAATGTACATTCATCGTTTTTAAGCTCAAAAAGGCACATTATGAAACTTTTACTGCTGAGAATTCATAACATGTTTTGATTATAGCATTTATTGATTAACAAGTGGAATCAAAATGCTGCATTAAAGCACACATATCGATTAGTTACCTAAAAAGTAAAAAATCGACAAGGATAAATGTGCATAGTGTACATATGTATATAACAACAATTGCGGATTAATAACGATCGTTGACGAAATCATTAGAGGGATCAACTAGAAGAACAATCAGTGTTTGTAGGCAAGTCGTCGGAGGTAGCTAAGCTTTTAACGTTGAACAAACGCGGCTTTGGAACGTCCTCTTCGTAGGGCCAATTTATTTGCACAGAATGGACCCACATTCCTAAGAATTAGGTGCTCATTTTTATGAGCGAATTTAGAGGGAGGTGAGGAGGGAGCGCGGCCACCCATGTCGTCAAAAAATAGTCGCGCGCAATAGGGGAAGCGTATTTTTCAAATAATTTTGGCAATTTTTGTCAGGATTTTTCTAATTTTTCCAACGTTTCGCGCCGGTTTGTACTCATTAATGACAATTACTGACTTTTGGAGCTCTAAAAACCTTATTTTTACGTCAGAAGAGTAACAAGAATTTTTTATTCCTTACTATGATTTCTTAAGTATTTTTTCGGTGCTTTGTACCGATTTTCGCACTTCTTTCGTGCGTTATCAGTAGGAAACTCTCGAAAATTATAAACTTTTTTCGGATCAAAAATGATTTGTCTATCAAAAGACGGCAAGAAACCGCTACTATAAGCATAATGAACAGTTCTATTGGACTATTTTTGACATCATTAGGAAAATTTGCTTCCGCTCTTGTCAGATAATCCCTGGATCCGCCACTATTCATCATATTCTCTCTCGGCTTTCCTCCTCAGATTTTATTTTATAAAAAAGGACTTAAATTTTAAAGGGAAATTTGGAGCAGCTTCGAACAAGCGTAAATTTTTGACGTTTCTTAAACAATGGTTTTAATGTTGAACGAGACAATTTAACGCTTTTCTATCAAAAAAAGTGACCTCAACTGAAACTTTAGTGATTTTTAGAACGGTATAGCTATAAAATTATTATGCTTTTATTATTTTTGCTTAAAACTGTTAGATAATTTATATTTCATTAGGCTTAAAGTTATCCATAGATAATTTCACGCAGAGGCGTACGCAGGATTTTTCTCAAAGTAAGGGCGGTTCAAAATTGGTGACCCTATATTTCGGAATATATTAGCCGGGGCACCAAATAAAGTACATTTTCTGACGTTTACGAACATGCCCTATCCATTAAGCTCATAAAAGTCGAACTTTAAAAAAAATTTTATTTTCTTCCAATACGCTATGAAAAATGACGTTTTTTGGCAGCGCTATAAAGAACAATATTTTAGAAAATAACGATCGTACGGTGCGAAGCCTCGGAAATTTTGAGATATTTCGATGAAAAGATGCCAATTTCTATCATTTTTAATGCATTATCATGCCTTTCAAAATTAATTTTGGTCTAATGGGGGTGCGACCGCCCCCTGCGTACACCCATGATTTTACGAAATCTTGAACAAGGCAATCAATTTTAGGCGCTCAAGCGAATAGGTATAAAAGTAGTTAAAATTGCTATGCACAGTATCGTGATTGTTGCTAAGGTTAAACCGCTTCTGTAATTAATTTACATTGACTGTCCATGCATAAGATTTCGTAAAATGGAAATGGTTTTACTAGTGGCGAAGTTGTCGTGCAAGACAAGACCAAGCATGCTCATGAGAAGAGTTTGAGGGTCTATAGCCCGTTCCATTTAACTTTGAGGTTTTTAAAAAATTGCCTGCAAAAGTGGTTTAAACTAACAGTACAGTTGTGATATTCTACAGTTAAATTTAAACCACTATTGTAGCCTGATTCATGCGGATTAAATTCAAAGAAAACTGCAAAATTAAATGAAACAGACTATAGACTTCTAAAATGGAAAAATAGAAGTTTCCTGTGGAAAATGATGCAAAATTAAGACCAAAAACGGATGCAGATTGAAAATTTTCTTCTAAAGTTGTGTAAAATTATAATTGTTAATGCAGCTGGCACGCGACAGAGCATAATTTAAAGGAAATTCAAGTTTTAAATTCATATTTTATTTTGAACTTTCAAAATTATAAAGATTTCAAAACACCAAAAAGGTAAGTTATGAGCCGAGCAATAATCGCCTTGTATCAGTCCTACATTCAATAATTAATTGATTCTTTCATGGAAATTTATCAAGTTTAAAATTCAATACATTTCGTCACTAGAAGACAAATTCTTCAAGCAAAATCGGCAAAGAGCTAACGCAACGAGAAGCATCGAAAAAAGAATTAAAAAAGTAGAAAAGTAGTGAAAATTCCTGATATAGGTGAAATTATTGAAAAAATTCAGCTTGAATCAAGAAGGCAGATGAAAAGTCGAAAATTAGAGAATGACTGAAACATTTAAAAAGTTAAAGACAGGCACTTACTGTCATTTAAAACGTGCGACGGCACGCTTTTCGGCTTGCGCAAAGTGCCATCGGGGGTCAGTCGATATTTGCAGAGTTGAAAGGCCACAACTAAGTCATTATAGTGGGAAAGGGCGCATTTTTCATTTATGGTGACGTTTAAGTCCACAGAGTTAGATACGTACGAGGCGCTAACGACGTATAAATTTTTGGGCAAGTAAAATCGACCTTGGTCCAGATCTTGCCCTTTATTCGACTTATCAGGCGCTTGACCACTAAGTTTAATACCGGAGCAAAGCTGAGCCAGGGCCGTTAAACTAAGCTTTAAATCGCCGGGTTCGAAAACGCGACCCGGAAATCGCTTCACGGGACCAACAGTTAGCTGGATGCCTAAACGAAAGAAATCTTGTTATTAATCTACTTATTTATTTGTTTATTCAATATTATTATTTTTTATTGTGCTCTTTTCGTCCATTCTATTCTGATCTTCATCCAAACCCGATAAACTATGCCAGCTTAAACCTGGCTTGAGCCGTTCGTAAATTTTTTCAACAGCTACAGCAATACAACTCTAGGCTAACTTATAGAATGTAACCAGTATTAAAAACAGATTAGTCGATACTTTAGTCGATAAGTTAAGGTTATATTGTTAAACTTTAATCAACCATTGTACAGTTACATTCTAATTAAAGAATAAAGTTTTATAAAATTATTGATTTTTAATAAACCTCTATTATTTCAATCAAAACACCTACAACAGCTTCTTAGCAGCTCTTTCGAGTTTCCTTTATTGAAATATACAGTAAGGTAATCAAATGTAGCCAGTTTAAGCAATGATAAAATAAAATGGAAGATAAAGTGTGCGTGCTGAAATTCAGCATACTATAAGACATATAAGGCAGAATAAGAATGAAAAATGGGGATTCAGGGTCTACACCACACGCGAATGTGGGGGTTGGGGGCTATATCCTCTGAGAATCATATAGACCCCCTTAAAATCAATAGACCCCGAGAAATAAATTTTTAGCATATTTTTAGGATTTTTGTTAGTTTCATTCCACCCAGACCCCAAGAATTCGGTCGCTGCCCATGTATACCTAGTCTAAACCATCCCCGTCCCCCGAGAATCCGACAGAAATTCTAAACGATAGACCCCCCAAAATTGAATTTTCGACCGTGTTTTTTATTTTTGCCAGTTTTATACCATCCAGGCACGTAGCCGGCCGTCCTATTTTGGGGACCAACACCAATTTTAAAGAGGGGACTTAAACCCAAAAGGGCCAAAAATAGCACAAAATAATGTTTAAAAAGTCCTATTTTCCGATTTTTCTGAATTTTGGGGGGTCCGGACCCCCATCCCCCCAGAGCTACGTGCCTGATACCACCCAGACCCACAGAATTTGGCTACTGCCCATGTATGCTGTTGACATCTGTTCGAAGATATTCACTCAGCTTTTGACTTGATTTGACAAAAAATTGTATCATCACAAGCATAACAGAAAAATAAAATTCGCATAAATCGAATTAAATCCGCACTTTTTGACACGCCGCGGATTTCGTCGCTTAATTGTTGCTCATAATCCGAATCACGAAAGCGCGTTTCAGCAACTAGAGGAGATAGCAAATAATCGTAGACGCTTTCCGTAATTTCGGTTGAAAGAGATAAAATGCTTCCTAGCGGTTGCATTACTTTCTTTCTACCGTATAAGAATCGTTTAATCTGCAAATAGAACAAAAACTCTCTTTAGGTACACCGGTAATGAATAAGCAATCGATAAACAAAACGAAAAATTACTATAGAAAGTGATAAACAGAAATTTAACGTCTTACAAAAATTAAGATAATTGTCTTTTATTATAATTATTTTCTTCATCAAATTATAAAAATAATTTTTTTGTTGTACAGTTTACTTTTTCGCTTTTAAAATCTCATGAATAAGGGTTATGGATCACGAAAACACTTTTTATAATTGTCGCGTTAGCGAATCATAGATAAACCGAAACATAATACGTTGTTTGATGATATAAGTTTCAGTAAAAGATAAGATAAAAAGCAAAAATCATCTGAATCTAAAATTTATGAAAAACAGTATTATGCCTTTATATTTCTTATTCTGTTATCGTTCTGGTGAAAATCTATTTTTTATTATTCTCTTATGGCTTCAATTATTTCTGGTGAAAACTTCCTCCAGCTCATTTCGAGTGGCGCTTTTGAGACTCGAGCTTTCGAGTCAAAAAAATAACTTTAGCTTGAACAAATTTAGCCATTTTAGAAAACCTCGGTTTATGTTGTACTAAAGAAAACTTTCAAGACGATTAGATTGGAGATCAAGGAGGAGTAAAGACGACTTTAGGGTTCACAATCATAGTGACACACACACACACACACACACACACACACACACACACACACACACTTGGGCGTGGGAGGTTTGGGGGTATGCACCCCCGAGAAACCAAAATACCCCCAGAAACCAAAATACCCTCCAGAATTCAATTTTTGAATGCTTTTTGTTTTTTTCGCAATTTTTCGGTGCTAATGGGTAGTGCTCGATGATAAACGTTGAAACACGGTGTTTTTTCGCCTTACCACCATTTTTAAGGCCATTTTTTTATCTTTGAAAAATCCTGTACTCTTAGATTTTGGTGCCGCCCACCTATGGTGACACAGTGTACCCTTCTCTGGGGGAGGTCAGCCGGTCTAGGGGTCTGTTAATAGACTTTTCTGGGCCAAAAAGACCTCAAAACGGGTGTAATTACGTAATTTCACGGGTTCTGGTCAATTTCAAGCGTTTTTGAAGAACATTTTAGATTTTCATCCATTTTTGGCCTCCATTTTGTCTCATATACCTCAAAATTTTTCCATGTTTCTATTCTGGGGTCTACAGTCACCCCAAATCTCCACGTGCATGTTTGCTCATGATTCGCACACCTGACGCATGTCATTTAAATCTAATAGTTCGATGCGTTTATCAGAGCAAATACTTCCAATACAAGTTGCTTTTTAAAGCAATTTAGAGCCTATTCACAGATATGAATCACTTATAAGTCTCGATCAAATCAATTTAGAAGTCTCAAATCTCGTGCAATATAAGAATTTATTACCTATGTATACCGAAATTCTAAAATTTGCTTTAATTAAAAATTTTTACATGTTTGTATCGTTCGATGAATCGGACATCTAATGAGTCGATTGATCTTTTAGATTTCACATATTAATAGAAAATAAGGTTCAAACGCGCAAAGTTAAAGCTAAATGGATAATTTATCAGGAATGTAGTGAGGCAAAGCAAAGGAATGTGAAGAAATAAATAGATGCGTAATAAGCCGCAACGAAATAAATAAATACAGCAGAGCAGTGCGCTTATGTAGATTTCTGCTTTTAGATATGTCCGCACTACAATGCTCGTAAACACTTAATTTAAAAATAGTTCTTAAAATAAATTGATAAAAAGTAGCAAAATTGCTCGATTTACCACATCAACGGGTCTCTCGACGAATACAAAATTAGGGAAATAGAAATGATGATCGCTCAGGAATGGCGTCACGGTGGCCAACCCTTCATATCTATGATTATTGAATAAAAATCTAATGACCGACCAGCCACATTCTACGTCCAGTTCACTTAAGCTGAAACGAATATTTTACCAAGTCGAAACGATGATATTTTACCCGAAGGATCAGCAGAAGTTTGCAGTATGGCTAATTTAATTAAATTATTATAACTTATGTTTAAATTACGAAACTATAGTTTATGTAAATTAGCGGTATAAACGTACATAAGCGTAAGTCAAAACCGTGACTGATCCAGGATTTTCGTAAGGAGCAGTAGGTACCCTAAATTTTCTTCAAACAGTTAAAAATAGGAAAAAAGAAATCCGCTTTCGGGTACAAAATAGGGTTTTTCACCATAATACATTTTATAATTTTATTCAAAACGATTTGTGGCATAATTTTTTTCATAAAATTATGATATTCTCGGCAACTTTGTGTGAAATAGTGCTTCGATTCCTTTAACTTAAGCGGATATCCGGCGCAAAGCGCCGGTAAATATATGAAATTTAGGTAAAAAGACGTTTAGACATGATACATCTAACAATATTTCCTGTATTTGTACAAAATTATTTGACGCGAAAGCTACAAAATTTTAGAATTCATATTAAGAAACGAAGAAAATTACAAAGATATGACTTGCCACCATAGATGCACATCATGGCTGATCTGAGGGAGAGGTCAACCTGTCTTAAAGGGTTCAAGATTGAGCTTTTTTGGGCCGATTAGACCTCAAAACTTCGAATAAGCGCTAAAATAGCGTTAAAACTACGTTATAGTAAATTTAAAGTAGTTTTGAAGAAATTTTCAACTTTAAATCATTTTTTGCCTTTATTTTGCCTAATTTTCCAAGAAAATTTATGATTTTTCCATTCTGGCGGACCCCCGCCGACCCTCTACGTGCATGTCTGCTTGCCACCGAGAGAGTGAATTAATATAATTAATCAACCACCAGGAAAAGTAGAGGAATTACGATAATTGATGACCATAAATCATTACTAAGTACATAGGAAGGTATTCATTCTTTATCTCGCCAACTATGTTATGTTGGAACAATGGGGGACGGCCGTCACCCACCCGTTTAATTCGTTTCATGCTTCAAAAAATGATTTAAAAAACATTTCCAACGTTGCTTTGCTAGCGTACCTACATACATCAATCAAAGTAAAAAAGCACGACGCTCCAGCGAGATATATAGTGTTTTTTGTTTCAACTTAAAAAAGCTGAATGGCGCGCTAATTCATACATTGAAACTTATCTGAGATTTGCGCACTTAAATTAGATTTTCTCGATGAAAAACTGCCAGAGCATTCAAGTAAAATAAATTTTTAGACTTCTAGCTGAAAATAAGCTTAATTTTTGACACTTTTGTCTGAAATGATATCTTTTTGCCAAAGAAATGGACACTATTTTAATGAAGCAAAATGCAAGATAATTTATCAAAATCATGGAATTCCTTGGCAAGCACAAAAAATAACGTTGAAATCACCAAGTTTTAAGAGGTGAAGATATTGAGAAGACTCAAGTAGAAGAAGATGTGCTACTAAAGAGACTGCTGCAATATGACGCTAATGTCTCAAAAGCAATAGTGATTAAGAGCTGTTTGATAAATAATTACTTATGTATAACATACCTATCAAACCAAGCTCCTCTCTGCGTTTGCGTTAAGCGTAAAAATGGCTGGGGTTGTTTAAAGGGCTGAGTCAATTGTTCCAAGATAGTCGGCGCCTTTTTAGTACGTGCGGAAGGAGGAGTTAAACCGGTGCCCATGACTAAATCGCGTTTAGAAACGCCTGATAACGTCCTAGGAGTGATCCGTGACGGACTAGGTATTCGTGCATCGTCCGCTTCCTTTGAACCGATTGAATCAGGAGAATTCCCGCTGTGTTTTGGAGTCGATTTACTCCTTGGGCCTACGTAGCATTCAATCACACTCAAAAATGGATGCAAAGGTCAATTACAGGATTATGTACTTCTGAACACTTACAAAGAATTTAAAAGCACATATGTATCCCCAGTAGCGGATCTAGGATTTCTGCAAAGGGGTGTACCACAACTTTTACAAACGAGTCAAAAAAGTATAAAAACCCACTGTTCACGGGGAGAGTAGCGTTTTTCCGCCATTTTATATTGTCTATTTTTTATGAAAATGATTTCTGGACAAGAAGTTTTCAAAAATTTCACAATTTTATGCAATTTTGTGCAAAAACGTGTTTAAATTTCTTCGAACTTAGTTTAGACCCGACCTAAAGTGTTGGAAAATCGGTGTAATTAGACAGAACGGTATTTAAATTTAGAACTTCTTTACTTAGAAAATATCCATCCTTTATCTCGTTAACTATTTTGGGCCAATGGGGGCGGCCGCCTCTTGAATCCGTCCATGCTTGTCTTCTATTTGTTGGAGAAGCTACACATGCATAGGACACAAGAATATCTCAAGATCGTATCGCTAAAATTCGAGACATATTTTGAGCGAAAAAGTGCTAAAGGCACTAAAAAATTTACATCACATAGTCCATAAAATTTAAAAAAACTTTGCCACTAAATAGTATAATTGAGAAATCCAAAAATGGGCAGGTCCGAAGACCCGCCACTGGCCAGTTTTCGGTTGCTTTTGCAAGCCGAACCAGTGCTCAATAACCCTAAAAATTCCGTTATCTTATCCAGAGATGAAACATCATCTCGACGTGTTTTAAGCGAAAGGCGAAAGCTAAGCCCATCTGAACTGCGAATCAAAATAAACCTTTTAGGTCATTTTGAATGAGTTGAAACCTCCCACCCCCTCTCTCACAAAGTGTTCAATTACTCATTACTTTCTTTAATGACGTCAACATAGCCGTTAGTGGACATTAGTATAGTTAAAAACCGCTCAAAAAGACTAGTTGAATTAGGATCATGACTGTAAAGTTAAGCTGTTAAAAACGAATGCCATTCAGTTTACATAAGCATTCACTAAAAAATGAGTTGCTTTTCTGTAATTTATTGTTTTTCATCGGGTGCATTGAGACCGTGGTACGAACTTATTTCATATATGCAGTCTATGCTATAGTCTGTTCCATACCAAACGGCCCATTTTCACTCTAAGGCTTATTACTGTAACGGAGTAGGTATCTTATGTACGGGTTAGGTTGTTGCAGCAGTTTGTCAGATGTGCCACATTCTGAGCAAATACCTTTAACATCAATAAAAAGAGTTAATACAGTCAGTGCAGCGAGACACTAATATATGTAGTAATAAGAATTTAGAAAAAACGGGCTGTTTGGAATTGAACAGGCTGAATCTGTTTCACGAAACCTTGTGCATGGAAATCAAGTTTCAGCGCTAATAGAAGTAGCTACAAAATTCGGTTGTGTGTAAACAACCAACTTGCTGTAATATTATTCAGCATAGTAAAACTTTATATGCCTATCAATTGCAGCTCACAGCATCGTGATTGATGCTTTAGTTTAAACCACTTTTGTAGTCGATTCACATTGATTCAAGAATTGTGATATAGCGCACAAGGTTTCGTAAAACAGACTATACTTCTTCAGAAGATCTGTAATCGCCGGCACGATAAATGCTTCGAATGCCAACAGTCTATTTTGAAACCTTGAGCTTGTAAATTAATCATAGCATGAAAGCAGCTTAATGTTTTCTAAGCAGCACAGCACAGTTTCGCGCTACGCTCCACTAAAAGTTAGTTTGCTATGTGATTGGTATGTATGTACATTAAATGTATAAAAATTCAAGGTTATTGTCGCCGTCACGTCATCGATCAAAAAATTCTCATCTTTTGATCGTGAAATAAATTATAGAAAAATTAAAAAGTTATCAAAATTTTTGTTTTAAATGATCGTTAAGAATGCATATATACATATGTATGTCGAACGAAAAGATTGGGCGCGGCTAAGATCTAACCGCCTCTCAGGGCAAAGGGAGGCTCGTAAGCGGTCGCGCCATTATCCTAGAATTTCGGAGCTACCCATGTATGGCTACAATCCGACGAGGTCTACAGCAGCATAATTCTGCATAGGTATACGTACCTACTTAGCTTTCTTTGCACAACATTCATTTAAACCCATTGCTTCCGTTTAAAACGCCCCCGTAATCGATAAAAATCAACTTAATGGTACACACGTTCTCGCAAATGAAATTTTTCACGTAAAAATCAAACCAGTTCCCACAGACTAAGCGGCTATCATTTTTTTAATTACTTTACATAACGCCCCGAACATATTGCGCGAGAATAGTACATCCACCGTCAACCAGACATCCTCTCATGTGCTAATCTATCGCTTTCGACTTTATTTCTAAATTCGCAAACCTATCTACAAAAAAACGATGAACAGTAGGTAACGAAAACGAAGAAGCTACCGAATTGAAGGATGCAGCCTATACTCGCATATAGGAAAAACAATATAAAAGCGAAAAGACTAACTAAGAAAATTTCAAATAGATCGAAAACATTAATGCTGAAAATAAATTATTAGCCATTGGTCCCAAATTTCACTTTTTACCCGACTGTGTGTTCGATTACACACAGTAAACATACAAAAGGTGTTTTTGTAGATGGTCAGACGAACAATGCTGTATTGTCTATTCATTAGCAGCGTTCAAGGCATATTTTTAGTCTAAATTTGCTGTCTCGCTGGGTCATCGAAATGTCGCACCAAACAGTTAAAATTGCGCCTAACTTTCAACTTTCTGTAAAGCATGTGCAGATCTTTAAGCGAAAATGTGAGTTTCAGCTTAGGATACATTTCTGGTAAAAAATGACTTGCCAAATCATGTGAAATCCGTTAGAAAAACAGCTAGAATGAATCTCAGTGCCTTGCTGTCTCTCAGAAGCTTAGATACCTGCAAAAAACTTCATTGTGTGATCCAGAATCACATGGTCGGGTGTACGAGGGTTAAAATTTGCGAATACTTAGAATAAGGCCGCATTCGATTAAAATTCGACAAACACCACCCAAAATCAGTCAGAGCACGGCTAAAAACGAAACTTGCCGGGAATCGAATTTCGGAGAACAAATAGAAAGCGGGAGAGTCAATCGACAGTTTTTAACAAATAGAATGGTTCACGATTGCTAAGCATTCTGTCATAAACACGCTCGCTAAATTTATTCCACTTGGCATAATACGGTATATAATACCACGCCTTGTAATCGGCTCTTTCGAACATCAAATGGTGAACTCTGTCCTCCAGCATTCTAAAATGCGATGAGAAACGACTAAAGTTTGTACCAATGATTTTTGCATCATAACAGATCCAAGTGCATACATTTAATGGCTAAAAATGCTGATTAGAATAGTCTGCACAAATGGGCGTGGGAGAAATGTTTAGAATTTTTAGAATCGAATTTTTGGTACTGTTTTCTGACAATTTGGCCCCATCAGACCCCGGAATTTCGTTGCTGCCCATGTGGTAGTCTGATATTTTTCGGGGAGGGAGTGATTGGCCCTTCATTTTTGTTCAAAAGCGACAAACAAATAAGTAAAAAGACACAATAAACAAGTTTCTGCCTATAGGCCGTTGAGGGATGGGCGATCCGAAACAAACACTAACAAGTAGGTATTGTAGAGTTTAAAATAGCTATGAAAGTGCAAATTGAGATAGGAGCATAATTGGGCACACAGGTGGGCAATGCCGCACCACCCGCGCCACCGGGTGGCGCCAGAAAAAACAGTTTTTGATTGGGGGGGGGGGATTTTTGACCCAAAAATAAAAAAGTGAGAAAATGATACAACAAACCAACTAGCTAACCAACCAACCAATTAACCGGCCAACCAACCAGCCAATTAGCCAACCAAACAAACAACCAACCAACCTCAACAAAAGGGACCCCGGTACCTACAGAATCAAAATCCATTGCCCAGGTATGGGTGGGCAGCACCCAAATTCTGGAGGGGGTTCAATGTTTTTTAAAGGTCAAAAAATGGTCTTGAAAATGGTGGTATGGCGAAAAAAACACAATTTTCCAACGTTTCTCACGAGCACTATCCATTGGCATCAAAAAATTGCGAGAAAAACAAAAAAATTTTCAAAAATTGAATTGTGGGGGGGGGGGTATTTTGGGTTCTGGGGCGGTATTCGGCCTTCTGGGGGTGCCTACTGCCTACCAGTGATTTTTTTTGTACAAGGTCCGTTTGTACATGTACAAAGATGGTCCCTAAAAGTCTTTGTACATTTTGTACACACAAATTTTTGGGTACTATAATATGGTACAGTAGCGATGTTAGTGTGGTAAAAAAAGAGTTATTCGACCTTTGGTAGTGTATTTTAGCTAATTTCGGGATCTCTGAAGGCGAAAATAACCAAGAATCGCCGTAAAACAGCGCGAAGCGCCAAAATCGAAATGCAATTTCTGCCATTGTAAAGATATGTAGAACACACAATTACACATTTCGGCGCGAAGCGCCGAAAACTGTTACTAATTTTAAACCTTTTTTGCGATTTTTGCCTTCCCAAAAATCTTTGTAATTAAACAAAGACGGTCCCGAAAAGTCTTTGAACATCAGGAAAAATCTTTGCTGAATACAAAAAAATCGTGGTGCATACCCCAAAACCGTCCCACCCCACGCCCACGATGTTGAATGGAGGACCATGAATTTGAGAAGGGATGTTAAAGGAACTCAAAGAATGTTATTTAGTCCTCATCCAAAAAATTTTAAGCCGTCAGATGGACTGAACGACACAGTATGATATAAATAAGTACCTAATGAAAAAGTTCTACAATATAATGAACAATCTCACTGCATAGCTGGTTTACTGCATAAGCTTATACATAAGTTTTTTGCCAATTTAATCCAAGAAAACATCATAATGCTTTATGTATGTATTAAGAAAGTAGCATCGTAAGAAGAAATTTCGATCTTTTATCTATTTCTGACTCTAATTTTACATCGTTCACATTTCAGAGGAAAATAATCGGATTTTTCATACCATAAATGATGTCTAACCATTCAAAGCCTCTTTCCCTTCCAAAATTCGTTCAAAAATTCGCTATATTTAGCCATTAAAGCGTCCTCCGCTATTTTTAATCAGAAAGTGAGCTTACAGTTTCGTTTTGGGTTTTCGATCAGAATATACCCCAGGCGTACTTTTCATTTCTGAACAAAAAAAATAAAAATCTTTCCATAAAATACTGAAAATTACCACCAAATTGGGCGATGAATCGACTCAATTATCGCTTTTATATCCTAACTTTATATCGTTTACAAGGCCATTGTACATAGTTCGAAAATTTTGTTTATCCTTGAATGACCGAATGATCAGGAAAAAATAAAAGGTCGTCATACGAAATCAAACTACATATGAATCTATGAAGTATTATTTAATACGGCACAACTTCGGGTGATGTGAAAATAAATCTTTAGGACCAGCTGCATTAGATAGGTTAACATCTCTTTGTTTGAACCACATTAAAAATTTTGGCCAGTTGCCAGCGGTTCCTGCGTTATGACAATTTGTTTACATCTCAAGTTTGACATTGTTTAAACCCCAGGATTTCTGCATCGTACCTCCACTGCCATCTCTTTTGAGCTTGGTGAAAATCGGCCATTCTTTTCTCGTACTCCATAATTTCACTATTGTTACAATATCTTTGAATCAATTGTTGGATCGGCATCTGGTATACGAGATTATTAATAAATTACCTACGTAATGTAATCGTTAGAGATCCATAACATACGACCCATACGTAGGAATAAAAATTTACGTATAAATATTAATTTAAAAAATACAATAGAACCTTACTAATAAACACTCGGATAGTTGACAATCCCGCTTAATAAACACCCTTCCCTTCGGTCCCTACCAAACTGCTTCTTTATCACGGTTTATAAAACCGCTTAATAAACACTCGGTTATCGTATAATAAACACAGCTCCATAAGATCGTGTCTATATGATAACGTACTAATGGCCTCGGTTAATAAACACTTGTATAGAACACCAGATTAGATGACAATTTGTTTTTGTCAAGTAAACCCGAGACATCGTTTTGGATTTTATACAAACTACGAGCATAGCAAAAAATAAAAATCCGCATATCCATATGGGTAAGGGGGTTGAGTGGGTTATAAGCAGAAGTGGGCAGCACCGAAATTCTGGGAAGGGTGAAAAAATTTTCAAAGGTAAAAAAATGGTCTTAAAAGTGGTCGTATGGTGAAAAAACACCATTTTTCGACGTTTCTCATCGAGCACTATCCAATGGCATCAAAAAACCGCTAAAAAGGAAAAAAATTTCAAAAATTGAATTGGGGGATTATTTTGATTGGGGAGGGATTCCAACTTCTAGGGGGTGCATACCCCCAAACCCCCCACGCCCACGTGTGGTTATAAGCCCTACCTCAGGGTCCAAGACTCGAGTCACTGCCAGATGGTTTTGAGCTATCAAACATTTTCTGCTTGATTTTTGGGAACTAATGTAGCAAAGATGTCAAAATTTTTTCGGTGCGTTGTTTTGTTTAGTTAAAATGATCTAAAAAGTCAAAATTTTCAACTAATTCACTAGGTAACGAAAGTGACAAAAAGAGTCGGAATTGGATAAAAAGTACTAATAATGCATTTTTTCATATTAAAACATTTTATGCAGGATGTTTTAACCATTTTTCATATTTGACCTGCAAAAAAGACTATAACTCTAAATTTAGTTGTCCCGAATTTTGGGATTACACCCCCTGAACTTTGTTGGGTGCAGATTTTGAAATATACTCTGATTTTGAAAAACCGGGTGCTGTCAGACGATTTTGGTGAATTATAAGTTGCTCATTCGGAAAATTTTGATTTTATAGTGGAAAACACATCTCAGTTAACAAAAACTCCAGTCAACTTGGTCAGCTTACAGTAATAGTATTAATTTTTACATAGTCTTAGGCTTTTTGTCAATTATTTGTCACATAATACTGTTTTATTCACTCAATATTTTTTTCTAGAACGATAGAGCGTCGTCAGAAACGCCAAAAAGATATTTTTGACGCTTATCCAAACCGACGTTTTTGAGTCCAAAAATGCATCGAGAAATTTTCCAATTATAGCCCCTCTCGAATTTTATGCTGTGCATATGACTATTATACTTTCTGTTATCTCCGTCGAAGGCGTGGTGAAAATAAAAGCAAAATCAGTCGCAAAATATTTGCTCACTTTTTCGTATTCCCAGTGACGCGGTTCATAGCCTTCCGGAATTTCGGTCAACTCACAATATCCTTAAAAACTAGACCTCTTCATACACGCACAGCATGGGAATTCTGGTGGGGGTTGAAGTTTCAAAGTGCCTTTTCGGGCCTAAAAATAGTGGGTACGCGTCAAAACTATCGTTTTTAGGCATTTATGACGATGCTCTATCGTCCTTCTAGAGTAAAAAAAACAAAAAAAATTTCAAAAAAATAAAAAAAGTCGAATAATTTGAATGAAATGTAGTCAAAACGTGAGTATAAGCGAGAAGCGCCAAAAAATTGACACTTTTGAGCATATAGATAGCTAAAAACGCTTGAAAAAGCACCATTTTTCTGAATTTTCAAGAAATTTTTAGAAAAATCGCGAATTCTGGTCGGGGGAGTGAAGAAAGTCATGGGGGAGGGGTGGAGATTTCTCTGAGGGGGAAAGGGTTGAAACACCCCTAATCCTCCATGATAATGTCTGGTCGTCTTAGTATAGCAAACGACGCAGAAGCCCAGTAGGACTTACCATATAGAAAATTAAACGCCAAGCATATTCCACCGAAAACCAGCATACCCGAGCAAAAGTAGAAATGCTAAAAATAAAAAAAAATTTTAAAATAATGAAGAAAGTTTAGAACGGTTCAAAATGGAGTGAGCGACGGATAATTTTTGGGGGGGAAGATAGGCGAATTTTGTAATTTTCGATCAAATATTTCAATTTCCACCCAGTTTTGTAACTCATCGTGAAAATAGCAAGACAACCAAAAATATAAGGGAAAGGCGCTCTTGTATGAAAAAATAATATTAATTTTTTAAGGGAAGTCGAATAGTATAAAGGAATTACACGTCCATCGGAGATGGGCCGCAGCCAAATTCTGGGGGTCCCATGATTCAATTATGAGGGTTCCATGGTTTAATCCTGAGAGTCAGTCGATTTTTGGGAGGGGGATCAGACCCTAAGCGTATACAGTTAAGATTTTTATCCATCCTCCTCTATTTTCGGCAAAAACTTGCGTTTTCAGACCATTAGAGGTGATTTTTTTGCCATTTTTGGCCACAGACAGAAGCCTACCGAAATTCTGAGTAGTTACACGTAGAACCGCATAAGAAGTGACTCTTGAATTTTCGAGGACACTTCACCACTATGTGAGTTTTACAGCTTAATCGCCAATTTCGTCATAGCGTGTGAAGAGGACCGATTTTCGATCTTTTCGTCCAGAAATGTCAATTTTCGCACATCCTACAAGCATTTGTACCGTTTTGAGCTCTAGGAATCCGCTGGTGCTAGACTAATAGATGCTGTTCAGTGTTTACTTAAGTTATTTCCTGAATATGTTTACCAAATTTAACATTTTTGGGCTACTCGCAAACATACATGATCTTGGCGGCGGGGGGTGGGGGGAATGGGGGGGGGTTGATTGGGATTTTCAACCCCAGAATAAACGATTTTGCGGAATTTCCCAAAAATATTCTGGAAATTCGTAGAAAGGTGCTCTTCTAAGCATTTTTAGATATCTGTTTGCTCAAAAGTGTCAAATTTTCGGCGCTTCTCGCCATATACTCATGTTTTGGTAATATTTTTCCGATTTTTTCGACTTTGTTTGATTTTTTCAAAATTTTCTAATGTTTTTAACGCGTGCCTACCATTTTTAGGCCCCAAAAAAAGAACTTTCAAACCCCCTTCCAGATTTCCCATGCTGTGCATGTAATGCTCCCGAAGCAGAAAACCACTTCGGCAGACTTAATTAGCCACTAAAAAAGTTTATTTGTCAATAGAAAAGTAAGAAATGAATCATTTTAAATACGGGACTGAAAAAATTCATCAGCATAAGCCTTATGTACATTTAGAAATAAAATCTCAGCCTTTTGGAACAATTTTATAAGCTGGCTTCCATTATTGTATCTTGTGGTAGATTTTGTGCTCTGCTGCTTTAGAGCAAGTAGTTACAGAGACATTTTAAAGCTTATGTGTTCAAATTGATCACACAAATTTTGGCTTTGCGATTTACAACGAAATTGAAAATCCCAATTATTCTTCCGCTGATTTCAAAAATGTCATCTCTGTGATATATCCATGACCTCTAAAAACTTTCGAGGCATACTGTAGCTGACTGGTTCCGCCCCCTATGGGGGGGCGGAACCCTGACTTGGGCGGAAAAATTAGCCGTTTTAACACGAAAATCGCTAAAAATCGCCCAAAAATGCTTAATTTTGCGCACTATTTTGGATCAATGGGGGGGCGGCCGCCCCCCCCTAAATCCGCCCCTGCTAGTGGGGGCCTAACATAAAATCAACATCAAATCCAGTCATACTGCTACGCTTTGCTGTCACAGAAGCTTGAAAACACTAAAAAAATCACTTATTTTATCAACAAAGATTACATTTTTCTAAAATGCTTCTTTGGGAGAAAAAAACCAGCCCGAATGAAATTAGTGGCCTAGTGGCCTGAATCACGTCCATATGGAGTAGAATAAATACAACTAAATTAAGCATTGCATTACTTCAATGGATGTTGAGATATGGGTGGGTTTTTTAAAGACCAATTTTGAATGGTTTTTTTCTAGAGGCCATGACTATATGTCCTATGCATTATGATTAATTTTAGATTAAGAACCGATATATTTGTCCACTGCAATTTTTCTGACCAATCACGATCATTTGATTAATAATTAATAAACATTTTTCATTTAAAATTATTAATATAGATACGATTGTATTTAGATTGTGAGAAATAATCGTCCGACTTGACAGCATGTTCAAGCACAATTGATTATTAAATTTGCTTCGTTCAATCCTTAAATGTTCTATAATTAGCCACTAGTTGCATACATGTAACGGCTCGAAATTAGGGGGCGGCCATTTTTAGGGGGTGGGGGTTGAGACTATCAATTTTCAACTAAAAACGGCCAAAAAACGCCTAGAAACGGCCAAAAAATTCGATTTTTTTCCAAAAATCAAGGGGGGTCAAAAATTTCCTGGCTTTGGACGGATAGGGGACAACCGACTTTGGTTGGGGAGATCCCCCATACCCCTCTTACATGTATTAATGACTGTGTGCATGAATTTCTGAATTTATTATAGTTGACTAAAAACTGAGGAAGATTCGATTCGAAATATGAAATATAATTACGTACGAGAAAATAAAGACTTACAAGTAAGTTGAACAGAACCTTCGCTTGAAGTTTTCCACCTCGAATCATCAGCACACGAGCATGACTCCCTCTTTTTGCTGCAAAATTTCGCAGGTGAAAAAGTGAACAATTGCAGCCAATTATTTAAAATAACGAATGATAAACTAAGCTTAATTGAAAAATTGAGAAGCTTTTGTTTAAGCTAGTACCGATGAAGGAACATGGGCGAAGTTAAGGGGAGCGGCCGCCACCCCCCCCTCAGCCAAAAATAATTGGCTATTTATTTTGCAATGGTGTTTGGCCTTCAGTGATGATAATTTCTCACATTTTTTCGGCGCTTCGCGCCGGATAATACTTTTTAAAATGACATCTGCTTACTTTTCTGTCGGTCCAGAAGCCATATTTATGCTCGGAGAATAGGTTTTAGACGATTTCATGAGCAGAAACAGCTTTTTTAGCATAGTTTTCTTCTATTTTCAAGCACGACTTTTCAAAGTTTTCGACGTTCTGCGTCAAATGCTATAAATACACGAGACCGAGCAGTAATGTAAGTCTCTAAAGGTTCTTTTGCTTTATTTTAACAAATTTTTCCGGCGCTCCGCGCCAGATTTTCGGTAAAATCAAAGAAGTTTAAAATTTTTTCAAGCAAAATTGTCGAAAATTTTAAAATTTTCTGAAAAGATCTTGCGCTAAAAGCGATTTTAAATAAAAGTAGACAACGTAAAACGACGGAAAAACACTATTTTGCATGTGAAGAGCAAATTTTCGGATCTATTTTTGGAAAACTTGGGGTACGGCCCACACGTGGGCGTGCGGTTTGAGGTGGTATGCACCCCCAGAAGGCCGAATACCCCAGAATTCAAATTTTGAAATTTTTTTCGCAATCCATTGATGCCAATGGATAGTGCTCGATGATAAACGTTGAAAAATGGTGTTTTTCCGCCATAACACAATTTTTAAGATTATGTTTTGTCCTTTAAAAAATCTTGCGCCACCCAGAATTTTGGTGCTGCCCACCTATGGTACCGCCCCCTACAAAAATTCCGCATCCGCCATTGTGAAGGAACAGCTATCTGTACCCAATATGCCAAAATAAATCTTACCTAATTAACTCACTTTAAAAGTCAACAGATTTAAGATAAGTGCATATGATTCTTAGAATAACTTTGTTCTGTCTGCTAGCTTAAATTAATTTATATTTCAGATTTAATTGAAAGTTTATTCACTACTTAATTACGTCAATGTCAAAACAATCTATAATTTGGCGGCACTTCGATTCTTTACCAGGCGAAAAAGCGGAATGCATATACTGCAAAAACTGATTAAAATTGAAAGGAATGTATAAAATTGCTAAAACCATGTTTGAACTTGGAATGAAAATAAAATGTTGAACATAACCAGCTTTATTAGTATGCTCTACAAACAAGTGAAGGTAATCTTCAACCCAGACCCCGACCCCGACCCCGAAAACCGGGGTTTTTCATCCCCGACCCCGACCGGGGGTGAAAATCTGACCCCGTACGATCACTGTATAAGATGCAGCAGGAATCAGCTGATTCAATTATTTTTGGATGTGTATGCTTTCTTTTTGATGAAATTGGATGTAAAAACATCGCCTGAAAATTCGGAAGACCCAGGCAAAGAACGCTCAAATAAGTGAAATTAAACTGCTAGATTTTTTTCAACCATGCACATAGAATGAAATAAATGACTTACAGCTGAGAAACGATTTGGCGCAAAGCGCCCAAAAGAATTTTTAACTACTTTAATGCACTGTGGAATCTGAAGATGCATTTTAAGTCAAAAATACGCTTATGATAAATGAATTTAATGAATTTAAATAGTGAATGCAATTAAAAAATAATGCGTACGAATTTAATTTATTCATCAGGCTGCAGTCAAGGTCATAGATGGTGGGAAATGGTTGGGATCGCTAGCATCGATCGATCACTTGGCGACAGCTAAGTTTAATTTAAATTTAAAAATATATACATCAATGGCAAACTCTTCTATGATAAAGCATTATCTTATATTTATGATGATATCTTGTTGCATAACTTATCTTGTATCTTTAAGTTACATTTAATTTAAGATCTTGTATGTATTTTTATCTCACTTTATCTATGTAAACTTAATAAATGAATTATTGATTGATTTATATACTGATTATAAATACATATATAGACTGTAAGTGAACATATACACGATAAACCTTAATGTATACTTATACAACGTCATGTGTATATCCTCAGGCACGTAGCTGGCCGTCCTATTTTGGGGGGCCAACACCAATTTTGGGGAGGGGGGTCCGGGGTCCAGAAAATAGCACAAAATAAGGTTTGAAAAGTCCTATTTTTCCGTTTTTTCTGAATTTTTGGAGGAGGGGGTCCGGACCCCCTATTCCCCCAGAGCTACGTGCCTGTATATCCTTACGTATGTAGACCTGGGCTCGGTTTTTTCAGCCCGGCCGATCACTGGCAGACAATATCAAAAAATTTTTAAAGCAGCTCTTTAGGGGTTCAAAAACGATGGGCTGGGAGCAGAGACAAAAATTTAAAAAAATGATTTTTCGCGTTTCTGACAATGCTATTTCTTGTAACACAAACATATAAAAAATGTAAAGGAATCGAATGACAGCATATTTTCTCGGCTTGTTTAGACAATTAGATACTCTGCGGAGTGAAACAGTATTTACGAGCAGTCAGCTGCCATTCATGGACTCAAAAGTCCCACAAAGCCCCTTAAAGAAACTACGGTCACAAATTGAGCCATTTTTCGTTAAATCACCCACGAAAAACCGCGCACACAAAGTTCGATTTTTGAATATTTTATCCCACCCCTTGCGGACCATGACCTTCGCAACCAGACATGCACATCATGATGATTACGGGATGCGAGGGTTGGAGTTTTGAAGTGCTTTTTTTGGGCCCAAAAAAGTGGATACGCGTCAAAAAATATTTTTTCGCCGTTTCTGACGATGCTTCATCGTTCTAAAGCATAAAAACGTTAAACATTTTGACAAAAATCAAATATTTCTGATAAATTGAAGAAAATATAGTCAAAAATGAGCATATGGTGCGAAGCACCGAAAATTTGACAATTTTGAGTAAACAGACAGCTAAAAACGCTTAAAATAGCACCTTTCCAACGAATTTTTCGGAGACTTTTAAAGAATTTCAAATTCTGGTAGGGGGGGTGAAAACCATACGTGGGCAGCAAGAAAATTCTGGGGGGGGGTGCAAGATTTTTTGAAAGTCAAAAAATTGCCTTAAAAATGGTGGTATGGCGATAAAAATACCATTTTTCGACGTTTCTCAACAAGCACTATCCATTGGCATCAAAAAATTGCGAATAAAACGGAACAAAATTTTAAAAATTGAATTCTGGAGGGGTATTTTGATTTCTGGGGGGGGAATATTTTGGTTTCCGGGGGGTGCATACCCCCCAAACCCCCACGCCCAGGTGTGGTGAAAACTCTCAAGGGAAAGAATTTCAGCTGGAAGGAGCTGAAAATTTTTCTGGGTGGGGAGGCAGGTACATGCAAATATTAATCGGTAGACGGTTCGCAAATTGGAAGAACAGCGAGGATTCGGGAAATATTTAGCAGAGCAAAGCGAGAACAAAGTTTTCTTACGTGATAGGGCCACATTTTTCACCAACGAAAGCAAAGATTGAGACGACGAAAGTTTGCTAATGATCGACATTTGTACACATCAAATAACCCTAAAAGTAATAATCTAACGCAAATAGATAGCAAAAAAGCTAATCGATGCGTCTTGTACAGAATTTCACGTAGTCGTTGCCAAAATGATGAAAAGAGTAAACTACTGCTCGTCCACATTGATAGAGATTATTAGATGAAAGAATAAGTTACATAAGTAGTACAACAATTTGAAACAAATTTAATCGACTAATGTTAAAATAAAGTTGGTAAGAATGTAGTTGAGTGTTAAGATGAGACGTGCTCGTAAGAGGGTTTGTAGTCTAGTCCACAGATGCACGCTTGACTGGTCTGAGGGGATCTGTTAAAGAGCTGTTTTGGAGCAACATGAACCCAAAAACTAGCGACTCTAAAATAACGTCAAAACTATGATAATTCATGGTCTTAGGTCAATTTCAAGCATTAGAGAAAATTTTAGACTTCTATCGATTTTTCGCCTTCATTTTGCCTTTTTTCCAGAAAATTTATTGCTATTTCATTCTTGTATATAATGAACCCCTTGCATTCTGGTCTACATCTCCTTGAATGGAAAATACAAAACTCATGAGAAAAATAAGGCCTAAAATTGATGAAAACCAAGAAATTTCTAAAAAACGTGCTTGGATAAATTAGAAGCTGCGTATTAACGTAGTTTCTAGGCAATTTCAGCATTTTTACCAGCCTCTGCGATCTTTTTAACTTGAAAAACTCTCTAGCTGTCCTATCTCCTGACCAACCGTGCTGCGCATCGATGGTTAGGACCAGACATGCACGTGGGAGTGGGGTTGAGTTACGATCCAAGAGATTAGAATCCAACAGGAGTGGAAAAACCGGAAATTTTCTTTGGAAAATGAAGGCCGAAAATGGATGAAAGTCGAAAATGCTATTATGTATAATGTATATCACGTTTGAGATCATTTCCTCACTGACTGTCCCTTACATCGACTATGCTCTGCATCTCGTGTTAGAACCACAAGAATAACATGGAGATAGAGAATAGAATACTCTACCCAAACTTGGTCGCTCCGAAAGAATGAAATTTAATCCTATTTTTGATAAAAACTTGCGTTTTAGGTGCTTTTTTTGACTTTTAATCAAAAATTAAAGGTAATTTATCCCCCCGCTGACAACCACCTTCAAAAAATTTTGAGTTCTCAAATATCTTATTAAAACCCAGGGTATCAAAAATTCGATCAATTAAACTTTAATTGAAAAAAGCACTCCTATCAAATCGCGCCTAAATCGATGATGCAATCAGTTTGGGTAGCGAGATGAAACTTTCCCTTCTTCCCTATTGGGATATCACGCTTAAACGCAAAGCAAACAGGTTTGATTTGATCGAAAAATTGAAGTTATAACGATTGATATGCGATTACTTTAATTATTCAACCGGCATAAAAAGTTAAATCATTGAGAAAGCGAACGAAAAAGAAAGCTATAAAAATAAAAACCCATTAGAAAAGCAAAAAACCACTCTGAAAGGAATAATAGCTTAATCGCAAACAAGCAGGGGCGGATTTAGGGGGGGGCGGCGCGCCCCCATTGGCCCAAAATAGTGCGCAAAATTAAGCATTTTGAGCGATTTTTAGCGATTTCTGGCTTAAAACGGCTAATTTTTCCACCCAAGTCAAGGTTCCGCCTACCCCCTTAGGCGTACCGCACCCCCTTAGGAAAATCCTGTATCAGCCAGTGCAAACGAGTAAAGTACAAAATAGTATAGATAGACGAGAAACGACATAGGAAAATTCGTTGCAAAAGGTAAAACATCGTTTTGCGAAAGATTTATTTAGATTGCATAATGAAAACAACGACGTACAAAGATGCACGCATGCAATAAACAACAACACACTTGAGCGAGGTAATGACTGTTTTATACAATTATTCAACGAAACATAATTATTTGAAATTTGAGCCTGGGTTAATTTGAAATTTAAATCTTTTGATTTACAACAAGGTTTTCTCCAATTCGAGTCTCAGCTTCCAGTTGAATCGCAGAATATTTGACATAATTAATGTCAACATTTAGAATAAAGAACGAAGTGCTACCTAAAGTTGCACCCAAATACGAAAAAATAATCATTTATGAACATAGTACATAATATAAATAAAGAAGGAAATCCAATAATTTAAGAGCCTGTCTCAATCAAAGTTTCTTCCAAGCCATTCGGCGGACCATTCAAAGAATCCGAGGGAGACTTCGTATCAGTAAGCATAAACAGCTTTAAGGGAGAACGACGAATCATTGGATGAGCTAACAACTGAGCTATGCTATTGTGCCAATCGGCGACATTTGGACCGCATTCAAAATTCCAGCCTTTATTGTTTACATTTAGGGCGGAGAGTTTCTCAATAGTGTCCTAAAAATCTTATTAGTTAAAAAACTGCTATTTGATAATTTTGTAATTATTATTTTGATTATCTGACTATTATTATTTTACTATTTATTTTATAATAATATGCACATATGTAAAATCATTATCTCTATCCTTATCAGGTCGCTCCCAAAAAAGTAGCACGAATTATAAAAGGTCGAAATTTAAAACTGGTCAGTCAATTCAATAGGAATTTGGAAAATGCATATGAAACATACAGGTACGTAAGAGACAAAGATTTGGGATTAGTGAGTCGTCAGCACACGTGGGCGTGGGGTGGAGTTTAGGGGGCTATGAACCGCCTCCCCCAAAAGGCCGAATACCCCCAGAATTCCGTTTTTAAAATTTTTTCGTCATTTTCGCAATTTTTTGATGCCAATGGATAGTGCTCGATAAGACACGTTAAAAAATGATTTTTTTCGCCATACCACAATTTTAAAGGCTTTTTTGATCTTTGAAAAATATTGTACCCCTTCCCCAGAATTTTGGTGCCGCCCACCTAATGGTCGTAAGCCAATTTTTTGAGGAGGAAAAGAACTTCTATCGCTGGTCAAGAAACACCGAAAACAATTAAAAATGGTGTAAAAAGCAAGTTTTGATCAAAATCTGGGGAAAATCTCAATTATTTGTGACAGAGAAACCCTTGAATCACAAAAAACTCTTTCGTTTCTTACAATAAGATATTAAAGACAGCGAACAGATCATTAACACGTGTTTTAATTGATCAAAATAATACGTTTTAGCACGCATTTCCAAGTTTATTTCAAGATGGATAGTAAAATTATCAGGGAGCACGACTTGCACGTACATAATAGGTAAAAATAGCTTTGAGTAAAAATACTTACAACACATATATAACATACCGAAATAAGTTTAAAGCGACTGAATTGTTTTACGAAATAAGTCATTAAAGAGTGAAATTGTAGGGGTCTTATGAGGACTATTAATAGCCTCTGGGGACTAAAATCAACACCCGAATTTCCTGCTTACTGTAAAATTCTGTTGGTCGATTGAATAATAAACTGAATAGGCGAGTTATCGAGTCTCTAAAATGAGGCACGTAGCTAATTTTGGGGGGCAACACCAATTTGGGGGGTCCGGGGTCGAAAAAGGCCAAAAATAGCACAAAATAACATTTAAAAAGTTCTATTTCTCCGGTTTTTTCTGAATTTTGGGGGGTCCGGACCCCCTATTCCCCGAGAGCTATATGCCTGCTAAGGACTGCATAGTCCACGTTGTAAAATAGGACGCTTATATCACACTAGGGAGTGAGAGGGGGATATAACCCCTACCTAAATTTTAGAAAACCAGGCGCTGTCGGGCTATTTTGAGCAAAAGAAAGGAGCAGCAAAACAATTTTTGAGGATATTGTGGAAAAAGATGGAAAAATTCTACCTGAAAGCGGCGAAAATACTAAAATTTTTCAGCGCCGTATTTCTGTATTTTACATCGTCAGAAGCCCAAAAATTGGATAAACTTCGTTATTGAGGGTCAAGAAACCTAGTTCATCTCACATAATGTGCTACCAAACCATATTATCGTACCCTAAAATTTACAAGTAAAGAATGTTCATTGACTTTTGGGGATCGTCTTCTTACATATACAAACAAACCCTGTACAACAATGACCACAATTTACAATATGACCATACATGATCTTGATCTTTGGGGGTTTCAACCCCCAGAAAAATTTTCACTCCTGCAGAAAAATTTTTCACCCCCTCCCCGAAAATTGGCAATTTTTTGAAAATTCCTAAAAATTTTCCAAAAATTTGTAAAAAAGATGCTTTTTTAAAGCGTTTTTAGCTATCTATTGGGCCACATACATCGTAATTGTGGTTTTGTAGATAAAACTGATAATTTTGCAGGTTTTATAAAACATAATCGTATGAACTGACAATCATTATCAAACAACTGCATTATTTCCGATCATACAACTAAACTTGTACAAAAGGTGTTGCTAAAAGAGCTTTTATCGGGAAGTTACTTTTGAAATGAATTATAATCAAGAAATTGTAAAATTAATGAGAATTAATTAGTTAAAAAATCAAATTAATTAAAATTGAGCAACAAAATTATTTGAAAAAAATCGAAATTTAAGGCAGACGACGAGGTAACTAAAACTTGAAAATATAGAGAAGAGTAGGCTAGATATGTAAGGACAGCTTACATACCTTAACGCTGTTATCAGCACTGGGTGCTTCGTGAATGTAAAGTGAATCAACGAAAAAGTACGGGTTGGACAAGGCGTCTTGAAGTTGCTAAAGAGTTTAATATAATTTGCGACTGAAAATCGCGCAGAAAACTCCAATTACAATAGGAAAAGACAAGGCGCATAAAAAGTTAAAAATACATAACAAACTGCGGAGCGAAAAACGATCATTTTTCAACGGTTTTCATCAAACCGCATTCATTGACATAAAAAATGAAAAAATGACAAATTGAATGAAAAAAGTAAAAAATAAAAAAACTTTTCAATGTCTTTATCGTTTATCCTCGTTCCAATCAAAATCAAACCAAATAAAACAAAGCTAAGAACTATTGGCAAATACGATTAATTCAAATCTCAAAATTTCTTGAATGAAAATCATAATAGACTGATAAAATCAAAAATCTTAAACCTTTATACAAACATTAAAGTCTGAAATCACAAAATCTATAGCGTTTTGTTTCGATTAAACGCATTAATGGAGATACGAATAAAGGACTTTAAATTACAAAAGCAATGTTACCGAATGTATCACACATAATTCTATCGAGAAGAAATTTGGAATGAAAAACAAGAATGAATATGAATATACAAAAAATGAGCAAATACTTCGTAAATTAGTCGAATTTTTCTCTCATGATCAAAAAATAATCTAAAATTGTCAGGCACGTAGCTCTGGGGTTAGGGGAATGTGGGTTCCGGACCACAGCTGGGCGTGGGGGGTTTGGGGGTATGCAACCGGTCCCAGAAATCAAAATACTCCCCAAAATTCAAGTTTTGAAAATTTTTTCTCGTTTTTTCGCAATTTTTGATGCCAATGGATAGTGCTTGATGAGAAACGTCGGAAAATGGTGTTTTTATCGCCATACCATCATTTTTAAGGTCATTTTTTGACCTTCAGAAAATCTTGCACACCCCCCAGAATTTTCTTGTTTGCCCACGTATGGTCCGGACCCTCCCAAAATTCAGAAAAATCGGAAAAAATAGGACTTGTTAAACGTTATTTTATACTATTTTTGGCCTTTTTGGGCTTAGTCCCCCCAAAATTGAGTGTTGGTCCCCCCAAAAAGAGGACGGCCAGCTAAGTGCCTGAAAATTGTCACCTGGTCGAGTTCTAGGCTTATTTCGCCAGCTGACCTCGAAATTATTAAAATAAGTCGCACAATATATTTAGGGACGGGGCAAATGGCGTCGATTGGTGGTGAAGTTAGGGGAGCGATTTCGAGGCTTAAAATTGGAGAAGAGGCGCCAAACCTCGACACTCATCAAATGATATAAAATGAAATAAAACTAATAAACCTTATAAGGCAGTAGTAGCTAGAATTAAATTGGTTTAATTCAAATTATGTAAATATTCAAATAAATGAATAAATAAAATAATTAATTAAATTAATTATTCAAATAATTCATAAAATTAATTATTAATTCAATCAGACCAATTGAATAAAGGAGAAACAAGAACCAAACTGTTTACACACTTTACAATTTACAAAGTAGCTAAAAGTTTTAAAGTTCGACTAGAATTTCCCGACACATTTCGATCAGTCTGATTATATGAAGCCAATATTTGAAGTGGAATGGATGGATTAAATATACATTAAAATTGAAACAAGATTAGGGCTAAATTAGGTCGAAGCTGATGCGTTATTTCAAACAGCCAAAAAACAGCGATTGCCATTGCTTTACAGTTAACATCATCGCATTGAACAGGAGGAATAACACTTGAGAAGAAAGAAGCACCTAGATAAACCAGAAAGTGCATCTTAAGGTGTTTTTTGAAAGACAAACTATTTTTACAGATCAAATTAAAACGCGCGCTTTCAAATAAGATCTTGATGCTTAGGCACGTATCTCTGGGGGAATGGAGGGGGGGGGTTCGGACTGCCCAAAATTCAGAAAAATCGGTGAACGTTATTTTGTAACATTTTTGGCTTTTTCGGGCTTAGTCCCCCCCAAAAATTGGTGTTGGTCGCCCCAAAATAGCCTGTTGATCGCCTTGGTGTTGGCCCCCCAAAATAGCCTGTTGATGCTAGGATGAACATAAAATTCTTAGACCGTTGCATTAGCTAGATAAAAATGTCTTTGCTTAAACCGTGTAAAAAAATTTTAGTCAGCTGCCAATGCTTCGTGCGCTACAGCGATTAGTTTTCACGCTATCCTGATCTAATTTAAACACCGAAAGCCTATTCGGTTTTGTCAATAATTTACTCAACTCACCCTTTAGATATCTTATGTATCTTAAATTTCAGTAGGAAAAGTACATAATCTACGGTTTAAACAATGGCTGATAATTTTTCCGACTGAAGATATTGTCAGGAAAGGTTACCAACATGCTCAGTATATGTGATCAAAACTATGTTTATATTAGTTGAAGTTTGAACGGCAGTAATTATTTACGGTCGAAAATAATTTAGGATACAGTGAAACATTATTTGCAGATAAAAACCAGCGTCCTAGACTGCGAATAAGATCGGACGCGGCTGAATATTATTTGCAGTCGAAAACCAGCAGCCTAGACTGCAAATAAGATCGGACACAGTGTAATATTACTTGCAGTCAATAACCAGCAGCCTAGGCTGCAAATAATATCGCGCACAGTGTAATATTATTTGCAGTCAAAATCAGCGACCTACACTGCAAATAATTTATTACACTGTGTTATATTAGTTGCAGTTAGGGTTGCTGGTTTTTGATTGCAAACAATGTACACTGCGCCACATTATTTGCGGTCTAGGCCATTGGTTTTTGACTGAAAATAATATTAAACTGTGTCCGATATTATTTGCAGTTTAGGCCGCGGGTTTTTGACTACAAATAATATTACATTGTGAGCTATATTATTTGCAGTTGACTGCAAATAATTACTGCCAATTCAAAATAGAGATGTAACTCTTTTTGGATCACCCTGTATAAAACTACATTGAAGTATTTCATAAATCAATCGCTTAATAAATATAGCTATGCATATACAGACTGGTAAAAAAAGCGCTTATGAACGTAAAATATGAAATTATAATATCGAAAGTAAAATTTAGATTAAAATAAAGACTAAGAAATTAAAAATGCTTTAAATAATTACCACCGCGTTATGACTTCATCGAGCTTAAGCGATTCGCCGTATCTTTCGCCTTGATCGCCTTCTATGCTTTTCAAATGATTCAGAGCCGTATCCGCTTCAACTAGTCCTTTAACTCCGGCCTAACAGAAGATCGCCTCGCGTAACTTGAAGCGTAGGTATTCAGGATTTCATTTCATATTACCATTGATATTATATTAAATAATTAAAATTGAATTTAATTTTAATTAAAATCCACGTTTAGTAAATTAAGAATTCGAATAATCAAATTAGTTGAAAAAATTAGTAGGATCATTTCCGAGACCGGTAGTGAAAACAATAATTGAAGCTTAAATATTTAAATTCGTAAAAATCCTAAAATTTATACACACATATGTAAAAAAATTTTAATTCTATTCTACGACTAAAGATCAAAATTCGAAACGTAATTTTAAATTTAATTTATTCAATTGAATTTTATATTAAATAAGCCACTTAATTATCAGTCACTATGATTACGTAGGAATAAATATATTATCATACTGTAAGCTAGATAAGACTAGCGAACAAGCTTTTCAGTCAGAACGCTATTTTAGATTGGTCATAATATCCAATGCAAGCAAGCAGTGGAGGATCTAGGATTTTCCAAAAGAAGGGGTGATAGCCAAAATTTTCAAAAACAGTCAAAAATAGGTCCGGAATTTGCCCTTCACGTGCAAAATGGCGTTTATTCGACGTTTTACGTTGTCTGCTTTTATTTAAAACCAGTTTTGGCGCAAAATATTTTCGGAAAATTTTGAAATTTTAAACAACTTTCTGCAAAAAAATCAATAAATTTATTCGACAATTTCCTGTATTTGTAGCATTTGATGCGGAACGTCAAAATTTTATAAGAGGTTTTTCTCGAAAATCGAAGAAATATATGCTAAAATATTTGTTTTTTGCTCTTGAAATTGTTTTGAAATCTGTTCCATGAGTGAAAAATGGCTTCAATGTGAATAGATGTCATTAAACGTATTATCCAGCTCGAAGCGCCGGAAAAAATTGAGGAATTATGAACATTGACGGCCAAAAACCCCTTAAAATTACACATCCATTTTTATCTCGCCAAATATTTTCGGCCAATGGGGGGCGGCCGCCCCCGCACCCTTAAATCCGCCCCTGCAAGCATGCTCGTATCGATCTTTTATATAACCAGCCCGCATTAAGGATTTATTTCAGGGGGACTAATATATTCATACATGTAATATTAGCGACGAGGAATCCCCATCCAAACCGACACAAAAACAGAAACTTCCGACCTCCATTTTTAGCGACAAAATGCGTTGCTTGGCCATTTTTAGGTGCTTTTTTGCCATTTTTGCCTAAAACCTGAAGATCATTCAAACTCTTTTCCCTAAAATGATCGACTAGACTAACCCCATCTAAAATATCGAGTTGTTACAAATCGTGACTATATCCTAAATAATCTAAACCATTACAGACATTTGCCCAAAATTCATACTTGTTTAACGAGCCCATATTCGTTTTCGGTCAAGATACAAAAACGATTATCACGCCCAGGTGACACTATTTTCTTTAATTGCAGAAACATGCGCACGAGTTTAGTCAGTCGACCAAATGCAGATATGTTATCCCTGAAAGAATGCAGCTGTGCAAAAACAAAAATTCAAAAGAATAATTAGAAAACCATTGAAATTCGGCAGCGTAAAATTGAATGATCCTTAATAGGTATGTACCTATGTATTTATAATAGCTGACTGAATAGACAAAATTAAGATTACAGCAGAAGCCGACAAGCGAGCACACGTGGGCGTGGGGGTATGCACCCCCAGAAATCAAAATACCCCATAAATCAATTTTCGAAAATTTTTTGGTTTTTTTCTCGCAATTTTTTGATGCCAGTGGATAGTGCTTGATGAGAAACGTTGAAAAATGATGTTTTTTCGCCATATTACCAACTTTTTAAGACCATTATTTTGACCTTTGAAATCTTGCACCCCCAGGATTTTTGGTGCTGCCCACCTATGCAAGCGAGTCACGATAATGACGATTTATCATGCATGCCCTTTAATAAATTTCGATAAATCTAATCTAATCTAATTTTCTAAGCTACGATTGAAAATTAAGAGAACTAAACTTTCATCTTAAGCTCGCATAAACCAAAAAATATGAACTTATAAGAAAAACTATTTTCGCAAGGCGAAATCAAAGTATTGACTTTTTAAGATATGAGGTGAAATTGTTTTAAGACTTTTAGCTAAGCATCTATAAACAAGATAGGAAAATACAGAATAAGAAAAGACAATAAGACAACTTGAAAAGCGAGATATCAGGAGGATTGATATTGGCTAAATTAATCATTAGTAAAGGCAGGAAACCAGATGTAAAAAGCAGAAAATGAAAACTAAGACACCGTTGTATGAAAATCTGCTGCATTATTTACGAAAAATCATACGATTCCCTCTACGATCCAAGTGAGCACGTATAATATACAATAAATATATACAACCTGAGAAACTAATCAAGTCAAGAACAATAATACGTTGAACAAAAGCACATTGCGAATTGCATGTTGAATTATCAATCAGCAAGCAGTTCTTATAACCTTCATTTCAGACATAATTACATTTTCAACGTTATTTTCTGGCTTCAGTCAAAATTTAGGCTGGATGGGAAATAGCAAACTATTTTTCCATTTTTATTCAAAACTACTTAGGCTATGCCTTAAGGCTGGCCAATTATCACATCCCATAATTCTTATGTGCGAGTACACAGCTGTCTAAACGTCACGTTGGCATGCAAAAATATACCCATAGTTCAATTAAGGTACATACATAGCAACACAGGAAGTAGCCAAAAATATGGGTAATTTTCAGAGGACGTTTCTCGGTATAAAAAGTTCATTCACATTATTCATCGCAAGTATACGAATCCTACATGTAATAGGGAAGATCCCCACTCAAAATTGGCTGTCCCACATCCCACATCCTCCAGAGCCACAAAACTTGTGACCCCCGCCCGATTTTTCCACGAAACATTGAATTTTTCGGCCATTTTTAGATGTTTTTTGTGTATTTTTGGCCAAAAATTGGAGGTCATTTAACCCCGTTCGTAAAATGGCCGGGGACCCACAACCCAAATTTTGAGCCGGCACGCTGATGATACGGGAGCTAATATTTCTGATTTTAAATCTTTAAAATGGGCGAAAATCCTGCTTACGGGATTTTCCATGCAAAAGTATGAAAAGATAAAAATAATCCGAGAAAAACAATTTAACGATCATCAAACCAATAGCTCAATTGCAAACGAATGCAATTTGCTGTATACATCTTTATTTACCCACTAAGCATCTTGAGTTCCATGAAATTGATTTCGCTGCTCTTATCGATAAATATTACCTAAATATTAAATTTGACAAATATCCATCAAAACAACAAGTGCGTATTAACACAACGAATCTATTGGTACTAAATCACACATGCACACAGAGGGTTATGGGGATATCCCCTACCAAAACTTTTGAAAGGCATACCCCTCTGGGGCCATTTGCCGACCAAAACTTATTGTTGGAATTATGAAAGAGCTCCAACGGACGCCCAGCAGTATCTGAAGTATTTTTCGAGTACTACTCTGTCCATTTGATAGTCCAAATCATTCCATCGTCCTTATTATAATTTCTTTTTATGCAAACTTAACACGAAGGTATTCAAGAAAAGTAAAATACAACGAATTAAAGCATTTTTATGGGTTGTGACGGAGGAGTATGGAACGACAAAAATATCTAAAAAAATCAACATAAACTCATCATTTTAGCGCCTTAATTAGCCATAAAAGTTAATCTTTTAACTCCCCCCTCAGGAAAGTCGCTTTACCCCCCCACCCAGAACTTTTAACCGTGTGCATATATCATGTACTAAATTGACCGATGATTGCAACAAATCATGCATTCGAAAAAAGTTTTCAATAATGGTCTCTCAGAGGCAAAACGAAACATTCTCGCATTGAATTAAGAAAAGGTAAAAACATTTTGTTGCATATGTCAAAGCTAATCAACTCAAAATTTTTCGATATTTGTCATTGCAAAACCCGAGAAAAATATTTTCCAAAGTAGCAAAGCCAGGCTAGAAACTTTGAAATCAATAAATTACTAACATCAATCACAGAGTTTACGACATGCAAATAAAATTTATGTTTTACAAACAAGTTCACATTTTCAATGCAAAATAATATTGTCAAAATCGAGTAAGAAACTCACCAAATGTTCAGTACAGCAATAGGCAGCGGCGTTGATGTCAGTCATTTTAGCAATAAGCCTCATATAATGACGTGTAAGAGAATACGATAATAAAATTACTTGAGAAGTCACCTTCTGAACGAGCTTGTGATTCGAGATTGATGCTTTTTTAAAACCCGACTAATACTTTAATAAGCAATAAAACAAAGACTTGCACGAGAATGAAACGACATAAGTAATTAAGTGAATTCAAAAGAAATTTCTCTGATGTGAAAAATATCCATTTTTCTTCGAGCGAGAAAACAACAACTAATTCGGGTAAGGCTGAATTCAGAGATATGAATGAAAAATCGAACACGAATAGAAGCCGGAGAGGAAATTAAAAACGAACATGGAGAGGTTGGGCACTTCGACAGAATGGTAATTATTATGACGTCATGAGAAATGATATTGATAGTAATACTTGTTAAGATTCATTTATCAAAACACGATGGCTTGTATACTTGAACTATCGAATTCTATAATGCATAAATAGCTATAATGCCAATAAACTAAGTCTAAGACTGAGGATCAAAAACAAAACAGATGATTTAACACGTCACCGTCCTGTAGAAGTGCCAAAATGTGATAGAAAAACTGAAGAAAACAAAGAATTGCCTTATAATTTCTTCTGTATAATAAATAAATATCTTAGTTCTTTCTTGTCATATCACAGAAAATTGGAAACAATTACAGAACACTAACGAGACGTCAAGAGTATAAGGTGGCGCAGCCAGTGGGCGAGGGAAATCCAGCAGGAAAATTTTCATAAATAGAGAAATGCGGATGTGTGAAACTGTACTGCACCCACCGTTTTTTCCACATTTAGTGGTTTTTGTGAACCAAAATTTCGAGATGTGAAAAAAAATTTTGGGCTTGATTCACGTCGTGGAAAATTTTTGTAATGCAAAAATGCGTTCTAGAAAGGTAAAATTCCAAACCGGCCGGATTGATTTAATTTCATACTTGTTATTGATGTTTAAGCCGCGCCGCGCCGATCGCAGCACTTTTATCGACAACTTGCTCTAGAACTTCCTTATAACTAAAATTCATCATCTACTGAACGGGTTTGGTCAACTTTTGTAATGCAAAAATGCGTCTTAGGGAGCCAAAATGTCAAAAATTTTAATCTTATACTTGCTACTGATGTTTAGGCCGCGCCGCGCCGATCGCAGCACTTTTATCGACAACTTGTTCTAGAACTTTACTATGATTGAAAATCCTCATCTTCTGCACGGATTTCTGTACAGTTTTTGTAATGCAAAATGCGTTTTAGAGAGGCAAAATGTCAAAATTTTCTGGCGCCTTGCACCATTTTGATAAATTATTGAGTTTTTATTCTTCATAAGACTCCAGAAATCGGCTAAAGTGCACTAGTGAAGGTCTGAAAATGCAGTTTAAGAAAACAGAACATATTGTTGATCGTTATATTAATTGCAGTACACAAAATCTATACGTACAAAATGCTCAAAAACTCGTTCTGGGTCCCGCCGTTTTATGTAGGATGGACTTTTTGCACAAAAAACATCGATTTTTAAAATAAGCACTCAATTTTTGAACATTTTTTACTTAAAAAATGTGATCCAAAATTTTAAATGTGGAAAAAATCCTGTGTACGGTTCACTCACATTGTGAACCAAATCGCTAGGAAAAAATGATTACTGCAACAATTCTTTTGGAATAAACTTCAAAACGTCGGCGCCTGCCTGGCGCGAATTTTTACCAGCCTTGGTAATTACCTACCTATAGACTGTAAGGCAACTAAGATCTAAAAACAGGTACTTGAAGTGAACTGAAATCTTTTATTGCTGAAAATGCGCGACAATCACGAAGAATTTTATGTGAGACGGATTGATCAATGATCCGAATAAGACGATCAGAAGGCTCAAAAGTACAATTAAACAAGTACAATAAAAATTGTCATTACATTGACTCGCATGTCCCGTTACTAATTTGTATCTATTATGTAACTCGTCATTCCGTATTTTATCACATTGGTTTATTAGTAATAAAACTTCTTTCTCCTTCTTTCTCTTACTGTTGTTGATCTATAAAAATAAGTAGAATTTCAGATTTCAGGTGCCTGGCTGAGTGGTCCGGAGCACCGTTTTTTTCCAACGATTTGGTTAACATTATAGACCAGACCCAAAATTTTTTCCCACTTTTTCCGACCCTTTTCCACGTCTTTTGAGAGGTCTAAAAACGTTAAAAATGAAGCGCCTGTGTTAAAAAATCAGTGTTTTTAAAGTAGACAATCCTATGTACACATGCAATAGCGGTGTTTGATGCACTTTTTGTATAAAAATTTCGCGCTCTACAAGAAATATCCCGATCAGTAAACGTAATTTCTGTTGAAACTTGAAATTCCTTCCTTCAATAAAGCATTTTAGCCAATTCAGAAGTCGTTTTTGGAGTAAGTTAAGAGTACTTTCAGAATACTATATAATAAATTTCATAAGAGCGGATTTTTTCCCTCAGCACTTAGAACATGTTGAAAGAAAGCACGGAAAAAAAATTTCATCCGTCTATGATCAATATTACAAAAACTATGGGTTTCGTTAATTAGCCCCTTCTCGACCTAAGTATTTGAATTTTCAAACAGCGGAATGCAAAATCACATGTAGATACACAATTTACGTCGACCTAAGCATCTATACATCGTCCTAAGCATCTATACATCAACCTAAGCATCTATACATCGATCTAAGCACATGCCCGTGTCAAAAGAACGGCCAGCTTGGCTATTTTTATCTTTCCGATTTACACTGGTGTGCTCGTATTACTCTGCGATTGATTAAAGAAAAAGACACGCATACTGTATGATTGTATTAATACGCATTAAGAAGGTCATCTCATTCTACTATCCGTGATCCACTAAGGATGATGTACAATTAATTTGCAAAACTATTTTTCATCTGTATTTAACTATTTTGTTAAATTTTCTACATAGCTTAGAGCTTACAGTCACTCTTCATTCTCTCTTCCCAATTTCCCAATAAAATAGTGAAAGATGCTTTGTAGAAGAATGAAAATACCTTTTTAAAAACATTTTTGTCCAAAAGATAAGAGCAATTTGCTTTGATTTTATTTCTAATTTTGATTTAGTCAAAAAGATGCGCTTTTTAAAATCATATAAATAATGACAAAAGAAATTTTTGATCCTATATGATTTTTGAATCTTTTGCTCTTCATTGGCTATGAATTTGTTTTAAAACGCAGAACGCTCTCAGCCTGAAATTAATTTTAAAATGCTGTTTTGCGGCAGAGCAATATGCAATTGATTGCACACAGGAAATGCTATTTTCTTTCATATTTATGCCCATTATCTCTTAGATAAGATTCCAATGGAGGAAACGAGAATTATAATGATATGCACGAAAATTCCAATCTATTTTTACCTTTTTTTCTCGGACTAAACTCTGCAGAATGCACGCACTTTTGAGACGCACGCATGCAAAAAACAAAGCAGATTGAGAATTTTTTTCCGTTTGTGTGACAAATAACGCAATATGCTAGCTGCAATCTACTAACGCCGAACGCAATCTTTCTATGGCCGAACGCGCATGGCTACGGTAGAAGGGCTTACGTTCTACTGTAGTTGGTCAATCGTAGTAGATCACAGCGGCGCTGCGTTTGCAATTTCCGTGACAAGAACTGTATATATCGACCTGAGCATCTATACATCGACCTAAGCATCTATACATCGGTCTAAGCATCTATACATCGACCTAAGCATCTATACATCGACCTGAGCGGGAGGGACTTCGACCTAAACAGCTTTAAACACCTTTCCAGATATACTAAGCCTAAGCCTAAGTATAATAGAAGCAAAAACTAAAATTTTTGTATATCTCATCAAGTAAAACCGAAAAAAACATGCAAAAAATATGAAAATTTTTTAGAGTTTGCTTGAAACTTTCAAGCAGCTTTCCGCGTCTTTTTCTTTTATTCTCCTTCATTGCAATGCTTCCTTCCGTAATTTCAGCCCAGATAATTTATTTCTGATAAATGTGTTAGTCCTTGGATCGAGCCGTTTAACCATCCCAACACTATAATCGAGAGTTGCCTGCAACTTTGCAAGTATGGCTCAGATTTTCACCAAATTTTTTTCCGCGCTTCAATTTATCATGTTCAACCAGTTTGGCGATAAAATTTTGGCATTCCATATTCGTTTTGCTCCTTTTCTAAAAGTACCATATTCTTAACTTCAGCCGTCGTTTTTGGCAATTAAAACTAAAATTTATCAAATGGCGCGGAGCGCCAGAAAATTTTAGCAGGACAAGACAAGAAAGTGTTTATTGTCCAGAAAAATACACGAAATTTGATAAAACGCAAGTACATGATAAAATAGCGACTGAACAAAAGGACATACAAAGATCACGGAAGCGATACAACTAGGTATGCCCCAACAATAAATTTGTAAAATCAACGTTTAGGAGCTCTTTTTTGAACAAACAAATTTTGGTAGAAGAGACTATTTGATCAGGTAAGGAGTTCCAAATTTTTCGGTATCGTTGCGAAAAATCGTTGAGGTGAGCATTGGAACGGACAACTAGTAACGTAAGTTTACGTCTGTTTACAGATCGGATGGTGCCTGAACTAAATATGAAGAATTCATTAGCATCAATACAAGATAAACCGTTAATAATTTGATACATGAGACATTGACATATGTGAAGACGACGAAGTTCTAAAGAAAGTAGGTTAAGAAGCTTTAGGCGTTCAAGATAGGATAAATTGCTATAAAACCAAAAAGACGTTCAGTAAATTTACGCTGAACATTTTCAAGACGATTTATATCATTTGCATAATATGGATTACATACAGAAGCAGCATATTCAAGCATGGGTCTTACATAAGTAGTATAGGCCCTAACTAAAATATTTTTATCACGAGAAAGAAAAGCTTCGTGTATTAGAAAACAACGGGAAACAGCTTTTTTAATTATGCGATTTTAATGTTACTTACAATTGAGATTGTGAAAGGAAATATAATTTTGAAATTTTAGCTCTCTAAAATCATTTTTGCATTATAAAAACTAAATAAATCCGTGCAGAAGGTAAGGATTTTCAATCGAAGTGAAGTTCCAGACCAGATGGTCGATAAAAATGCTGCAATTGGCGCGGCACGGCTTAAACATCAAGAACAAGTGAGAATAAAATCAATTCGGCGCGAAGCGCCGAAAAATTTTGGAAGTTTTACCTCTCTAAAACGCATTTTTAACATTACAAAAATTTTCCACAAATGCCAACCAAGCCCAAAATTTTATTCCATTTTCCAGAATTTTGGTTGACAAATAGACCAAAAATGGAAAAAAGCGGTGGTCCGGAGCGCCGTCTTTCACCGTTTTTTCCCAGCGATTTGGTTGACATTATAGACCAGACCCAAATTTTTTTCCACTTTTTCCGAGCTTTTTTGGAGGTCTAAAAACATTAAAAATAGAGCGCCTGGGTTAAAAAATCAGTGTTTTTTAAGTAGAAAACCCTATGTACACATGCAGTAGCGGTGTTTGATGCACTTTTTGCGCAAAAATTTCGCGCTCTACAAGAAATATCACGATGAATATACGTTATTTCTGTTGAAACTCGAATTTCCTTCCTTCAATAAAGCATTTTAGCCAATTCTGAAGTCGGTTTTGACCATTAAAAGTATAATTTATCAAATGGCGCGAAGCGCCAGAAAATTTTGAAATTTTAGCTCTCTAAAACGCATTTTTGCATTACAAAAACTAACCAAATCCGTACAGAAAGTAAGGATTTTCAATCGTAGTGAAGTCCTAGGACCATATTGTCAATAAAAATGCTGCAATTGGCGCGGCGCGGCTTAAACATTACTAACAAGTAAGAATCAATCAATTCGGCGCGAAGCGCCGAAAAATTTTGCAGTTTTACCTCTCAAAAACGCATTTTTGCATTACAAAAAATGACCAAATCCGTGCAGAAGATAAGAATTTTCAATCATAGTGAAGTTTCAATTGGCGCGGCGTGGCTTAAAGATTAATAACAAGTAAGAATTCAACAACAACAACAACAAAGATTTATTGCAAAACGTACAAGACATGGTAAAAAATAAAGACACAGCGTACGATACAAAGATATGATAAAATGGAATATGACTAAAACGTCAGCAATGGGACACGCAGTCACGAATGTGAAAACTTAAAACCCTTTAGATGAACAGAAAAATCAAAAGCTGCGTTTAAAAATTTCTAAGCTAGGTGAATTTACAACATCAACTGGAAGTGAATTCCACTGATTCACGTATCTATGACTGAAATCATACTTGAGAATATCTGAACGAGCTACTGGAACAGTCAGTCTAAGGTTATTGACAGAGCGAGTATAGTTGCGATTAAAAGCGAAAAACTCGTCACAGAGAATGTGTGATTTTCCATTAATAATCTGATAATAAAAGGATAAAGCAAAACGAATACGGCGTATTTCGAGACGTTCTAACGACAGACTTTTTAAACGATCATTATATGACAAACCACTGTTAAAACCAAAAATACAACGGGTAAACTTGCGCTGAACTCGCTCGACATGATCAATATCTCGAATACGATCAAGCGCCGAAGAATTTTTGTAGTTTCACCTCTCTAAAACGCATTTTTGCATGACAAAAACTAACCAAATCCGTGCAGAAGATAAAGATTTTCAATCGTAGTGAAGTTCTAGTTTTTACCCAAGTTATCAAGGGATCAATATTCATACTTCGACGATTATTAATATATAAATCAACTATTGAACAAATAAATTACATAATGTCGCCTTCAAAACGCAACGGGAAAAAGTCGTCGACCAGATTGACCAATTCACTGCCTACAGATTCGACGATGCTTGATCATCAGACACGATGTCTTATGTGCAAGGACGTTGTAGGAAGCAATTTCTGCGCCCTCTGTTGCGACTACTGCGATCGGTGGGGACACATCAAGTGTCTGAATATCGACCAACCAACTTACGACGCCTTGTCTAAAATCGACCAACTGTTTTTATGTGCTAGTTGTTTGCCAAAAGTTAGGCGGTTTATTAAAATAGATAAACATTTGGACACTCTGGAGAAACGACTTATGGATATCAAAGCCCTCTTCGAAGTACAAATGGCAGCACTTGATTCTGGCGCCGACGTTTTCACCCAATCGAATCCAATGCCTATCTTTCGCCATCCTTTCCAGCCATTTCCAGCCACACTTCCACTTAGCGACACAAAAAACTTTAACAACGCCATTGAGGATGTGATCGTTGAGGATTTGATATATTTTATATTTGTCACATAACACGAAAGCAGCTAAAACAAGTAGATATAAAACAACTTTGGACGCAAATAAAATGAAGGAGGAATACAAACACAAATTATGCTGTTAGCAAAATGTAACAGGGGAGAAGGGCATTATTTTTGGAAGAAACCTAACCTGAAAAATTTTTCAATTCAGGTTATAGGTAGTGATCGACCGGGGCCCCAGCCCCGGCCCCGGCAATCCTCGGCCATTTTTAAGCATCCCCGGCCCCGGCCGGGGCAAGGTCAAAAAATGGCCGGGGCCGGGGAAAAATTTAGTGTAATTCGTATTTTGTACAGGCTTTGATACTGGCACTTATTTATCAATGAGCAAGTGTTAATTTTGAGAGCTGTACTGATTAGACCATATGTATACTTACTTAATCCTTGTTATAGCTTTGCTACTGTGTATAAATGAGCTTTTACTGAATAAATGTTCCGTAAAATCTGCATGTTTTCGATTCCTCCACTTAACTTACTTAAACTAAATGCTACTTTTAACTCATTCATTCATGGCTATGGCTAAAAGATTTAGAGTTGACAAATAAGTTCTATTTCTAGTTGAATTGCATGTTTTCAACAACCTATTTTTACAAAAAAAACACTTTTACATTTAATTGAATGGGAACCGCGTGCTTTAAAACGCGTTTCTTGTGTAATAGTTATTAGGATGGAGGTTAATTATAGGCGAATGTAAACTACGCTGCAGAATTGCGTCCGATCCGATAAACTAAATATGTCTCCTATAGTTTCCCGAGGTCCAGAGTTGAGGGAGGGGTGGAATCCCAAATTGGGGGACCAGTAAATTAAATGGTGTACTATTATTAGCCGACACTATTTTTTTGTACGAGCTTCTTTGTGCTTGTACAAAGATCTCAGAAAAGGTCTTTGAATGAGCTAACAAATTTTTGTGGCTATATTATAACGAATATATTTTTAAACATACACATTTTTGCATACTACCAGTACGTGACCTGAGACCGGCATGCAGTCAACAGTGTTTTTTGTACAATGTACCTTTGTACATGAACAAAGATGGTATCCAAAAGTATTTGTACATTTTGTACATGCAAATTTTTGTGTACTATAATATAGTACAGTAGCGACTTTAGTGTGGTAAAACAGGGTTTTCGATCTTTGGTAGTGTATTTTAGCTAATTTCTGGGTTTCTGACACCAAAAATTACTGAAAATTGTCTCAGAAAAATTTGACATTTTTGCCATTCTAAATGCAAATTCTGCCATCTAAAGATATGTAGGACAAACAATTACTCATTTTGGCGCTAAGCGACGAAAATTTTTGGGAATTTTACACCTTTTTACAGTTTTTGTCTTTCCAAAAATCTTTGTACATTTTGTACACACAAATTTTGGGTGCTATAATATGGTACAGTAGCGATTTTAGTGTGGTAAAAACAGAGTTCTTCGACTTTTAGGAGTGTATTTCAGCTAACTTTTGGGTCTCTAAGTGCAAATATTACTAAGAATTGTCTTAAAACGGCGCAAAGCGCCGAAAAATTTGACATTTTTCCTTTTAAATGTGATTCCTGCCATTATAAAGATATATATAGAACACACAATAACTCACTCCGGCGCGAAGCGCCGAAAATTTTGACGTTTTGGCGTTTTTAGCTCAATTTTAGGCGCATTTCGACGTATATCTGCTGCTCAAAAAATTTTCAAAAAGGGTTTGGGGGGGTGGCGCCCCCCCCACCCTCCCCTGGATCCTTGCCTGAGTGGCTGAAGCCGCTTACCCCCCTTCCCCTGAAGATGGCCGAGAAATATACATGTAACAGGGGTTTAGGCCATCCCCCATCCACTCTTTGAAGCCCTGAATTTCCTTGAAAGTCAGAAAATAATTAATCACCATCCCCCATTTTTTGGAGAAAATTTGCGCTTTTTAGCTATTTTTACGTATTTTTACCATTTTTGATCTAAAATTGGAGTCAACTAACCTCATCCTTCTAAACGGGGTCAGGGACCCCTACCCGAGATTTCCAGCTGTTACGTACATATATACTGAGGAACCCTCATAAAATTTTGAGCGATTAAATGCATGTTTTATAGTTATAGTTTATCTATTTACTCTTGCTCACATTCAAAAATACTGTATCACTTCGTGAAATTCTAATAGTTAGGTACACTTTTGCCATACTGAAAAATTAAGTTCAAAAAATTCAAAAGGTTTTCACTAAAAATCGTGTGACAGCGACTTGTGTCTTGGACCCTGAGGAGAGTAATAATACCCCCTCGCCCCCTATGGGACTATGTGATGTCTCATTTATTACATACAATACCTATTCTGCCCAATCGCTACAGCAGCAGTAGCAGTAGCGAAGATTCAAATGATATAGAATGTGCTCATAGCAGCAACATAGAATTTATTGATGTTTCAGGCAATGAAACACTGGACTAAATTTGTTTCTTGTGACATAAATAGTAATAAAACTTGATATGAAAAGGCTCACCTAACTTTGCGCTTGCCATTTACTACTGAATAGAGCAGTCGCTCATTATTTCTCTTCCTATGCCTGCCCCAAGTATGTGTCATGCAAATAATATTTTCCTTGTCTGACCCCGGCCAGCCCCGGCCCCCGGCCCGGCCCGGCCGGGGCCGTGGATTTTTTTCAGCCCTGGTACTGCCCCGGCCCGGCCAAAAAAGTCGCCCGGTCGATCACTAGCGTTAGGTACCAGTTATTATTTTAAAAAAATTGGGTACCGACGTTGGTACCTAAGCAGGTATTCCTGCGTTTGGTTGACACCTACCCTTAACCATTGTACGTGTTATAAGATACACTATGTACATATTAGCACTTGGTCATGGTTTTCCTAAGTTTTTGGATGCTCTAATGCCATCGGTGACTATTTTAGAAAGCTGCTACTGCTTGCTGGACTCGAACCGTCAACCGCTTGATTAAAAATCCGATGTCTTCACCAATTGACAAGGACCGGTTTATTTTGATATTGGATGAAGCTTTATTAACGACTTTTGTATTAACACTGACCATGGATAATTCTGGCATTGCTTGAGACTTCAGATGGGTGCCAGACATGGGCTAAGCCTAAGGCATAAATGGGCGAAAATTGCTCTGCTTGCTTCGCTCGCTACGCAATTTTCGTCATTTATCTCAGGCGTAGCCCACGCACTGGCACGCACAATGTGAATGCACATACTAGGCGTCGGATTTTGAATCAACAGATTCGCGGTTCGAGTCCAGCAACCAGCAGCAGCTTTCTAAAAATGTCACCAATGGAATTAGCGCATCGGAAAACCTAGGAAAACTGCGACCAAGCGCTACTATGTACTTCGGTATATCTCATAACACGTACAATGATTAAGAGTAGGTGTCAACCAAACGTAGGAAGACATAGGCGTAGCCAGGATTTTCGCCAGGGGGAATTCCAAAAAAAATTTTTTCATCTAAAAAACGCGTAAAAACGCGTGGGCCGTTAAATAACGTGTCTTTTGGGCTTTTCACATCATCCTGCTCGATTTAAGCCATTAAAAAATTAAATTTTCTCAAAAATTTTTTCATGTTTTTGACGGAAAAAATGCTTCTTATGCGCGCGAAGCGCTAATTTTTTGATTTTCCGCCAATAAAAGGGCGTGGGTAAAATCCGGAAATGGAAATGGAAATGGAAAATGGAAAATGGTAAAATGCCGGTAAATGCCGGAAATGGAAAATGGAAAAGCGGGTTAAAGCCGGAAATGGAAAATGGAAAATTTTCTATTTCCTTTATTTTCAACGGAAAATGGTTCATTTTCAAAATTTTCGGTCGTAAATGTTAAACTCATGTCGTTTTTCACCAAATTTCTCTATTCTTGATCAAAAGCATAATTAAAAATGGAAAAGTCTAAAAAAAGGAAACAAACTGAAAATTGTTCATTTCTTCGTCTTTTCACTCATCCACTTCGACTACAACGATTTCGTCGCAGATGGAAAATCGCCGGAAAATGGAGAAATAGGGTAAAACCCAGAAATGGAAAATGGAAAATGGAAAGAAAAATTTTCCATTTCCTTCATTTTCATTGGAAAACGGTACATTTTCAAAATTTTCGGTCGTAAATGTCAAAGTCGTGTCCTTTTTCACCAAATTTCTCTATTTTTGAAGAAATTTCGAAAGCGTAACTGAAAATGGAAAACGTCTACAAAAAAAATAGAAAAAATCTGAAAATTGTTGATTTCTTCGTCTTTTCACTCAAACTTCTCCTCTTTTGAAAAAATTGACCTTCCAGATCCAAAAAAATCGTTATCCACGTCGACTACAACGATTTCGTCGCTGATGGAAAATCGCCAGAAAATTAAAAAAATAGGATAAAACCCGTAAATGGAAAATGGAAAATGGTTAATTTTCACATTTTTCGGTCGTTAATCTCAAACTCATGTCGTTTTTCACCAAATTTCTCTATTTTTGAAAAATTTCGAACGCGTAACTAAAAATGGAAAGTCTACAACAAACGGAAAAAACGGAAAATTGTTCATTCCATTTTTGTTGAATTTTTCCCATTTTTAGCTGCGCTTTTGAAATTTCTTCAAAAATAAATAAATTTGGGGAGTAACTTAAGAATATGGTACTTTCTGAATACTAACAAATAAACTTCAGAAGAGCGGATTTTTTGCTCAAGTACTTAGAACATGTTAAAAGAAAGCGCGGAAAAAAATTTCATCCGTCTATGATCAATATTACAAAAGCTATGGGTTTCTTTAATTAGCCTTTTCTCGACCTAAACAAGCATCTTCTCGACCTAAGTATTTGAAGATTCAAACAGCTGAATGCAGAATCACATGTAGATACCCAATTTACGTCGACCTAAGCATCTATGCATCGACCTAAGCATCTATACATTGACCTAAGCATCTATACATCGACCTAAGCATCTATACATCGACCTAAGCATCTATACATCGATCTGAGCATCTATACATCGACCTAAGCATCAATACATCGACCTGAGCGGGAGCGACCTCGACCTAAGCAGCTTGAAACACCTTTTAGATATACTAAGCCTAAGCCTGAGTATAATAGAAGCAAAAACTTAGATTTTCGAGTAAAACCGAAAAAACATGCAAAAAAATATGAAAATTTTTTAAAGTTTTTTTAAAATTTCAAACGACTTTCCGCGCCTTTTTTCCTTTTTCTCCTTCATTGCTATGCTTCCTTCCGTTATTTCAGCCCATATTATTTATTTCTGACAAATGTGTAAGTCCTTGGATCGAGTCGTTTAATCGTCCCACGCAACACTCAAATCGAGAGTTGCCTGCAACTTTGCAAATATGGCTCAGATTTTCACCAAATTTTCTTTCCGCGCTTCAATTTATCATGTTCTATCATTTTGGCAAAAAAATTTTGGCATTCCATATTCGTTTTGCACCTTTTCCGAAAGTACCATATTCTTAAGTTTAGCCAAATTTGGTGAGAAACGACATGATTTCGACATTTACAACCGAAAATTTTGAAAATTAACCATTTTCCGTTGAAAATAGAGGAAATAGAAAAATTTTCCATTTTCCATTTTCCATTTTCCATTTCCGGATTTTACCCTATTTTTTCCATTTTCTGACGATTTCCATCTCCGACGAAATCGTTGTAGTCGAAGCGGATAACGATTTTTTCGGATCTGGAAGGTCAATTCTTTCAAAAGATGAGAATTAACAGTGAAAAGACGAAGAAATGAACAATTTTTCGTTTTTTCGTTTTTTGTAGACTGTTCCATCTTTAATTATGCTTTCGAAATTTCTTCAATGATAGAGAGATTGTGTGAGAAACGACATGAGTTTGACATAAACGACCAGAAATTTTGAAAATGAACCATTTCTCGTTGGAAATAAAGGAAATAGAAAATTTTCCATTTCCATTTTCCATTTTCCATTTACCCATTGTTCCAATACCATTTTCCATTTCCGGCTTGTACCCATTTTCCATTTAACATTTCCATTACCATTTCCGCATTTTACCTTTCCCCAATAAAACGGTAGAAACTGCCAAATAATAGAATAAACCGGCGCGAAGCACCGAATTTTTTGATTTTTCATCGCAAAACAGCACCACGCAACCATATTGCTCACTTTTGAAAATGTAAAAATTTTCCCCATGGGGGAATTCCTCCCTTCCACTGGCTACGCCAGTGTAGGAATACCCTAAGCAGAGCCCGTTTAGAATTCGGCTCCCAGCAGCTTTCTTTCGTTTCCTCAGATGCTACGACTGCATACATATGCCCTTACAACATGACTATGCCAATACATATGTGAACTCGGCTATACGAATGCCAATATCATTCTTAAGAGAAAATAGAGCAAAAACAAAAAAACATCCTATTTTTTACATGCAACGGGTGCTGTGCTGCATAGCTAAGTACAGTAATAGCTAATGTAAAATAAGTATGTGAGAAATATTACTTGCCTAAAAGAAAGGAAACTAAACGTCAGCAGAATAGTCTATGTTGTTGCCATTCTAAAGTCTACATATTTCACGAATCCTTGTTCGAAGGAATCAATTTTTAGTGCTCAGGCATTTAGCTGCAAAGTGTTTTCTATGTAGCCTGCGGCAATACACTTTCGCATTGCAAACTATTTTTCCATTTCTATGCACAATCAGAGTCGTGATTGTTGGTCCACTTAAAACCGCTTTGGTAATCATTTCAATTTGATTTGAAAATTGTGATCGCTGCACAGACTTTCGTGAAATAGACTTAAAGTCCTGTAAAAGTTTGCTGCGACCGGGACTCGGAACCCAAAACTTATTGACCGAACTGCTGCTCTTGCCAGCAGGCCCGTAGCCAGCGGGTGCACTGGTGGTGCAGCGCTATGTTTCATGCACCTTCGGTCATAAATGTTAAAACTATTTCCGACAATAAGCTGACAGATTGTGATTACAGCATTGATCTGATATATAATTATCGTACATAACCCTCGGCTTACTGCCACACATGGGCGTGGGGGTTTGGGGGTATGCACCCCCCAGAAGTTGAAATACCCCCCAGAAATCAAAATACCCCCAGAAAATTTTTTTTGCTCTCTTGGCAATTTTTTGATGCCATTGAATGTAGCTCGATGAGAAACGTCGAAAAATGGTGTTTTTTCGCCATACCACCATTTTTAAGGCCATTTTTTGACCTTTGAAAATTTTTTCACCCCCCCCAGAAATTTTTTCACCCCCCCAGAATTTCGCTGCTGCCCACCTATGCTTACTGCCGTCTTAGAATTTATGCACGAAGTTATGTGTAACAGACCATAGTTAGGCATACGATAGCCTTCAGAAACTTTACTGAAAAAGTTCTCGAATAAATGAAACAGACTATAGTATGTTTCATTTTAACTCTGCAGTTTTCTTTTGAATTTTTCCCCAAGAATCAGGCTACAAGAGTGGTATAAAATTTTGATGCAGTAATGCTGCCTAATAATGACATACGTCTCCGATATACTCGATATACTGTAGAATATCATTTTCACCGCACTAGTTTAAAACACTTTTGTAGTCACTTTAAATTTTTTCAAAACCTCAAAGCTAAATGAAACAGACTATAGAGTACTTACGACCATACGTGGGCAGCAAGAAAATTCTGGGGGGTGCAAGATTTTTTGAAGGTCGAAAAATGGCCTTAAAAATGGTGGTATGGCGATAAAAACACCATTTTTCGACGTTTCTCATCAAGCACTATCCATTGGCATCAAAAAATTGCGAAAAAAACGGAAAAAATTTTCAAAATTGAATTCTGGGGTATTTTGATTTCTGGGGGGTATTTTGGTTTCTGGGGGTATCCCCCCCAAACTCCCCCCACGCCCAGGTGTGCTTACGACTCCTTACACGAGCTTAACCATCTAGGAGTAGCCCGTTGCCGAAACTCTTAGTCAGGCGTTAGTTTATTCATTAACTGCAAAACATTTGTTGATGATATTATTATTTTTCCCTGGCCGCTGTGATTTGCAGGCATCGAATTGCAATGGTGTCTACTACGTAATTTAAAATTTTGACAAACTGATATACGCTTGGCTATTCACTGTCATACTTTGTACAGCAGTCTTGATTGTCCGATTCGTGAATTTCAATTTGATTGCTTAGAAGTTATGCTCAACTTAGCTGTAATATTTACTCATATCACGTACGTAGGTATGTTATTTGTTTTTCTATCAATTTGCACCGAACAACATGTTGCTGTTAGTGCATGTATATTCCCTGGGTTAATTTTCCGATCAATCTTTTATGTTTATTTTTAGGTCAATAAATTGACTATTGTATTATAGCTTTATACAATGCAATGCGCTGGCACACGCTATTTTATGTTAACTCTGTAACGTTTTCTGTTAATCGAATGCAGGTAAGCACATAATAGCTTACCACGGCTAATGCGTAATGTAAAAAATATTGAATTGCGTCAACGCAAAAGGTTTGCTTCACTACAGGTTTTACAGTAATTTTTCAATTAAAATCAACGCAAAAGTTTAGCATTATAGGTACAAACATATTTTCATGTTTACTTTGGATCAACGCAAATATTTAGCATGATATGCAGGAAAGCCCATTATTTTTTAACTTGGACCAGCGCAAATGTTTATTGTCATGTTAACGTTTATTGTGAAAATTTTTAAATTCGATCAACGCAAACATTTAGCACTGGTCTAATACTAACATTTAGTGGCAGCGGAGTTAATTGCTAAGGTTTAGCGTCCGTCGAACAGATTATTTTTTACGGCGTACGCTCTCAGAGCTCCTAAGAGCCCAAACTCACCCAAGTGCCAAAGCACAAGGTTAGAAAGCCAAATAACGTGCAATAAACAATAGCTAACTGAATGAAAGGCCTTACTCCAATTGGCTGAATTTCTACTGCTTTCGAATCACCTTGCAAAAAAGTCAATAATTTAGAAACAGACTATTAGCTACAGACGAAAGTGGGTCATATGACGACGATTATTTCATGCTTGCCATTCAAAATTCTTGAGACTTTTCTTACAATAAGATGTTTCAGAAGCATCAATAATTGAACCAATCAGCATGCGACGGCTTTAGTATCCGTCACGTTGTAGACAATGATGACTAAAATAACTTTCATAGTATATGAGTGCTCACTCGGGTTAAGCAGGACGGCTGCACGACCAGGAACTCTGCACAGTACGGAAATTGCATTTTTGAAGGTTCAGGCTGTGTAAAACAAGCTTACATAAGTTTAACGAAATAGAATTGGCGACTTTAAAGCGGAGTTTGATTAAAACGCACATTTTACACTAAGATACGGAGGGTTTTGGTCGCTTATTACGAATTCAGCTCTGCTTTTCAATATCCGAGCATTGCAGGTACAATTAAAGATCACTCGAGTTCGATTTACTGCAGCTACTACAACAATGTGTGTGTGGAGGCAAAAAAGAAGCCAAAGCCCCAGATGCTGCCCCGGCTGAGGCACCGCCGGCCGATGTTCCTCCGCCGCCCGAAGGCGAAGCAGCTCCTCCTGCTGACGCACCAGCAGCAGCGAAAAGCGTCGTTAAAGCATCTCCTCCAACTAAAGATACGGGTTCAGCCTTGAAAGGCGTTCAATCGCTTGGTCTATCAAGCAAGATTGGAGGAAAAGGTTCGTACGCTTACAGCAGATTATGCAAATGTACCTTCATGTGCGTACTAGGCTACCTGTTAACAAAGACTGTCATGCAGCTTGGAAAGAATTAAATAACTGATGATATATAGCTACGTACATACATATTTACTTTGGCAAGGATACCAGGAACTGAAAATTTTATTCAAATCAGCTTTATTGTTACATGCGCTAGGCTGAAAATTTTTTAGTGCATGCTTAAGTGTGTATGTACAGGTGGACTCTCAATTCGCATTTTAACAATATTCAGAGAGGAACCCGTAGTTGCTTTCTGTATAATGTATACCTACCTGCGCTGTTAATAACAGAATGCGGTAAAGATAATTTTAACCACATCTAAACAGAGATTTTATAGCGGCTTCTCTCTCTGCACTCACTAAGGATTCAAGCAATTTGAAACACAGTTTTGGAAGAAACACCTGCAGCTAAACAGTCTCTCACACTCATTAATGGCATAGGTAGGTACATATATGTACCTAGTGTACATATACTACGTAAGGAAAACGCGGATCACCGCTATTTTACGGGATAAAGATTTTAAGGCTACTACAAAGATTTTGTAGCAATCTTGCACTTGTACACGAAGTACATATGTATAGGCAGTTTTTAGCCGATTTTCTATTGCGCAAAAAAACCGAAGTTCTTATACAAAAAACAGTGGTGCGAGTCCCTCTTTATATATTTATGCCCGCATTATTTCCATGGGCATTGCTTTTTCGGAATGAAGGTTCAGGCTGCTCGATTTACAGTTCGTGCCAGATTTAGAAGAAGAAAGAAGAGAGAAATTTTATTACTAATAAACCAAAGTGATAAAATACGGAATGACGAGTTACATAATAGATACAAATTAGTAACGGGACATGCAAGTCAATGTAATGATAATTTTTACACGCGCCCCACAAGATGTCTAGATAAATCAAAGTTTACTAACCTATATTTAAATATGTTTAGGTTAGGAAGATACAATGAAGTCAGGAAGATCGTCCTAAACTGCGATGTATTTGCAAAAGAAATCAAACTTTTCTAAATTAGAATGTATTACAGGTATAATTTAAATCTATTAATGCAGCGGGTAATATTATGACTAAATACAAAACAATCATCAGCTTCTAAACATGATTTATGACAAATAATTTGATACATCATGCACAGACAAATCTGCAAGCGTCTTAATTCAAGTCTGCACAATTTGAGTTGTATTAGACGATCCTCGTAAGAAAGAGTATTATAACCAAAAATATATTTCGTGAATCTACGTTGAACAGCTTCCAGTCGATCTATATCACTAAGATAAGAGGGGTTATTTACACTGCAACAGTAGTCTAATAAAGGTCCAACATAACAAATATAAGCTTTAACAAGGTTACGTTTATCACGTGACAAAAATGATTTGCGTATTAAAATGCATCTAAAGAAAGCTTATTAATCAAAGAATGTTAATGTTCCTTGAATTTAAAATTTTTGGAAATCAAAACTCCTAAATCATGGACAAACAGGTTATCACCACATCTGGGCGTGGGGGAGGGTTCGGGGGTATGCAGCCCCCCCCGAGACACTAAAATACCCCCTCCCCCAGAAATCAAAATACCCCGCAGAATTCAATTTTTAAATCTTGTTTTGATTTTTTCGCAATTTTCGATGCCAATCGATAGTGCTCGATGAGAAACGTCGAAAAATGGTGTTTTTTCGCAACACCACCATTTTTAAGGCAATTGTTTGACCTTTGAAAAATCTTGCACCCCCTCAGAATATTCTTTGCTGCCCGCATAGGGTTCATAATAAATAATTTTCCCAACTTAGTCTATCAACAACTTTTTGATTGATTATTACCCAGATAGAGAACTTGACTTTGGTTCGTGAAATGGGTAGATCCCATGTATTTGCCCAGTCAAAAATCTCATCTAAATAAGATTGTTATGATCTAAAGTTACGACTAATATTGAAAATTTTGATATCATAAGTCGAACATATAAACTGTACTATAAATATTATCACATATATATCATTTATAAAAATCGAAAAGAGCGTAGGTCCAAGCGACACTTCCTTGGACGACACCGCTAGTAACAGGCGCATAATCTAGAAAAAGACTGATTAACGCGAACAAATTGAGAACGATTAAAACAAATAGGCCTTCTCGGATCTTTTCTAAAATATCCCCCACCGTTTTTCCCAATGACTACTAACTTTTTAAAAATTTCATTATTAGCTATAGTGTACACACTTATTTGCAAGTTGATTTTAAACTTTAAATGTAAGTTTAAACTAAATGTAAGTTGTTTTTTTTAAATTTCAAAAGATATTCTATAATATTTTCTAGAATATTTCTAGAAAACCGGTGAATGCAGATTCGATAAAATTTTGAAGGATATAGCGTTATTTATGCCGGCACCTTGATTTACTTTGCTTATTTATGAAGCACTTATTAGATACGTAGTTACATCTGGAAATAATACATTGGTACCTACCTTGAGAGACCACATACAAAGGAATTCGCATAATTTGTGTTTTCTGACCGGATGGCGAGATGGTTAAAGCGCCCAACCATTTGAACTGAAGCTCCCTGGTTCGAATCCGACCGATTCCAAACGATTTATGCCTAGAAAAGATCCGGCCTTTAACCATGTAAACAAATTACCGTTTATTCCAGATCCGTTTAACTTAATAAGAAGTTTTTCAATATTTACTTTATCGAAAGCTTTAGAGAAATCTAAATATATTATATCAACAGCTTCTTTTTTAGCTAATCGACCGAATCCATGAAAATTTATACTTTAACAATTGTGTTTCACAAGACTTATTCTTTTGAAAACCAAATTGAAAAGGAGATATTAGTTTATTGACCTTAAAAAGTTTAACAATTGACTATTAATAATTCTTTCCATAATTTTGGCAATAGAACAACAAAGAGAAACGGGCCAGTAATTATCGACTAATGCTGAATCTCCCTTTTTCGAAAGTGGAATAACATGTGCCATGCTCCAAAGCTCGAGAATATTTCCAGACAGAAAAGATACAGTGAAGGCTTTACCATTTGAAACGACAATTTTTTTATAAAAAGATTGCAAATGTTGTCAGGGCCAACTGCTGTTGAATTATTCAGATGGTTAATGGCTTCCGATACGCGATGGCAGAAATTTAAATGAACGTATGTTAGTCTAAAGTCTGTAGGCGTTGTTAGTACATGTAAAGTACCTATTGGAATTGTTATTTGAAGATATTCTTACTTCATTAATATGCTGAAAGCATGAACCTAAAAATCCTCATGTTTACTATTAAGCAGTGTGGCCGACATGAGGGGCTTAACCGATCTGTGAGGTCAGTTAATGAACTTTTGTGCCAAAATGGCATTGAAAACTGATAGAAATGCTGATATAAGGTTTTTTCATTATTTCAAGCATTTTTGAAAAAAATTTAGGTTTTTATCCATTTTTGTCCTCCATTTTGCCTCATTTTTGCCAGGGCATAGACTCTCAACGTGCATATCTGGTAATGACCATGGATGCACAGTATGGCCGATCTAAAGGCTCCGCTATACTTCGCCGCGCGGCGGGAAGTATAGCAGCACATCGCCCCGCGGACGCCGCGCGGCGCCGCGTGGCCGATAAATTGAAGTTTGAACACTATTCAAACCTTTGCCACGCGGTGGGACGCGGCGGCCTATATTTATCATGTATTTATGAGGGAAACCTTGGATTTTAGCATTTTTTATTATGTACTGATGTTTATGCATACGTGAAAGCGTCAAAATTAAATATATAATCGATTTTTAAGATGTCTGTGTGCGAAAATGTGTGTTCTCATACTAGTGTTGTAAAAGATATCTTTATCTTTATCTTTTCAGCAAGATAAAGATAAAGATAAAGATATCTTTATCTTTATCTTGACGATTTTTTATCTTTATCTTTATCTTTATCTTCTAGATTTTAAAATTTCAACTTTATCTTCCATCTTTTATCTTGCAAAAAAATCCTTATCTTTACAAGACTAGTCTCTACCACACATGGCGTAGTTTGGGGTATGCACCCCCCCAGAAGTTGAAATACCCCCCAGAAATCAAAATACCCCCCCCCAGAAAATTTTTTTTTGCTTTTTTAGCAATTTTTTGATGCCATTGATAGTGCTCGATGAGAAACGTCGAAAAATTGTGTTTTTTTCGCCATACGACCACTTTTAAGACCATTCTTTGACCTTTAAAAATTTTTCACCCCTCCAGAAATTTTTTCACCCCCCCCCCCAGAATTTTGGTGCTGCCCACCTATGGTCTCTACGCCTTTCAAAACTTGTTTTCATGATGCTGAAACCAAAAATGAGTACAGTTTTTAATGTGCACAATCGTTGACCTATACCCTTTTCACTTGTTTTCTTGACACAGAAACAGCATACAGTTTACACATGATGTTACTTTTTGATGTTTTACTGCAGTTACAACATCAATAAATTTTTCTCTGCCGCGCGGCGCCGCGTGGAAGTATAGCAGCTACTCTCGCCACGCTGGCGCCACGCGGCACCGCGCGGCGAAGTATAGCAGGGCCTTGAGAGGGAGTTCAGCCGGTCTGGGGAGATCAAAAATTGAGCTTTTTGAGCGAAAATCATCTCAAAAACTACATAGTACATATAAGCGCTAAAATAGCGTTAAATTCACATTATTATACAGTTTGTGGTCAATTTGAAGCACTTTTGAAAAAAGTTTCAATTTTCACCCGTTTTTGACCTTCATTTTTCCGTATTTTTACCACAAAATTATCTATTTTTCTATTCTGGGGTAAGGCAGGACAGGACCCTCCCAAACCACCATGTGCATTTCTGGTGATGGATGACAGTGTTTCAGTGGATTTTTTTGTCTTTTGACGTTTATATTTATTCGAAAATGCAGCACGTTGCTTGCCGCTCGGTTGACTTGTTTTCTATCACTCTCTAGCGTTGGTCAGCTAGGTCGATCCATGTAATTCTTCGCGAATGGGAAGATAATCGATACGCAATATCATGCTTTAAGGAGGCTCAAAAGAAGAGTTTTGGAATATCAAATTTTGAAGCAGAAAAATGACGATATGAATTTGAACCCTGATTTTGACTCCTTTCGGCTATAAGTGAAGTTTTTGGAAAGTGGTATTAGTTTTGTATCAAATCAGATGAGACGCGTCAGTGTAAAATGAAGACCTCTATACGTAACGTTTGTCAAAGATAAAAAATAGCCCAAGGCCCTGGCTCATTTAAAAAAAATTGTCTAGGGTCAGTACAGTAAGATTTACAAGCAGTGTTGTTCTACATATGCGAGAATCGTCCATCGAGTAGTTAAGTAATTGGAATTACTGATAAAGAGGAAGTTCGATTTCCGAACGATTCTTGCAAAAGGTTTTAAAAAGACTATAATGGTAAGTAAGTAGTTCATCTATACCTGCTTCAAAAACAAGTTTTAGTGATTTTCCTGCGTCCAAAGGACTCGGCTATATTTTTTGAGATTAAACAGCTGACTTTTTTGACTTAATGGCTACGTACGTAGGTATTAATATTTTTACCATATTCTCGAATTGAACAATAGCTACTTTTATTTCTATTTCCCGAGAATATTTTTCCTTATTACACCCCCTGTTGTCAAGTGACCCAAGATCTTGAAATTCCTGTTTCTTGCATATGTTATCTTGGCCTTCATGTCTTCTTTTGTATTGCTATATATTAATCTATTTTTCCGACAGAAATTTAGTATGGAATTCTTTAATTTTCAGCTGTTCCTAGTCCTGGCGCGAAGTTAGCCATAGATGCGAAGCAGCCGAGTTTGGCATTGTCAACTAACGTCAAGAAAACAGCGAAATCTTAAAGTAGGAAAATGAAATGAACTGAATCATACGAATTTCGCTGAAATTAGTTGATGCGGTTGCGCTTAAACATGTTTCCATATCCTTAAAACGTTTTTACTAATTTTACAGCGCCTATGCCTACTTACTTTTTTGATATCGACGTACCTATGCAACTTTTATTAATAAAATTGTATAAGACAAATTACACTTATGTACCTACTCAAAGAAGATGCTGAACGTAAAATACGTTTAATGATGCCCAAAAAAGGTAGCACAAGAATCTTGAGATAAAAAGTTTTTGAATAGCTACGTACATACATCAACCACACATGGGCGTGGAGGAAAGGGGCTTAAGGGGTTTTTTACCCCTCAGAAGTTGAAAAACCTCGCACAGATTACTTTAGACCCCAGAATCATGTTTTTAGTAACATTTTTGGCGATTCGACCCATCCTGACCCCAGAATTTTGCCGCTGCCCATGTATGATGGCTACAACAAGTGGACGGTACGGGCATCTTGTTTATATGCAAGGAAATTTCCGATTACGAAAATAAACTGACTGCTTTTCGTTCTTTGTTCCATAAAGGTCCGTCCTCACGGCGGCAACTAGCGGCAACTGGTCACCGGCTACCTGGTGGCCGGTGGCTGTTTGCCGTAGGTTTTTAGAACAAAATGACACGGCAACCAGCCACCGGCAACCTGGTGGCTGGTGGCCGGTTGCCGCTGGTTGCTAGCGAAAAATAGCATGGCAACCAGGTTCTGGTGGCCGGTGACCGCTGGTTTCCAGGCAAAATTACGCGGCAATCTGCAGAAACCTACCGTTTTGGTTGCCGCCGGTTCGGTCGAGCAATGCTCGATTTTGGTGGCAAGCAACCTGCCATTTTTAGCGCACACCTGCACTATTTTACATTGTTATCGATTTTTCCATCGTAGCAAAGCGTGAAGAAAATCAATAATTATTTAGGTAGGTACTCTTTTTAAATTAAACTCAAATTATATATTTGATTCACTGGCGGATTTAGCGGAGGGCGGAGGAGGGGCGGCCGCCCCCGTCGTCAAAAAATTTGTGTGCGCAATTAAGAATAGATGTGTACTTTCAATGATTTTAGCCATTTTTAACATAATTTTCCAAATTTGTATTAAATTTTAAGGATAGTATTCTTTAATGATATTTACTGACTCTATTGGCGTCCTTAAAAACTTAAATTTACGTCAGAAGAATAGTTTTTGTACAGAACAAGGATTTTGTAGCTCCTACAGTGATTTCTCGATTTTTTCAGCGACTTGTGTTGAATTTCTGCATAATTTTGCGATTTTTTCATACAAAAAACTTTGAAAAATTTTGAAGATTTTTTATTTTTTTGCATCAGAAATAATTCTATATATCAACAGACGGCAAAAAACGGTACTTAAGGCATAATATACGATTTTTTGGTCAATGTTTGACACTTCTGGGAAAATTTTGGGTTCCGCCCTACCCTGTCAGAAAATCCTGGATCCGCCACTGATTTGATTTGTGTGCTACGCTTCGCTGTCGCCGTTTTTCTGCCGCTTTGCAATATAGTTTTTAACCCAAATCCGTTGTGATTTTGGATCATTTTCAAATAATTCATAATAGCTGTACAATAACAACGCTGCCTTCGCTTGAGCCATATCGTACTCAAATGGCATGTTACCGATTTTCAGCAGGTTGCCTAGCTGAGTTGCCAGTTGCCACCACAGGTGGGCAGCACCGAAATTCTGGGGAGAAGGTGAAAAAATTTTCAAAGGTCAAAAAATGGTCTTAAAAGTGGTCGTATGGCGAAAAAACACCATTTTTTGACGTTTCTCATCGAGCACTATCCAATGGCATCAAAAAATCGCAAAAAAAGCAAAAAAAATTTTAAAATTTGAATTCTAGGGGGTATTTTGATTTCTGGGTGGGATATTTCAACTTCTGGGGGGTGCATACCCCCCAAACCCCCCACGCCCATGTGTGGTTGCCACCACCAGGTTGACACTCGTGTGAACGAAGTTGCCGCCAGCAACACCCGGCCGCCGTCCACCAGGTTGCCGGTGGTCGGTGGCCGCTAGTTGCCGCCTTATTTTGCGCTAGCAACCGGCCACCGTCCACCTGGTTGCCGGTGGCAGGTGGCCGCTAGTTGCCGCCGTGTGAACGGGCCTTAAGACATTAAAACTGACTCGTTTTTCAAAATTTTGTTTCATTGCATTTCTGTCATGATAAGCACAGGAACAATCAGTGGCGGATCTAGGATTTTTCTAAGGGGGCGTATCCACACATGAGCGTGGGGAGGTTCGGGAGTGGGGAGTATGCACCCCAGAAGTTGAAATACCCCCTCCCCAGAAATAAAAATCCCCTCCCAGAATTCAAATTTTGAAATTTTTTTTGCGTTTTATTCCGAGGTTTGCGCCTGGAACGGCGCTATCTCGCGTTCTGTCATACCAACTTTATTCCTGGAATATCAATGTTTATTCCGCTTTCTCTATTACCGAAGTATTTTATTCCGCCCTCTTATCCCACTGTTTTATCCTGGTATAGAACTATTCCGCGTTCTGTCATACGGCCCTATGAGAAAACAATTTAAAACATGAAGCAGAGCATAGTGTCAATGAAACTTTTTACTTTAAAAATGAAGTCATTAGTTGGCACGTGATTCCAATCAAATGTCTAAAATCTAATTGAAATTTTATGGTGTGTTATGAAATAGATACTAATTAAACAAAACTTTCATCCGAAATCAAAATGAATCAATGAAAACAAAGCTGATGAATATTTAAAGTCCATTGAACGTGAACAACTCGAAGAAATAGCGTATTTTGTGTGTTGCTTTTCCAGGCTACTGTTGGTACAAAAGGTGGTCCTGCTAGTTTTTAAGATGTAAATGCATGAAATTATGTCCAGTATTTAAATAGAAGTCACTCCAAGTATGTCAAGTTCGTTTTATTCCTATTAGTGCAGAAAAATAGTCAATAAATGCTAAAATGCGATTATGCGAAGGGGTGCTTAAACTTTTGAGCGGTACTGTACATATTTATCTACATATAACGTTCAACGCGAAAATCCGACGCTCAGCTATAAACTTATGCTAGTAACGAGTGGTCGCCATACCATGGCATCATGTTCTAGAAAGAAAGAGCATGGTCAGAAACGTCTAAAAATGGCATTTCTGATCTGTACTCAAGCGTAAAAAAGCACTTTCGAAAAATCAATGGATTCGACCGCCTTTATTTCAAAGCTGTTCATCTAGGATGCCATGTCACCATCAGGGACAGCAAGAAAATTCTAGGGAGAGTCTGGTTGGAGTGAAATCGCCAAAAACGTTACTAAAAATAGAATTCTAGGGGTCTACTCTGCGGGGAGGGGGTTCAACTTCGAGGGTGCGAACTCCCCTCCCTCACCAACGTGTGCATGCCACCCAACCGTTTTAATCCTCTCTTGGTCAAACGGAATAATCGAATGAACAAAAAATAACCTTATACCTATCTTAACGTCAACGTGATAAGAATTAACACTTTCTTTGAAAAAAACGTTTCGCACGGTATATAAAATCGCTTTAGGAATCGATAAGCGTCTTTCAAAAGCCGGTCTGATGAAATTAAGGTCATTTTCGGCTCTTGTGGCAAAAGCTGCACATTAAATTTATAAGCACGAACTACATTCGTATTATACTCAAATTTTTTTGCTCACATAAAAAAAGTAGCCGAAGCGCTCTAGCGCGTTTCATTAAAGCTGCCATTCACAGATGTGCGATACTCATGTAAACGCGAATGCTTATTAGGATTTAATTCAAAGCGCATCGAAAAACTATACTATATGCATTATGTACAAATTTGCATCAACTTGCGAAAACATGCGATGAAATCAGATATTATTTTGTCTCCCTTTTCGCCCTCTCTCAAGAAAAGTCTCAGCCCATGTACATGTTTGCACTGACACAGGTGTAGGTAGGTTTAAGCCTTTGACAAATCCGGAAGTACTCGAAACGTAATAATTTGAGTACAAACATGAAATCACGGTCGCAATTACACTGGTAAAAAGCTAACAGAAGACTATTGATTTGGAAAATATCCGCTCTGAAAATAATATTTTACAAATGGTTACGTGATATAATTGAAGGCAAGATCCAAATTCTGGGAGCCTCGATTGGAGTTTAAAATTTTCAAAGGTCAAAAAAGAATCGAAAAATTGGTGGTAGGGCGAAAAACACCCGCTTTTAGACGTTCCTAATCAAGATCTATCCATTGGCATCAAAAAAGCGCAAAAAGACTAAAAATTCAATCTTGAGAGTCTTTCGGATTTTGGTTGGGGTCTTTTGGATTGTATATCCAGAGCCCAGTTGCAGATGTGTAGGACTTCACGAGTGTAAACTTTACTCATAGAAAAGCTGGTTTCTAAACTCGTCCTGTGCACATGTGTACATAGCTGAGCGCACACTGAATTGACTTACTCTGCAACCCGATTTACTTCAGCTCCCAACTCTTAGAACTCCTAAGAGCTATCTGCAACCGGGCCTATACACTAAACTCTTACACCGATACGAAAAAATGAGAATGAAAAATATGAATATAAAAATATAAATCGCATTGCGCACCATTATAAATTAGACTAGCGAATGGGGCGCTTCGCTGCCCCATCTGCTAGAGTGTTTGTAAACAAATAATATCTTAACCAGTAATTAGTATAAAAAATTGAATGACTCTGCAATGGATCGGCGAGCGGTTTTTATATTTTTCATATCTAGCTGAGCTGCCCGGCGTTGCCCTGGCTGAACTTAGGCCTGATAGCTGTATGGGATTGAGACGTCTCTTGTATTTTTTTATTTTTAGGGACTTTTGATGTTTTTGGGATATTTCTAAAAAAATTGTTGGTAAAAACATTGTATTTTTTTAAATTTTTTAAAACTGTCTTCTGTCAACCATTTCTTTGATTAAATCCATATTTCTGACGTTATAGAATGGTTCTGAGAATTCTTTATCCTAAATCATATTTTTGATGTTCTGGGATGTTCTGGAAATTATACCATTAGATGGTTTGGGATGTTTAAAAATTTTGTTTGATCATAACCATATTTTTAACGTTTTGGAATATTAAAAAAACTTTTTGGTCCAAAACCATACTTTTGATGTTTTTGGGTGTTTAAAAATTTTTTTTGGTCAAAACCATATTTTTGATGTTTTTGGGTATTTAAAAAATTTTCATTGTCAAAACCATTTTTTTGATGTTTTGGGATGTTTAAAGATTTTTTTGGTGCAAACCATATTTTTGATGTTTTGGGACACCAATCTTACAGCACAGGATATATTATAGCACTGGGTATGGTATATCATGTCCTATCTTGTAGCATAGGGTATGTTATATCACGTCCTATCCTGTAACACTGGGTATGTTATATCACGTCCTTTCTTATAGCATGGGGCATGTTATATCACGTCCTATTGTATAGCATGGGGTATGTTACATCACGTCCTATTGTATAGCATTGAGTATGTTGTATCACATCCTATCTTATAGCGTCGGCTTCAACTTTGTACAATGTTCAACTTTGCCCTCATTGTAAACAAATGCAAAAAGTTGCATATTAAATTAGCCGCTAGAAGCAAAAACATTTGGATTTGTAATTTCGAAAGCCGCATGTTTACTGCTTTCTTTCGAAAGCCGCATGTTCGCTGCTTTCGATTGCTTCGCATTAAATTTCACGCGCGCTGGTTTACAAGGTCAAAAATTTTGACTTGGTGCAAGCTCTTTTTCAGTGATTAATCATGTTTATAAGTACCCGTACGTGATTTTCTTTCAGCCCGTCTCATACATGTTTTATGATGCCAGATCGTATATTTAAAGTAGCGAATATGGAATCAGCGGTCTCAGAAACCCCAGGGGCCAAATTTTGGAAGCAACAGTCAATCTGTGCTTCTGCAAAAAGACAAAAACCTAAATTTTACGCTATGCATAGGGTACCTTTGGGCTGCCGTATCTCAGAAACCAATCCGTGAATTTTCTTCAAATTCTACATTAACGTCAGTCATAAGATATCCAAGAATTGGTGAAAACTTTAAAAAAATTTATCCGCTGCGATTTGAGATATTTGATAAAATACACTTGTAAATCACGTTTTTCTTACGGCATCACATCAGTTTACACTGTAGTGTAAAGTGCTTCACACCAGTCGATAGCGCATAAAAAGTTGATATAGGGTGGCTTTAAAATTTTACCCTGCGGCAATTGCATAAGCGGCTAGAGCTACCAAAACCTTTTACATACATCCGTAGTTTCCGGGTTTCAGGAGTTGGATCGAGCCATTTTAATCAAAAAATTGTAATTAGCGCCCGAGAATACCCATTGAGTGAAAATATAAGTATCACAAAATTATCCAGTAAAAACTTTTTTGCCTCACAGACACACACACACTTACACACAACTCGAAATTAATATTATAGATTACCGTAAAAGTTTAATGTAATAGATTATCGAAAAATATATTCTTAGGCCCGTATTCACAAAGGCGAGCTAGCGTCAATCTCGAGCTAAGTGACGAATTCAGCTCGAGGTAAGTTCTTAGCCCGTATTCACAAAGGCGAGCTAGCCTAGCTCGAGTTAAATCATTGGACCTTTTAGCTCTAGATTTTAGACCTCTCGGAGCAGGATTCAATCTCGAGCTATCCATTTTTTGTGCAGTCTGTTTCGTTTATTGTGCTTTTAAGCTAATAGACGTGATACAATTCTTGGATGATATTGACGCGTTAGATGATATTCCGAATGAAGAGAATGTTCAAAGACCTATCAGGGATCGACTTAATCCATTTCATGCTTTTGATGATGAAAAGTTTAAAATACGTTATAGATTACGGAAGGTTACGGCTAACGAACTTATAAATTTGTTGGAACCACAGCTCCAAATCAGCAACTTATCGAAATGATCCACTACCATCCTACTTACAGGTAAAAAAATTATTACATTTATTTTACGTCCATTTATCATCATTCATAATATATCTTTGAACACACGTAAGAAAAATTGCTTCAATTTAATTTAATCACCATTCATTTCAATATGGTGAATGTGTATTATTTTCACATTTGGTGGTAAGAAGTATAACTTGAAGCCGATTGACAAAGATAAGCCGTTGAATCATCCATGCGCCGCGACACTGAATAGCCCTGAGGTTGGCTCTGCTGCTATTAATGTTCTAGCCATTGAAACTTTGTTTCAATTTTGTCAACAAACTACAGGTTTTCACCAAATATCTATGCAAACTCGACATATTGATTTTTTTATTCCTATTTAACTCCGGCTACGTAGCACACTGCTAGCTCGCCTTTGTGAATACGACCTCTCGTTAGCTCGAGCTAAATCTCGAGCAACGTAGCTCGAGCTAAATCTCGAGCAACGTAGCTCGAGCTAAGACCTTTAGCTCGAGCTAAACTAGCTCGCCTTTGTGAATACGGGCCTTAGAATTTAAGTTAAAATTCTACGACAGCTGTCAAACTAGAAATATGATCAAATTTAAAAATTATGGTCGATTTCTCAATATTTTAGCAAACGTGATAACATACGTAGCTGTCTACCTACGTTACACTAATAACAGTCATTCAAAAACGCCAATTGGCAAATAAGACTAATTGTTCCCAGGGGTGGATTTAGGCGGGGCGGGGGGAGCGACCGCTCCCTTATTGGCCAAAAATATTTGGCGAGAAAAAGAATGGATATGCTATTTGCAATGATTTTTGGCCGTAAGTGAACACAATTTCTCAAATTATTCCGGTGCTACGCGCCGGATGATACCTTAATGACATTTATTTACTTTCTTGGCGACCTGGAAGCACGCTTTTGTATTCGGCAAACATTTTTCCAATGCACATAGACTTTTTCGGGACCGTCTTTGTACATGTACAAAGATTTTTGGGAAAACGAAAACTGCAAAAAAAGGTCTAAATTCGCAAACATTTTCAGCACTTCGCTCCGAAATGAGTAATTGTGTGTCCTATATATCTTTATAATAGCAGAAATCACATTTCGAAAGGAAAAACGTCAAATTTTTCGGTGCTTCGCGCCGCTTTGAGACGATTACTACACTAAAGTCGCTACCGTACTATATCATTGTACCTAAAACTTTGTGTGTACAAAATGTACAAAGACTTTTAGGGACCATTTTTGTACATGTACAAACGGATATTGTACAAAAAAAACATGCATGAAAGCCATTTTCTGTTCGTGTAGGTTCAAAACAATTTTTACAGCAGAAACAGCTATTTTTGCATAGCTTTTTCTATTTTCAATTAAAAATTTCGATGTTTCGCATCAAATGCTCAAGCAGTAAATCATGCTTCTAGACGTCTATTCGCCTTAATTTCACAAATTTTCTGGCACTACGCGCCAGATTTTTGTTAAAGTCAAAAAGATTTAATGATTTTTCCGCACAAAATTGTCTAGAATTTTGAAATTTTTAGAAAAATATTGCGTCAAAAGTGATTTTATGTAAAAAGTATACAATGTGAAACACCGAAAAAACGCTATTTCGCGCATGAAGGGCAAATTTTCGGACCTGTGTTTGACTGTTTCTTGAAAAGTTGGGATACGCCCCCAAAGGAAAATCCTTGATCTGCCACTGATTGTTCCTGTGCTTATCATGACTGAAATGCAATGAAAACAAAATTTTGAAAAAACGAGTCAGTTTTTATGTCTTAAGGACCGTTCACATGGCGGCAACTAGCGGCAACCTGCACCGGCAACTTGGTGGCTGGTGGCCGGTTGCTGCTGGCAACAACCTCGTTCACACGAGTGTCAACCTGGTGGTGGCATGGCAACTCAGCTAACCTGCAGAAAATCGGTAAATATGCCATTTTAGAGCGATAAGGCTCAAGCGAAGGCAGCGTTGTTATTGTACAACTATTTTGAATTATTTGAAAATGATCCAAAATCATGACGGATTTGGTTTAAAATTATATTTCAAAGCGGCAGAAAAACGGCGACAGCGAAGCTAGCACACGAATCAAATCAGTGGCGGATCCAGGATTTTCTGAGGGGTGAGGGCGGAACCCAAAATTTTCCTAGAAGTGCCAAACATTGACCAAAAATTCGTATATTATGCCTTAAGAACCGTTTTTTTGCCGTCTGTTGATATAGCGATTTATTGCTGATGCGAAAAAAGTAAAAAAATTTTCAAAATTTTTCAAAGTTTTTGTATGAAAAACTTGCAAAATTATGCAGAAATCAAACTAACTCGCTGAAAAAATCAAGAAATCATTGTAGGAGCTGCAAAATCCTTGTTCTGTACAAAAACTACTCTTCTGACGTAAATTTAAGCTTTTAAGAACGCCAATAGAGTCAGTAAATGTCATTAAAGAATATTATCCTTAAAACTTAATACAAATTCGAAAAATTTCGATAAAAATGGCTAAAATCATCGAAACTACACATCTATTCTCAATTACGCACAAAATTTTTTTGACGACGGGGGCGGCCGCCCCTCCTCCACCCTCCGCTAAATCCGCCAGTGAATCAAATATATAATTTGAGTTTAATTGGAAAGGAGTACCTACCTAGATAATTATTGATTTTCTTCACACTTTACTAATAAACACTCATAGAAAATCGATAACCAGCCACCGGCAACCTGGTGGCTGGTTGCCGCAGGTTGCTAACGAAAAATAGCATGGCAACCAGGTTCTGGTGGCCGGTGGCTGCTGGTTTCCAGGCAAAATTCCGCGGCAACCTGCAGAAACCTACCGTTTTGGTTGCCGCCGGTGGGTCGAGCAAAGCTCGATTTTGGTGGCAAGGCAACCAGCCACCGGCCACCAGGTTACCGGTGACCGGTTGCCGCTAAGTTGCCGCCGTGAGGGGCCTTTATGGAACAAAGAATGAAATGCAGTCAGTTTATTTTCGTAATCGGAAATTTCCTTGCATATAAACAAGATGCCCGTACCGTCCACTTGTTGTAGCCATACATACATGGGCAGCGCCAAAATTCTGGGGTCAGGATGGGTCAAATCGCCAAAAATGTTACTAAAAACATAATTCTGGGGTCTACAGTAATCTGTGCGGGGTTTTTCAACTTCTGAAGGGGGTACAAACCCCCTTAACGCCCTTTCCTCCACGCCCATCAAAAAACTTTTTATCTCAAGATTCTTGTGCTACATTTTTTGGGCATAATTGAAAGTATATTACGTACAGCATCTTCTTTGAGTAAGTACATAAGTGTAATTTGTCTTACACAATTTTATTAATAAAAGTTGCATAGGTACGTCGATATCAAAAAAGTAAGCAGGCATAGGCGCTGTAAAATTAGTAAAAACATTTTAGGGATATGGAAACATGATTAAGCGCAACCGCATCAACCAATTTCAGCGAAATTCATATGATTCAGTTCATTTCATTTTCCTACTTTAAGATTTCGCTGTTTTCTTGACGTTAGTTGACAATGCCAAACTCGGCTGCTTCGCATCTATGGCTAACTTCGCGCCAGGACTAGGAACAGCTGAAAATTAAAGAATTCCATACTAAATTTTCGTCGGAACTATAGATTAATATTCAGCAATACAAAAAGAAGACATGAAGGCCAAGATAACATATGCAAGAAACAGAAATTTCAAGATCTTATGTCACTTGACAACAGGAGGGTGCAATAAGGAAAAATATTCTCGGGAAATAGTAATAAAAATAGCTATTGTTCAATTCGAGAAAACGGTAAAAATATTAATACCTACTACATAGCCATGAAGTCAAAAAAAGTCAGCTGTTTGATCTCAAAAATACAGCCAAGTCCTTTGGACGCGGGAAAATCACTGAAACTTGTTTTTGAAGCAGGTATAGATGAACTACTTACCATTTTAGTCTTTTTAAAACCTTTTGCAAGAATCGTTCGGAAATCGAACTTCCTCTTTATCAGTAATTCCAATTACTTCACTACTCAATGGACGATTCTCGTATTTGTATGTACAACAACACTGCTTGTAAATCTTACTGTACTGACCTAGACAATTTTTTAATATGAGCCAGGGCCTTTTGCTATTTTTTATCTTTGACAAACGTTACGTATAGAGGTCTTATTTTACACTGACGCGTCCCATCCACACCTGGGCGTGGGGGTTTGTGGGGGGGTATGCACCCCTCAGAAATCAAAATACCCCCCAGAAACCAAAATACCCCCCAGAATTATATTTTTGAAGATTTTTTCGTTTTTTTCGCAAGTTTTTGATGCCAATGGATAGTGCTTGATAAGAAACGTCGAAAAATGGTGTTTCTCGCCATACCACCATTTTTAAGGCCATTTTTTGACCTTCAGAAAATCTTTGCACCCCTCAGAATTTTCGGATCTAGTATACAATTTACCCGCCACCGTTTTTTAGCCGATTCAAATAAGCTACAGTGACCAACACTGTAGATTCAAATAAGCTACAGTGACCAACACTATTTTTATTCATGCGAGTCAGAACGTGTTTGATAATTTTTGTGAAAAGTTTGGTCACTGTAGCTTATTTGAATCGGCTAAAAAACGGTGGCGGGTAAATTGTATACTAGATCCGAATTTTCTTGCTGCTCACGTATGGTCTCATCTGACTTGATGCAAAACTTATACTTTTCAAAAATTTCGCTATGAGCTTCTTATTGGAGATCAAGCACTTATAGCAGAAAGGTTCAATATTAGCCAGGGCTTTGTGCTCTAAAAAAAATTTTTTTTCTGCTCTAAAAATTTGATATTCAAAAACTCTTCTTTTGAGCCTCCTTAAAGCATGATATTGCGTATCGATTATCTTCCCATTCGCGAAGAATTATATGGATCGACTAGCTGACCAACGCTAGAGAGTGTTAGAAAACAAGTCAACCGAGCGGCAAGCAACGTGCTGCGTTTACCAATACATATAAACGTCAAAAGACAAAAAAATCCATTGAAACACAGTCATCACCAGAAAAGCACATGGTGGTTTGGAGGGTCCTGTCCTGCCTAACCCCCAGAATAAAAAATAGATGATTTTGTGGTGAAAATACGGAAAAATGAAGGTCAAAAACGGGTGAGAATTAGAACTTTTCTCCAAAAGTGCTTCAAATTGACCACAAACTGTATAATAATGTAAATTTAATGCCATTTTAGCGCTTATACTATGTACTTTTTGAGGTGATTTTCGCCCAAAAAAGCTCAATTTTGATCTCCCCTTACCGGCTGAACTCCCTCTTAGATCGGCCATACTTTGCATCCATGGTCATTAACAGACATGCATGTTGGAGAGTCTATGCCCTCCCTGAATAAAAATTGGGGAATTTTGTGGCAAAAATGAGGCAGAATTGAGGTAAAAAATGGATAAAATTCTAAAATTTTTTTCAAAAATGCTTGAAATCATGAAATAACTTTATATCAGCATTTCTATCAGTTTTCAGTGTCATTTTGGCACAAAACTTCATTAACTGACCTCACAGATCGGTTGAGCCCACACCTGGGCCTGGGGGTTTGGGGGGTATGCAACCCCCAGAAACCAAAATACCCCCCCAGAAATCAAAATACCCCCCCAGAATTCAATTTTTGAAAATTTTTTTCGTTTTTTTCGCAATTTTTTGATGCCAATGGATAGTGCTTGATGAGAAACGTCGAAAAATGGTGTTTTTATCGCCATACCACCATTTTTAAGGCCATTTTTTCGACCTTCAAAAAAATCTTGCACCCCCCCCCCCCAGAATTTTCTTTGCTGCCCACGTATGGTTGAGCCCCTCATGTCGGCAACACTGCTTATTAGTGAACATGAGGATTTTTTAGGTTCTTGCTTTCAGCATATTGATGAAGTAAGAATATCTTCAAATAACTATTCCAATAGATACTTTACATGTACTATCAACGCCTATAATTTCTAAAAATTATGACTTTAGACTAAGACACGTTTATTTAAATTTCTGCCATCGCGTATTGGAAGCCATTAATCATCGGAATAATTCAACTGCAGTTGGCCCTGACAACATTTGCAATCTTTTTATAAAAAAATTGTCGTTTCAAATGGTAAAACCGTTAGTAAGTATTTTCACTGTATCTTTTCTGTCTGGAAATATTCCCGAGCTTTGAAGCATGGCACATGTTATTCCAATTTTGAAAAAGGGGGATCCAGCATTAGTCGATAATTACAGGCCCGTTTCTCTTTGTTGTTCTATTGCCAAAATTATGGAAAGAATTATCTATAGTCACTTGTTAAACTTTCGGATCTAGTATATAATTTAAGCGTTTTTTAGCCGATCCATATAAGCTACAGTAACCAAACTTTACAAGGAGATAGCTATAAGCCTATTGTACTAATCTGGCAAAATTGATTAACTTACGGTGTAAACTTACTGCTTTAAAAATGAAAAAAATTTTAAAAAACTTACTTTACTTTACTTTAAACTTACTTTTTTTTAATGTAGGATGTTGATTGAGTTACAAAAAACTGCTTTGTTTGAAACCCACCGAACCGTTCACAATTTTTAGATGCCGTCAGTACGTTATAAACTGTGAGTGTAAAGCAGTAAGTTTACACCGTAAGTTAATCAATTTTGCCAGATTAGTACAATAGGCTTATAGCTATCTCCTTGTAAGGTTTGGTTACTGTAGCTTATATGGATCGGCTAAAAACACTGGGGGATAAATTGTATACTAGATCCAAACTTTCTTAAGGTCAGTAAACTAATATCTCCTTTTAAATTCGGTTTTTAAAAGAATAAATCTTGTGAAACACAATTCTTAAAGTGTAAATTTTCGTGGATTCAGTCGTTAGCTAAAAAGAAACTGTTGATATAATATATTTAGATTTCTTTAAAGCTTTCGATAAAGTGAATATTGAAAAACTTCTTATCAAGTTAAAAGGATATGGAATAAACGGTAATTTGTTTACTTGACTAAAGGACCATTTGTTTAATCGTTCTCAATGTGTTCGCATTAATCAGTCTTTTTCAGATTACGTGCCTGTTACTAGCGGTGTCGTCCAAGGAAGCGTCCTTGTACCTACGCTCTTTTCGATTTTTATAAATGATATATTTAATAATATTTATAGTACAGTTTATATGTTCGCTGATAATATCAAAATTTTCAATATTAGTCGTAGCTATAGATTATTACAGTCTCATTTAGATAAGATTTTTGACTAGGCAAATACATGGGATCTACCCATTTCACGAATCAAAAGTCAAGTTTTCTATCTGGGTAATAATAATCAAAAAGTTGTTTATAGACTAGGTGGGAAAATTATTTCTAGTGACAACCTGTTTGTCCGTGATTTAGGAGTTTTGATTTTCCAAAATTTTTAATTCAAGGAACATTATCATTCTTTGATTAAAAAGCTTTCTTTAGATGCATTTTAATGAGCAAATCATTTTGTCACGTGATAAATGTAACCTTGTTAAAGCTTATATTTGTTTTATTGTACCTTTATTAGAGTACTGTTGCAGTGTAAAGAACCCCTCTTATCTTAGTGATATAGATCGACTGGAAGCTGTTCAACGTAGATTCACGAAATATATTTTTGGTTATAATATTCTTTCTTATGAGGATCGTCTAATACAACTTAAATTGTGCAGACTTGAATTAAGACGCTTGCAGATTTGTCTGTGTATGATGTATCAAATTTTTTGTGATAAATCATGTTTAGAAGCTGATGATTGTCTTGTATTTAGTCATATTACCCGCAGCATTAATAGATTTAAATTAAACCTGTTGTACATTCTAATTTAGAAAAGTTCAATTTCTTTTGCAAATACATCGCAGTTTGGAACGATCTTCCTGACTTCATTGTATCTTCCCCTAACCTAAACATATTTAAATCCAGATTAGTAAACTTTGATTTATGTAGACATCTTGTGGGGCGCGTGTAAAAATTATCATTACTAACGGTAATTTGTATGCATGGTTAAAGGCCTATTTGTTTAATCGTTCCCAATGTGTTCGCGTTAATCAGTCTTTTTCAGATTATGTGCCTGTTACCAGTGGTGTCGTCCAAGGAAGTGTCCTTGGACCTACGCTCTTTTCGATTTTTATAAATGATATATGTGATAATATTTGTAGTACGGTTTATATGTTCGCAGATGATATCAAAATTTTCAATATTAGTCGTAACTGTAAATTATTACAGTCTGATTTAGATAAGATTATTGACTGGGCAATTGCATGGGATTTACCTATTTCTCGAACCAAAAGTCAAGTTCTATATTTGGGTAATAATAATCAAAAAGCTGTTTATAGACTAAATGGGGAAATTATTTCTAGTGATCCGTTTGTCCGTGATTTAGGAGTTTTGATTCCTCGAAATTTAAAATTTAAGGAACATTATAATTCTTTGATTAAAAAAGCTTTCTTTAGATGTATTTTAATACGCAAATCATTTTTTTCGCGTGATAAAGGTAATCTTGTTAAAGCTTATAGTTGTTATGTTAGACCTTTATTAGAGTATTGTTGCAGTGTATGGAACCCCTCTTATCTTAAGGATATAGATAGATTGGAAGCTGTTCAACGTAGATTCACTAAATATATTTTTGGCTATAATAATATTCTTTCTTACGAGGATCGTTTAACACAACTTAAATTGTGCAGACTTGAATTAAGACGCTTGCAGATTTGTCTGTGTATGATGTATCAAATTATTTGTCATAAATCATGTTTGGAAGCTGATGATTTTTTTGTATTTAATCATAATATTACCCGTAGCATTAATAGATTTAAATTAGTCATACCTACTGTACATTCTAATTTAGAAAAGTTTGATTTCTTTTACAAATACATCGCAGTTTGGAACGATCTTCCTGACTTCATTGTTTCTTCCCTAACCTAAACATATTTAAATCTAGATTAGCAAACTTTGATTTATCTAGATATCTTGTGGGGCGCGTAAAACTTGTCATTCCATTGACTCGCATGTCCCTTTACTAATTCGTGATTGCATTTATTATATATCTTGTCATTTTGTATTTTAACTGTTGGTATTAGTAATAAATTTTTCTTTCTTCTTCTTTATGTAACTCGTCATTCCGTATTTTATCACTTTGGTTTATTGGTAATAAAATTTCCTTCTTCTTTCTTCTTCTAAATAAAAATAAATCTGACACGAACTGTAAATCGAGCAGCCTGAACCTTCATTCCGAAAAAGCAATGCCCATAGAAATAATGCGGGTATAAATATATAAAGAGGGACTCGCACGCACCACTGTTTTTTGTACAAGAACTTCGATTTGTTTGCACAATAGAAAATCGGCTAAAAACTTTCTATACATATGTACTTCGCGTACAAGTATAAAGATTGCTCCAAAATCTTTGTACTAGCCTTAAAATCTTTATCCCGTAAAATAACGGTGATCCGAGTTTTCCTTACGTAGTATATGTACACTAGATACATATATGTTCCTACCTATGCCATTAATGAGTGTGAGGACTGTTTAGCTGTAGGTGTTTCTTCCAAAACTGTGTTCCAAGTTGCTTGAATCCTTAGTGAGTGCAGAGAGAAGCCGCTATAAAATCTCTGTTTAGATGTCGTTAAAATTATCTTTACCGCATTCTGTTATTAACGGCGCAGGCAGGTATACATTACTAGCAAAGAAAAATGCTCCGATGGAACAAAAAAGATGAATATACTTGGAATTGTGGATTATTAAGGATGTAAAAGGAGGGGACTAGGGAGAATCTACCTAAAGTCGCAAAATCTGCTAAAAATCACACTTTCTCTAAGCAACGCAAAAAATCGAAGTATATTCTGCGGTTAACACATTAGAATAAATATTTAACCATAAAAATGATTGAAAAAGCAGCACGTTAGCTATGCAGCAGCTATGGGAAATGATATCGAGTAACAGTCTTTCCAAGCCAATTGAATGAAATAGCAAACATCGATGCATCCAAAACAATTGCAAGAATTGTTGGTTCAAAACAGTAGGAAACGCGTGAGTTGACTTGAAACAGACTAAATGTAGGTACACTAGCATGCCCGTAACGATTGTGTGCACTAATCAATCGGCCCCTGCTTTGCTTGCTATAATGTTCATAGCAAAATAAAACAACTTTAAATACAATACCACTTAGTTTTCTTTCAATCAGGATACGAAGCTAGTCAGTGTTGCTACTTGCCAGCAATTTAAAAAAAGGAAACATTATAGATTTCGTTTATTATCTGAAATTTTGAAAATTATTTAAAAAAGACACTTTTTAGAGGCCGCAGAATATACTTCGATTTTTTGCGTTGCTTAGAGAAAGTGTGATTTTTAGCAGATTTTGCGACTTTAGGTAGATTCTCCCTAGTCCCCTCCTTTTACATCCTTAATAATCCACAATTCCAAGTATATTCATCTTTTTTGTTCCATCGGAGCATTTTTCTTTGCTAGTACCCTACTTTTCATTAGCATGATTTCAGTGCATCAGTCAGCAAACACATACAGTAGCATACCACAATAATGACAGCAGTCCAAGAACGCGGAAAACATTATTGTTCTTAACATAAATTAATTGCCTCTAAATTTAAAAAATATTGTTTTAAAAAAAGAGACTCCCTAGATTTCATAACCGTCTACCTTTTGAAATCAATCAGACTGCATAGAATTTAAAACTGAGTTAGATATGCTCTTGATTGTCGGAAGTATAAAGTTTACTATTTCTTATTAGCTATGGTAAATATATGTTACATTCTAAACAGTCCTGTAAGTTATAGAGGTCGTTCCACATTTAAATTAACTTGGAAACGACATATAACGTACCTACGGGACTTACTTAATGGCTACACTTAGCGCTGGTCAGGTTGCTAGGGCGAAACGCCGGACTCAACCACACGACCCTCAATAACTACGGTCTCAAACTCCTCGGACCTAAATTCGTCCGTACCTACGGAGCTATTGGCAGCTATGCCCTAAAAACCTAACGCAGTAGTAATTAAGTAGCCCCGGAATTTAGCCCTAGGTCAGTTGACCTATTTTGGACCAAAATAATAATTAACGCAAAAAGCTTTGTTAACTTGTTTTCGCCAGAGAATACCTATGGCGAAAAACTATTTCTTTTCTGGTTCCTACGAGCACAATGAACAATGAAAACAACAAAAAAGAGCTCTCAACCAGCCAGTCATCTTACATAATAATTATGAAATAATTTTTATGATTTTTAAATTGAAATTTGGGTGTTTGAATTTGCGATAAAGAAAATAATCAAAAGATCGTCACTTGGATTATTTGAGCCGAGTAATAAAATAAGGGATGTCCACCAATTCCGAACTAAACGCGATTGATCACTATGAAAAAGTATTGAAAAATGAGCTTGCTAAGCGAGAGTTGTAAACCAAGAGAAACTTAAAGTTTAAACCTACCATTAAATTATGAAGAGAATTGTAAAAGATTTTAAACTTTAAGAAAATTGAAAAGGTGGGATGTTGGTAAATTAAAAAACAAAGTTTTTCGGCAAAAATTCAAGAACTTCACGCAAATATCAAGTGTAAGGAACACTAACGCTTAGATTTGGTAGTAAAATAAATTTGTAGTATAAACTACATATTAACAACAAATGAATAGTGCAAACCTTACACAACTACTAGGTGTAGAGAATACTAACAGTCAGATTCCCAATTCTGATTTTACGTAGAAAGAAAAACTAGAATTTTACTTTATTTTTATCCTATTCGACCTCGCCCGACTTCTGAACAGAGAAAGTGGCGAACAAAAAATGTACAAACACGTATTTTCCACTGTCCACCACATTTTAAACTTTAAAAATCTGAACCTAACGCCCATTGAATGTAAATAAGTTCGGTTCGGGCCAGTTTGTTGCCCTTTGATTGTAGTAGGTTTGTATGTGCCAAACTTATGTTCCGCAAAATATTTGATATGATTTATCAATCAAAATACGAAAAAACCTGTTTTTTTCGCCCACTTTACACCTCAGATTTCGAACTTTACACCCCATAAACAACTCAATATTACGTTTTTTTGAACGCGGCTTGCTTCGACGTGTAGCCATTAGAAGTTACTTTATTTCTATTTTATTTAATTAACCCCAACTTTTGGCAGTGAAATCTTGGAAAAAATCTGTTTTTTTACTCATCCACTAGAGTGTAAAGTTTAAAACCCTGGTACTAACTGCGTATTGATTGTAGAAAATGTCAGATAAAATTTCCTAAAACTCATAAGCGGAGTTGTTGGCAGACATAAACATGTCGAAAACTCGGCCAAAATGTGTCTTTTCACCCCCAGATTTTCGCACTCTTTACACTCCCATTCGACAACTGAGGCGAAATTCAAAACACAAAAAAGTGTTATCCGCAGAACCTAAATAGATATATGAGTCAAATGAAGTACATGGTTTTGCCAAAAGAATTGAAAAAATGAAAAAGTCAGCATTCAGAAGATTCGAACCCATCATTCTTTGTTTAATACCGCATCCGAGAACGGAGTTGTCAACCACTGCGCCAACTCGACATATCAGCAGATTTCAGCTTGATTATCCTATTTTGAAAGATATTCATCATTCTACTGAAGTTCAAGAATAGTGCATTTATGATGATAAAAATAATTATTTATTAAAGACGAGTCAAAAACCTCTGAAATACGAAAAATCTGATCAAAAATATGCAATGCGGAGTTATCTATCGGCATTAGAAAATAGATGTATATATAATTCAAAGTTCACCTCTTCATACCTCAACAAACACTGGCTGTAGAAAAGTTTAAAGGTCAGATTCGTTATTCTGACCTTACGGAGAACATTTTTAAAAAAAATTCATCCTCCACGATGCTCTGGGCGCAAAAATGCTTCTCGGTGTAAACTTTACACTTGTGCTAATACCGCAATATTGGGTGTATAGAAACAAAATAAACTGGGATCTGTAACACTAAGGTCAGGGCACCTTTTAAGCATAATTAGCATGTTCCGCCTACTTAGCGGAGTAGTTGAAGAGATATCGTTTTTCGTCTCGAACCCTTTACACTAAAACGATCACAGATCAAGAAAAATTGCGTTATAAGAAAGAAAAAATCCGTTTTGAGATTTTACAACCCTCTACATTATAAAACCGATTGGACTGCACAGAAACCAAAATTAAGTTAGATAAGCTGAAGGACACGCAAAGAGTAAAAAACACGTATACTTTACACTTTTGTGCAACAACCATTGACTGTAAGGAAATTTTAAGGTCAGATTCGTAATCTACAGCTGGGGGGCAACATTTTAAAAAAAAATTGGCCCTCCGCAAATTATTTGATTTTTTGCTTTACACTTTACACGCTCATTGCTAACTCAGTATTGAGTGTAAACAAAAGAAAAAAACACAGGCATCGAATTTTCTTAATTATCCATCGATTAAAAAACACCGCACCTCCCAGGTGTGTGCCGTTGTTGCTGTGAGGGGGGACACAAATTTCGCACTCGCTGTGATAAACATATAAGAAAAAGGATGGCCAAGTATATTATAGGTAGCGCTATCGCGCTACCTATGATATTAATACCAAAGTACAATGGTCTGAGGACAAATAAACAATGAGTGTAAACTACTTTACATCACTGTTGGATGTAAACAAACGTGCCTACGTGACGTCTCACATTTGATTCTTTGAAAATTTCTAGACTCCAGGAAAAAATTAGGTTTCTGGAATGCTCAAAAACGAAGATAAATACATATGTAGTGTAAACTTCATGTAAACACCTAGTGTAAAGAAGATTTTGGTCAGATTCGTAATTTTGATATTGTTCCGATATTACGATTAATATTTATGAAAAAAATTAAGTCTCCATAATGTTCTATGGGCAAACTAACAATAGGTGTAAACTACTTTACAACACTGTAGAGTGTAAACATATGCGCCAGACTGGCATATCAAATTTGGTTCCTGGTCCATTTCTAGACTTGATAATCATGTCCCTGACTCATAACCGGAGAAGCAGGCAGAAAAAAACAAGACAGAAACGTATTTTAAACACCAAATTTTTGACTTTACACTCGCTAAATATTAATGTATAGACAATTTGCTTTGACATGCACCCGATATAAAGCACTTTATTTTTATTCTATTGGACTTATCCCGACTTCTGGACGGAGAAAGTGGCGAACAAAAAACGCAACAAAAACGTATTTTCCATCATTTAGAACACTGTAAACTTTAAAATTCCGTACCGAACTCCCCATTGAGTTTAAAGAAATTCGGTTTGGTACAATTTGTAGCTTTTAAATCGTAGTACATTCCTGTGTGCCAAAATTCTGTTGCAAAAATTATTTGGTATGATTTATTAATCAAACTTCGGAAAAAACGTGTTTTTTCGCCCATTTTTTACCTCTGATTTCGAACTTTACACCCCCATAAATAACTCAATATTGCGTTTTTTTAAATGCGGTTTGCTGCGATGTGTAGCCCCTGAGAGGCACTTTATTAATGCTGTCTTCAATTTACACTGACTCATAAGCGGAAAAATTTGGCAGAGAAATCTTACTTAAAATCCGTTTTTTACACCATCCACTAGAGTGTAAACTTTAAACCCCAGGATCTAACTCTCCATAGAGCGTAGAAGACTTTGCTTATATGCAGAATGTAGCCCTTGATCCGCTCTACATTTCTGTCAGAAAACATTTTAAAAAACTCATAACCGGAGTTAGTATCAGACATAGACAGGTTGAAAACTCGACCAAAAAGTGTTTTTTCACCCCCAGATTTTCGCACTCTTTACACTGCCATTCGAAAACTAATGCGAATTTCAAAAAACAAAAAAATACTGTTCCGAAAAATCCATCCCTCTATAATCCTATGCTGTTTAATTGTTCGAGTCATCAATACTCAGTTGTCCACTTGCCGTGACAAAAAGGTCCCAAAATTTGTCCTATGTTATAACGTTACACAAAAACTTTACACCTTCTTTACACAATCAGTTTTGAGTTTCAAGAAAAACAAAAAAACACGGGCAGCGAATTTTTTTATTATCATTCTTTTAAAAAAACCGCACCTTCCAGAAGTGTCCCGTTATAGCTGTAGGGGGTGCACAGGTGTTAGGGGTACCCAAGTATATTATAGGTACGCGCTAACGCGCTGCCTAGAATACGAAAGTAACTACGGGTTCCTCTTTGTATAGTGTTAAAATGCGAATTGAGAGTCCACCTGTACATACACACTTAAGGGGCCAACCCGTAAATCCTACTAGTGTTTCCCCCTTGAGAGAAACGTTTCTCCCATCAAAATCTCCCCCGGAGGGAGAACGTTTCTCCTGGGAGAAACGTTCCTCCATCAAAATTTTCCCCGGTGGGAGAAACGTTTCTCCGGGTGTGATTACCTATGCTTATCATGGTTTCGCCGTTTCTCGCGTTTCTCCCAGTCTCCGGGTGTGGTTACCTATACTTATCATGGTTTCGCCGTTTCTCCCATTTGTCCCAGGCTCCCGGTGTGGTTACCTATGTTTATCATGGTGTCGCCGTTTCTTCCGTTTCTCGCTCGTGGTTACCTATGCTTATCATGGCTTCGCCGTTTCTCCCGGACTCCGGGTATGCGTATCACGGTTTCGCCATTTCTCCCGTTTCTCCCAGACTCCGGGTGTGGTTACCTATGCTTATCATGGTTTCGCCGTTTCTCCCGTTTCTCCCAGTCTCCAGGTGTGGTTACCTATGCTTATCATTGTTTCGCCGTTTATCCCGTTTCTCCCAGGCTCCCGGTGTGGTTACCTATATTATCATGGTTTCGCCGTTTCTCCCGTTTCTCCCAGGCTCCGGGTGTGGTTACCAATGCAAAGTTCAGAAGAGCGGATTTTTTGCTCAGTACTTAGAACATGTTAAAAGAAGGCGCGGAAAAAATATTTCATCCGTCTATGATCAATATTACAAAAGCTATGGGTTTCTTTAATTAGCCTTTTTCTCGACCTAAACCAGCATCTTCTCGACCTAAGTATTTGAAGATTCAAACAGCTGAATGCAGAATCACATGTAGATACCCATTTTACGTCGACCTAAACATCTTTGCATCGACCTAAGCATTTATACATTGACCTAAGCATCTATACATCGACCTAAGCATCTATACATCGACCTAAGCATCTATACATCGATCTGAGCATCTATACATCGACCTAAGCATCAATACATCGACCTGAGCGGGAGCGACCTCGACCTAAGCAGCTTGAAACACCTTTTAGATATACTAAGCCTAAGCCTGCGTATAATAGAAGCAAAAACTTAGATTTTCGAGTAAAACGGAAAAAAACAGGCAAAAAAATATGAAAATTTTTTTAATTTTTTTTTAAATTTCAAACGACTTTCCGCGCCTTTTTTCCTTTTTCTCCTTCATTGCTATGCTTCCTTCCGTTATTTCAGCCCATATTATTTATTTCTGACAAATTTGTAAGTCCTTGGATCGAGTCGTTTAATCGTCCCATGCAACACTCAAATCAAGAGTTGCCTGCAACTTTGCAAATATGGCTCAGATTTTCACCAAATTTTCTTTCCGCGCTTCGATTTATCATGTTTAATCATTTTGGCAAAAAAAATTTTGGCATTCCATATTCGTTTTGCACCTTTTCCGGAAGTACCATATTCTTAAGTTTAGCCCACGGTTTCGCCGTTCCCCCGTTTCTCCCAGGCTCCGGGTGTGGTTACCTATGCTTATCATGGTTTCGCCGTTTCTCCCGTTTCTCCTGGACTCCGGGTCTGGTTACCTATGCGTATCACGGTTTCGCCGTTTCTCCCGTTTCTCCCAGGCTCCGGGTGTTCTTACTTATGATTGTCATGGTCCAGGCTCCGTGTGTGGTTACCTATGCTTATCATGCTTTTCTTTTTTTCCTTATCTTTTTCATTAGTAGGATTTACGGGTTGGGCCCCACTTAAGCATGCACTAAAAATTTTCAGCTTAGCGCATGTTACAATAAAAGCTGATTTGAATAAAATTTTCAGTTCCTGGTATCCTTGTCAAAGTAAATATGTATGTACGTAGGTATATATCATCAGTAATTTAATTCTCTCCAAGTTGCGTGACAGTCTTTATTAACAGGTAGCCTAGTACACACATGAAAGTACATTTGCATAATCTGCTGAAAGCGTATGAACCTTTTCCTCCAATCTTGCTTGATAGACCAAGCGATTGAACGCCTTTCAAGGCTGAACCCGTGTCTTTAGTTGGAGGTGATGCTTTAACGACGCTTTTCGCTGCTGCTGGAGCGTCAGCAGGAGGAGCTGCTTCGCCTTCGGGCGGCGGAGGAACATCGGCCGGCGGCGCCTCAGCCAGGGCAGCATCTGGGGCTTTGGCTTCTTTTTTTGCCTCCACCACACATTGTTGTAGTAGCTGCAGTAAATCGAACTCGAGTGATCTTTAATTGTACCTGCAATGCTCCGATATTGAAAAGCAGAGCTGAATTCGTAATAAGCGACTGAAACGCTCCGTGTCTTAGTGTAAAATGTGCGTTTTAATCAAACTCCGCTTTAAAGTCGCCTAATTCTATTTCGTTAAACTTATGTAAGCTTGTTTTACACAGCCCGAACCTTCAAAAATGCAATTTCCGTACTGTGCAGAGTTCCTGGTCGTTGCAGCCGTCCCTGCTTAACCCGAGTGAGCACTCATATACTATGAGTTATTTTAGTCATCATTGTCTACAACGTGATGGATACTAAAGCCGTCGCATGCTGATTGGTTCAATTATTGATTCCTCTGAAACACCTTATTGTAAGAAAAAGTCTCGAAAATTTTGAATGGCAAGCATAAAATAATCGTCGTAATATGACCTGCTTTCGCCTTTGGCTGATAGTCTGTTTCTAAATTCTTGACTTTGTTTGCAAGGTGATTCGAAAGCAGTTCAGCCAATTGGCGTAAGGTCTTTCATCCACATGGCTATCGTTTATTGCACGTTATTTGGCTTTCTAACCTTGTGCTTTGGCACTTGGGTTAGTTTGGGCTCTTAGGAGCTCTGAGAGCATACACCGTAAAAAATAATCTGTTCGACGGACGCTAAAACTTAGCAATTAACTCTGCTGCCACTAAATGTTATAGTCTGTTTCATTTATCCGAGAGCTTTTTCAGTAAATGTTTTCGGAGGTTACCGTAACCCATTCTTTCTTATTTACTGTAAGTCGCTGGACCTCACTTTAGCTTCCTAGCAAAGAAGGGTTTTTCAATAAAATTTCTGCGGCATAATTTCTTTTCGCGTTCTATCAGATCAATCAACTCACAGATAAAAATCGCGCATTCAGCTATCCTTAGTCGACATTTTAAACACAATAGACTAAGATGTTAAGAAACGCCGCGAACTCCCACTTAGCGCAGTGGTAAAAACGTCCGCTTGTAGACACAGCAACCCGGGTTCGATTCCAGCCGATGGCTTTTTGTTTAACGCACTTACTGCAGTATGTCCCATCACTGATTAAATGTTAAATTAAATTTATATGGGCATATTAGTGCATTTAAAATGGAAGAATTCCAGCCACTCACCCTCATTGAGCTGATCTGCCGAAGTACAGTAATTCGTCTTGTTTAGCTTACTGTATCCCTTAAAGGAATTGACTGAAAAGCTCTCGAATAAATGAAACAGACTATAGTATTAGACCAGTGCTAAATATTTGCGTTGATCGAGTTTAGAAATTTTCACAATAAACGTTAACATGACAATAAACATTGGCGTTGATCCAAGTTAAAAAATAATGGGCTTTCCTGCATAGCATGCTAAATATTTGCGTTGATCCAAAGTAAACATGAAAATATGTTTGTACCTATAATGCTAAACTTTTCCGTTGTTTCAATTGAAAAATTACTGTAAAACCTGTAGTGAAGCAAACCTTTTGCGTTGACGAAATTCAATATTTTTTACATTATGCATTAGCCTTGGTAAGCTATTATGTGCTTACTCGCATTCGATTAACAGAAAACGTTACAGAATTAACATAAAATAGCGTGTGCCAGCGCATAGCTATAATAGCATAGTCAATTTATTGACCTAAAAATAAACATAAAAGATTGATCGGAAAATTAGCTCAGAGAATATACATGCACTAACAGCAACATGTTGTTTGGTGCAAATTGATAGCAAAACAAATAACATACCTACGTGATATGAGTAAATATTACAGCTAAGTTTAGTATAACTTCTATGCAATCAAATTCAAATTTACGAATCGGACAATCAAGACTGCTGTACAAAGTATGACAATGAATAGCCAAGCGTATGTCAGTTTGTCAAAATTTTGGATTACTTAGTAGTCTCCAGCACTTAGATCATTCAATCAAGTTCGGAATTCCTGTACAATCTTCTAACCTTTTATAAAACAAATAAAATCAGTTAGTCAACTAATTTAAATTAAACTGTCAGCAAAATTAATTTTATCCTTTTAGAATAACTGAAAGTCATTCTAGTTTCTACACATGTGAAGCAAAACCTAATAAATGTTCTATAACTGTGCTTATTTGTCAAATTCTAAATTTGAGAATATGTAGTTTTCATGATAGCTTAGATAAAAAATAGAAAACGAATGCAATATGACAACATGAAAGAAATTACCAAGAATCAATAAAAAGCATCAACTATGCTTATATCGACATGGAGCATTGGGGAGTTGATCAGTATTTCAGAATAAGCCCAGATTTATCACTATAATGTTATAACACGTGTATTTATACCAGCAATACAGTAATTATGCATAACAATGAAAGGATAAGTTTCCGACACCATTGCAATTCTGTAAATGTAGGGGTTCGCACTGCGCCTACTAAATAGACGCAGATACGAACCAGCCTGACATTTGCCTTCGGGACTTACTTAGGTACCTAATTCTGCTCTTAGCGCTGTTCCCAATCGCGTAGTCACAGAGCAACTTCGATTCTCTGGACCCTTGTAGACCTACGGCTTCGACACCATACGTGGGCAGCAAGAAAATTCTGGGGGGGGGGCGCAAGATTTTTTTGAAGGTCGAAAAATGGCCTTAAAAATGGTGGTATGGCGATAAAAACACCATTTTTCGAGCGTTTCCTCATCAAGCACTATCCATTGACATCAAAAAATTGCGAAAAAAACGAAAAAAAATTTCAAAAATTGAATTCTGGGGGGGGGTATTTTGATTTCTGGGGGGGGGTATTTTGGTTTCTGGGGGTGCATACCCCCCAAACCCCCCACGCCCAGGTGTGTTCGACACCCTCAGTCCTAATATTGCTGACTGCACTTTCGTCGGGAGTCTCAGCAGCTACGCCCTAGATCCTAAAAGTACCTGCCTAAAATCCCGGAATAGCCGCGAGGTCAGTTGACCTATCTCAACACAGCTCAAGTTGATTAATTAACTTGTTTTTCAAAGTTTACACTTGTCTTGAAATGTTTTTGGTTCCTAATGTACGTAGCACAATGAAGTTTGAAAACAACACCAACGAGCTCTAAGCTGATCAGTCATCATAAATAATTAAATAATATTTTTGGCCGAATTTTAGGGTTGAGAAAAGGATATTGAATTTTGAACGAAATAAATAATCAAAAAGTATTTACCCTTTCTATCCACCAAAATATCAGAAATCCTCGACGAAGGATGCCGGCCAACCTCACCCTCGATATATCAAATCCCTGGGTGGAGTTTCCTAATTTTATTCGACTATGTACACACGGCTATGAGCTGGGAAAACAACGAAATATCACTAAAGGATAAAAGAAGCCGAACGACGATTTCGTCAAAAACGCAACTAACTATCCCATCACGGGATTATTACAGTAAAACGAAACTTAAGACAAATTATCATTAAACTGAAATTCCTTTTTATCAATTCGAATATTCTAGAATACGATATGCGGTAACGTAGATAAGATAATTACTATTAGCATATACTTAATTATATTTTACCGGACAAGTATCTATAGTCTGTTTCATTTATCCGAGAGCTTTTTCAGTAAATGTTTTCGGAGGCTACAGTAAAAACCTTCTTTCTAATTTACTGTAGTTCGCTAGATCTCACTGTAGTTACGTAGCAGAGAAGGGTTTTCAATAACATTTTTGCGACATAATTTATTCTCGTCTTCCAGCAAATTATTCAACTTATAGATAAAAATCGCTCATATAGCGTATCCTTAGTTGACACTTTAAACACAATAGACTAAAATGTTAAGAAACGCCGCGAACTCCCTCATAGCTTAGTGGTAAAGCGTCTGCTTGTCGTGTCGAAGCAACTGGGTTCGATTCCACCCGATAGCTTTTTATTTAGCGCACTTACTGTAGTATGTCCTAGTAATGAATAAATGCCTAAATTAAATTTATATAGGCGGATTAGTGCATTAAAAATGGAAGAATGCCAGCCACTCGCCCCCATTGAGCTGATCTGCCGAACTACAGTAATTCGTCTTGTTTCGCTTACTGTAGCCCTTAAAAGAATTGACTAAAAGCTCTCGAATAAATGAAACAGACTATAATTGATTTTGAAATAAAAAATAGGGATTATATTGAGAACTGAAGGCATAGCCACGAGCTCACACATCGCGCAGATGGCTACTCGAAATTGGCTATGCTAACCGATACAGTACCATGCTGTTGTCGGAAGGCCTATGCGAACTAATGGAAAGAGTTTGCAACGTGTAACTCTCGTAGTTACAATTCGATGCCTGCAAATCACAGCGGCCAGAGAATAACAATATAATCAACAAATGTTTCGCAGCCAATGAATAAGTTAACGCCTGACTAACAGTTTCGGCAACGGGCTACTCCTAAACAGGTAAGCTCGTGTAAGGAGTCGTAAGTACTCTAGTCTGTTTCATTTATTCGAGAGCTTTATCAGTAAAGTTTTGAAGGCTCCCGTATGCCTAACTACTGTACATATAACTTCGTGCATAAATCCTAAGACTTTTCATCGACAGTAAGCCGAGGGTTACGATAATTACATATATATCAGATCAATGCTATAATCACAATCTGTCAGTTTTTTGTCGGAAATAGTCTTAACATTCATGACCGAAGGTGCGTGAAACATACTATAAAAGGTTTTAAACACTTTTTCGAGTGATCATAAGACTTAACAGTGCCGAGCCGACCATACGTGGGCAGCAAGAAAATTCTGGGGGGAGGGGTGCAAGATTTTTTGAAGATCAAAAAATGGCCTTAAAAATGGTGGCATGGCGAAAAAACACCATTTTTCGTCGTTTTCTCATCAAGCACTATCCATTGGCATCAAAAAGTTGCGAAAAAAACAGAAAAATTTTTCAAAAATCGAATTCTGGGGGGATATTTTGATTTCTGGGGGGGGTATTTTAGTTTCTGGGGGGTGCATACCCCCCAACCACCGCCTAGGTGAGGTGCCGTGCCGACACCCGCTGGCTACGGGGATGCGTAGCTCAGTTGGCAAGAGCAGTACTTCGGTCAATATGCCTCGGGTTTCGGGTCCCGGTCATAGCAATCTTTTACAGCACTTTAAGTCTATTTCACGAAAGTCTGTGCAGGGATCACAATTTTCAAATCAAAGTGAAATGATTACAACAGCGGTTTTAACTGGACCAACAATCACGACACTGATTGATTTATTCGAACAAGGTTTCCGTGAAATATGTAGACTTTAGAATGGCAACAACATAGACTATTCTGCTGACGTTTAGTTTTCCTTCCTTCGGCAAGTAATATTTCTCACATACTTATTTTGCAATAACAATTACTGTACTTAGCTACGTAGAAAACAGGCCAATTTTTTTTGTTTTGGCTCTATTTCTTCGTGAGAATGATCTTGGCATTCTTATAGCCGGTTCACATATGTATTAACATAGTCATATTGTAAGGGCATATGTATGCAGTCGTAGCATCTGAGGAAACGAAAGAAAGTTGCTTGGAGCCGGATTCTAAACGGTCACTGCCTAGGTACTAGGAGATGTGCCGGGGCCGCTCTTTTTGCCGGGGCCGGGGCCGGGAGCCTGGCCGGGGCCTGTACAAAACATATACCCTATACTTACTAAGCTATACCAAACATCCACATTATTTCTATACTGACCCAACATCTTAGTATTACTATTGTAAGCAATTACATATTGCTTTAATGAATTAAAGACTTAAAAATAAGCAGATAAAAGAGAAATAAACAAAAAATTAATAAATAATTGTGAATATAGCTGTTAGGCATAGAAAACAATAAGCTAAGCTGAACAGAATATGACTTTTCTATAGTATTTATGCTGATTCGATGAAAGAAATAGACGAGCAAAACAGTACAATACAAAAGATTACGATTACATTGCACGAGAAATAAGTAACCCAGAGATTAACTACACGCTTGAAAAACTTATCTCTAGAATATCAACAAAATCATAGGGGCGAAAAATGCTTGTACGACGAAAAATCATTTATCAAGATTAGGGAACATGCATAATCAAATTAAAATAATATTTAAAAAATTAATTGAAAACCACACAAAAATGAAGACATTTGCTCTATTATTTGGCGCACAGCGCCCGAAATTTAGTGAAAAATCGCATATATTAAAGCAAACGAATTCTATCTGGATGATAAAATAAGTTGCCGTACCCTAGCATTTTTTAAGGTACATAAGTACATACATCGATTTATCAAACAATTTTACAGACACTGGTGAAAGTCCCTTGCATTTTAAACTTTATTGTCTAAGATTATTGGTCAAAAATTGTTAATTGAGCTAAGCTATTCAAGAATGTATCGAATTGTTTCAATGCTCACTCAAATCTTGATTATTAGATTACCTGAAGCGAAACACAACAGTAGCCAAAGCTTAGTTTTAACGAAATTCAGCTTATTTTTGCGAATAAATAAATATTATGTTGCGTAATTCGGCAGAAAAAGATTAATTTTGTTCGATTTTCATTAATTTTTCATCGTTTTTTACAGGCCCCGGCGCCGGGGTCAGCCTGGCGCCGGCCCGGGGCCGGAGCCTGGCACATCTCTACTAGGTACCCACATTGGTACTCAATTTTTTTAAATACCAACAACCCACGGCTACAAACCACCTTCGCAACATAAGACGGCGCTCCGGACCACCGTTTTTCCCATTTTTGGTCTATTAATCAACCAAAATTTTGGTAATGGAAAAATTTTTTGGCTTAGTTGGCATTTGTGGAAAATTTTTGTTATGTTAAAAATGCATTTTAGAGAGGTAAAACTTCAAAAATTTTCGGCGCTTCGCGCCGAATTGATTTAATTCTTACTTGTTATTAATCTTTAAGCCGCGCCGCGCCAATAGTAGCATTTGTATCGACAATCTGGTCTGGAACTTCAATACGATTGAAAATCCTTATCTTCTGCACGGATTTGGTTAGTTTTTGTAATGCAAAAATGATTTTAGAGAACTAAAATTTTAAAATTTTCTGGCGCTACGCGCCATTTGATAAATTATAGTTTTAATTGTCAAAAACGACTTCAGAATTGGCTAAAATGCTTTACTGAAGGAAGGAAATTCAAGTTTCAACAGAAATAACGTTTACTGATCGTGATATTTCCTGTAGAGCGCGAAATTTTCATACAAACAGTGCATCAAACACCGCTATTGCATGTGTACATAGGATTTTCTACTTAAAAAACACTGATTTTCAATACAGGCGCTCTATTTTTAACGTTTTCAGATCTCCCAAAAAACGTGGAAAAGGGTCGGAAAAAAAGGAAAAAAATTTTGGGTCTGGTCTATAATGTTAACCAAATCGCTGGAAAAAAACGGTGCTCCGGACCACTCGGCCAGGCACCTGAAATCTGAAATTCTACCTATTTTTATAGATCAACAACAGTAAGAGAACGGAAGAGAAAGAAATTTAATTACTAATAAACCAAAGTGATAAAATATGGAATGACGAGTTACATAATAGATACAAATTAGTAGCGGGACTTGCAAGTCAATGTAATGTCAATGTTTATTGTACTTGTTTTATTGTACTTTTGGGCTAAACTTAAGAATATGGTACTTTCGGAAAATGTGCAAAACGAATACGGAATGCCAAAAATTTTTTAGCCAAAATGATAGAACATGATAAATTGAAGCGCGGAAAAACAATTTGGTGAAAATCTGAGCCATACTTGCAAAGTTTCAGGCAACTCTCGATTTAAGTGTTGTGTGGGACGATTAAACGACTCGATCCAAGGACTTACACATTTGTCAGAAATAAACAATATGGGCTGAAATAACGGAAGGAAGCATAGCAATGAAGGAGGAAAAAGAAAAAAGGCGCGGAAAGCTGTTTGAAATTTTGAAAAACTTAAAAAAATTTTCATATTTTTTTGCATGTTTTTTCGGTTTTACTCGATAAGATATACGAAAATCTAAGTTTTTGCCTCTATTACCTATACCCAGGCTTAGGCTTAGTATATCTAAAAGGTGTTTCAAGCTGCTTAGGTCGAGGTCGCTCCCGCTCAGGTCGATGTATTGATGCTTAGGTCGATGTATAGATGCTCTGATTGATGTATATAATATGCTTAGGTCGATGTATCGATGCTTAGGTCGATGTATAGATGCTTAGGTCGATGTATAGATGCTTAGGTCGATGCATAGATGCTTAGGTCGACGTAAATAGGGTATCTACATGTGATTCTGCATTCAGCTGTTTGAATCTTCAATTACTTAGGTCGAGAAGAGGCTATTTAAAGAAACCCATAGCTTTTTTAATATTGATCATAGACGGATGAAATTTTTTTCCGCGCTTTCTATCAACATGTTCTAAGCACTGAGCAAAAAATCCGCTCTTCTGAAGTTTATTCGTTAGTATTATGAAAGTACCATATTCTTAAGTTACTCCGTACTTTTGAGCTTTCTGATCGTCTTATTCATTCGTTTGATGCGTGTACTTGGATCCTCGATCAATCCGTCTCACATAATAAGCAAAATGCGAAAACAAAAAATGACAAAATCTCAGACAAACTTTAAAACTTTTTTGGGACAAAATTACCTCAAAAACTGATATAAACGCTAAAATAGCATTTAAGCTACATTGTGCCACAGTTTCTGATCGATTTCTAGCACTTTCGTAGAAAATTTTTAAATTTTATCAACTTTTGGCCTTCATTTAGTCTCATTGGGTGGTCTAGACACACCCGGACCCCAACATGCATGCATGGTCTACACTGTTGGATGGAGAGCAGCCAAATTCTGGAGGCCCGATGGGACAAAACCTAGCTCCAAGAATTCAATTCCGGGTTCTATCGATTTTTTTGGGGAGGAGGTGTCTTTCAGATTCTGGAGGGTCCAGACAGACCCTTTTTGGGAGGTTCCAAGTTCAGACCCCCAGACGCCCCATCTCCCGCGCCCATGTGTAGCCTAATCCCAATCCTGCGCCCATGTGAGCTCTTAACCATGAAACTGATCGCATTAGCGTTTTAAAGTTTGAGATTTTATTTGTTTCCGTATTTCGCCTATTATATAAGACGGATTGATCATAGTACACGCATGAAACAAATGAACAGGATGGTAAGAAAGATTAAAAGTGCAATAAAACCCATTTACTATACTTACTGTTGTTGATCTATAAAATTGGGTAGAATTTCAGAATTCAAATGCCTGGCCGAGTGGTCCGGAGCGCCGTCTTATAATGCGAAGGTGGTTTGCAGCCGTGGGTTCGATCCCCGAAACAGCAAGTTATTCTCGGAAAATTTTTTAAAAGGAAAAACGTTGGTACCTAACGCAGCCTTAGGTACCAACGTTGGTTGGTACAACGTTGGTACCTAAGCAGTGTCGTTGAATCTTCACTACTGTTACTGCTGCTGCTTGCGCCGCATTCTGCATGTTCATCAGCCTAAGTGCTTGGGAGCTTCCACGTATTGAATCCAATTTCTCGCAAGTTTTGCTTAAAAATAAGAGCTTCTGAAGATTTTCTGGCTTCAATCGAATTCTTGAACCATTAGCTAAATCACGAGCTGACTTAAATTCGCGTTTGCTGGACACAGATTTAATAGGTGGGCTGGGCTGAGGTATTTTTTGAGAGCTAACTTATAGAAGCGAGCATACATGATCATGGGGGGTTTGGGGGGTTTAAACCCTCCCAAAATTTTCACCCCCCAGAATTCACACTTTTTAGAAAAATCATAGGAAGTGTCTAGATTTAAGCGTTTTAAGCGTTCAAATGGCTCAAAATTGTCAAATTTTTGGCGCTTCGCGCCAAATTGGCATTAAATAGTCACTTTTTGACTATATTTTGGTCAATTTCATGCAATTTTTCGAAAATGTTTTCGTGTTATTATGTGCTAGAAAGAAAGAGCATCATCAGGAAGGCTTAAAAATCGTGTTCTCAACGCATATCAGGCGTTTTAACGGTAAAAAGGCAATTCAAAAAATTTTCTTGATTTCACCACCCCTGGAAGCAAATAGGAATGATGGCACACAGTCAATGCCCTAACAGAGCATAAAGTTTCCAAGCAAGTTAAAATAAGAAACAAAGACTTTGAATATAAATGAGAAAGCTCCAATGAAAAACAGAAGTAATAATCGTTATTAACAAAACCAGAAACAGAAGTAGCGGAATCACAGAGATGTAGCGATTGGACGGAATAGGTATTGGACGTAATAAATGAGACATATATGTATAGTTTATCAGATCGAACGCAATTCTGCAGCGCAGTTTACATTCGCCTATAATTAACTTCCGTCCTAATAACTATCATACAAGAAACGCGTTTTAAAGCTGGCGGTTCCCATTCAATTAAACGTAAAAGTGTTGTTTGTAAAAATAGTTTTTGAAAAGGTACAATTATGACCTAGAAATAGAACGTATTTGTCAACTCTAAATCTTTTAGCCACTAGCTACGAATAAATGAGATAAAAGTAGCATTTGGTTTGATGCAGATTGTCCTGAACATTTATCCAGTAAAAGCTCATTTATACACAGTAGCAAAGATATAACAAGGACTAAGTATACATATGGTCGAATGAGTACAGTTCTCAAAATTAACACTTGCTCATTGATAAATAACTGGCAGTCACATCCTGTACAAAATACGAATTACACTAAATTTTCCCCGGCCCCGGCCATGTTCTGACCTTGCCCCGGCCGGGGCCGGGGATGCTGAAAAATGGACGGGGCTAGCCAGGGCCGGGGCCCCAGTCGATCACTATTGTCTGTGTCAGGTCATGCTTGTGGCTTGTGGCAGAGATAGGTTGGAGTGAAATAGGTCGCAGAATTTATACAGAGCTTATTTTTACACGTAACTCTATTCGTAACAATCGTTTATGTTCTGATGATTTTTACCAGTTTTATGGACATTCGCATGCTAGCAATGCATTTGGAGATGAGATTCATTTAAATAAATTTCGGCCATGTCTAAAATTTTATTGTTTTGCTACTAGATTAACTAGGATTCGGATCGGAACCATTTTTGGAGTTGTTAGAAATTCTCCAAACGGTAAGACATTTAAGAAAAATTACAAAAGGTGATTTAAGTAAAATTTTGAGAATAGGTACTTTCAGAATCGGGACCTATCCTTTGTACATGCAATAGTAAAATATAGCAGCGAGCAACGTATTGTAGGTGACAACCGTCATGTGACTCAGAATTCGTTTTCCGTGTATGAAGCGCGAACATAAACAATGAGGTAAAATGTGACCTGACCGGACGACTCATTTAGAATTCGTTTTATGGTTAAATGCGCGCATAAAAGTGAGGCGAAATTTGACGAAATCTGACGATTTCTAACGAATTTCTAACTGCTTGTTGCTTCTTCGTTATTGGATCAGATCAAGTTTGTGCCCTGCAGAAAAAACGAATTATACATGAGAGCCGTGCGATCAGATCGAATTTTTGCCTTATTTTTCTGTAAGCACTGCACAAAAAACAAATTCTAAATAAATCGGGCGGCCGCTGTCATCTACCGTACAATGCTCGTTCACTATGCCTCAGTGCTTCATGTACAAAACAAAAGATAGGTCACTGATACTAGAAGTGTGCCAATTTTTAATGGGTGGTGGGGTAATCGTGAAGCCATTGCTGATGATTCTGTTTTGTTCGCAATTTAGGTGTGCTAATTTCGCATAATGTAAAATTCAAGGAGCATTATAGTTGTATAATCAAAAAAGCTTTCTTGAGATCTATCTTGATTAGAAAATCTGCTTTTCGCGTGATAAAAATAATCTTGATAAGGCCTTCACTGTTTACGTTAGATGCTTTTCGCGTGATAAAAATCATCTTGATAAGACCTTCACTGTTTACGTTAGACCGGTCCTCGAAGGCTTGAGGCAGTTCAGCATAAGTTTACTAAATACATAGTTGGATATCAAAACCTCTTTCTTGTGAGGAACGCCTTAAACAACTTAACTTGTGTCGATTAGAATTACGTCGCCTGCATACTTGCTTATGTATGATGTATCAAATTATTAGTCAAAAATCTTGTCTTTGCATGACCGATTTTTTTGTGCTTATAAAAATACTACTCGCTGCACAAATCGCTTTAAGCTAGTTGTTACTCTTGTTCGCTCTAATTAAAAAAATTAGTTTTTTTATATACTACTCGCTGCACAAATCGCTTTAAATTAGTTGTTCTTCTTGTTCGCTCTAATTTACGGAAATTCGTTTTTTTGTAATTATATCTGTTCGGAATCACCTACCTGATTTTGTAGTTCCTTCCACTAACTTAAATATATTTAAATCTAGATTAATTGACGTCGACTTGTCTAAATTTATTAGAGGGCAACTTAAATCGTCATTTTTATGACTCGCTTGTCACCTTTTGCGTATTTTTTTACTTTATTGACCGTGCGTTTTTACTATTCTGTTGCATCGTCCGTTATTGTCGCGTTTTAGCAATAAAGTTTTTCAGTTCAGTTCAGTTTTAGTAAATAACGCTCTTTTCTGAGTAGAGTAGTGTCATTATGGAATAAATTACCTAACGATATTATCTGTTCTTCGGTAAATGTTTTTCAGACAAAGGTTAAAACTTTCCCACTAGCAGAAAATTTTTCCCCTGCAAGAATCGAAAAGGTTTGTTTCTGTTTGATTGGTTTGTTTGTTTATTAGATTAAATTAATTAACTAAATTTATTTTAATTCAAATGTTTCACGGACTTTGTAATTTGTATTCATATTTGTATTTAAATCTAGGGTGTTCGTAGATAAGTGAATTGATATTAGTGATAACTTGTGCTCTGTCGTATTTATGCTTGATTGTATTTCATCTGTTTCACGGACTTCGTAATTAAATATTCATTCATTCATTCAATTGCCTTTGTGTCCATGACTTAGCTAGCTATTGACTTAGCTGGCTATTCTAATCTGTATTTAAACTCTTTCGCGACTGTACATTGTTTTAGTATTATGTAGGCATATTTTCGCTGACGCAATTTAACTTTCTTCTATCTTCTATAATTAGTTGAGTATATGAAAATATCTGTAATAAAAATGCATGTACTTACTTAATATTAGATCTATAAGGTCGTGGTCGACAGGAAGGGGTGTGGGTTAAGATCAAATCACTGAAATTCAAATCACTCAGTGTTTAGGCCTTCTGCCTGTCAAATGAGGAAAATGGTCGACCGCACTTCAGAACATTTTTAGTCCATTTCGATCGCATAATATCGCTTTTAATATTAAAAATATAGAAATTTTCCAATTTGGCGTAAATTTTGATTTTTAAGGCCATTTTGGCATGATTTTGGACGCTTTTTGAGTAAACAAACAGTACTCGTACATAAAATTATTAATGTGAATTTTGATGTTATTTGATATTACTCAGAAACGGTGCAGAAAATTTTTAGTCAGCATACAATCGCCGGACAATAGCTGTCCCCACACATGGTCTTTGGGGTTTTGGGGGTTTACACTTTCCACATGAGATTTTGGTGGATGCCCAAAAATTGAACGACTTCTAGAATTGACTTTTTGACATTTTTTTGGATTTTTGTCAATTTTACACCACACAGATCCCCATAATTTGGTCGCTGCCCTTACATGATAGCACCCCTCTCAACTCCCTTTGTGCAAAAATGTACTTGCCTATTTCCGTCTCTTTAGTTTTTTCTATTGCTTTTGACGCTTTGTTACTGGCTAACTTGGCTTCTGTTTTTCAATATCTAGTCAAGTACACGTCAACATTTAGCTTACCCAGTATATATAGCCTGCAGATGACCATACTCGCTCCTTAATATTCAGTAATAAATTTAGTAGGTGGGTATTTGCTAAAAAAAATAATAATTTGGGTTTCGGACCGGATTTTATCATTATTCTGAATTGTTTGCTCGTATAAAACTGAAGTTTAGGTGCAAGATGGTAAGTGCTCAAAAAACTAGCAAAGAAAAATGCTCCGATGGAACAAAAAAAGGTAAATATACTTGAATTTCTTCATTGTTAAAGATTTAAGAGGAGGGGACTAGGGAAAATTTCCCTATATGCGCAGAAGCCATAGGAATGTGCTAAACAGTTAGACTTCCCCTAAACAACGCAAAAATCGAAGTATATTCTGTGGCCTGTGAAAAATGAGGGTGTAGTCACAAAACGTTCTCAAGTGTTTCGCAAAAGAGCATTGAAGACACTTCCATGACTATTAATTAATCAATGTATTATTTATTTGATGAAATCTTGACCTTCCACAATGCTCTAGCGTAAAAGATAATAGTGTAAACTTTACACCTACATGGCCAACTCAATAGTCCTCATGAAGAACCACAAAAAATTTCTTTAAATCTTTCAAAATAAAGTAATCAAAATAGTCGCCATCGTAATCGAAATTACTACGGAAAATCTGCAGAAACGCGCATAGGCCGCAGAATATACTTCGATTTTTGCGTTGTTTAGGGGAAGTCTAACTGTTTAGCACATTCCTATGGCTTCTGCGCATATAGGTAAATTTTCCCTAGTCCCCTCCTTTAACATCCTTAAGATGAAGAAATTCAAGTATATTTACCTTTTTTGTTCCATCGGAGCATTTTTCTTTGCTAGTTCCCTTTATTTAATATTTTAGGCCATATATCCATAGGTGGGCAGCGCCAAAATTCTGTGGAGGGTGCAAGTAGCTGAAGAAATTTCTTTTTTCGTCTCGAACCCTTTACACTAAAATGATCACAGATCGAGAAATATTGCATTAAAAGAGAAAAAAATTTTACCGTTTGAGATATTGTAGCCCTCTACATTATAAAACCAATTGGACTGCACAGAAACCAAAATTGAGTTAGATAAGCTTCAGGACACGCTTACAGTGAAAAACCCGTATACTTTACACTTTTGTGCAACAACCATTGAGTGTAAAGAAATTTTAAGGTCAGATTCGTTACTACAACTCGAGGGCAACATTTAAAAAAATTGGCCCTCCGCAAATTGTTTGATACCCAAAGCTCTGGGCGGAAAAGTGCTTCTCAGCGTAAACTTTACACTTGTGCTAATAACGCAATATTGGGTGTATAGAAACAAAATAAACTAGGATCTGTAACGCTAAGGTCAGGGCACATTTTAAGCATAATTAGCATGTTCCGCCTACTTAGCGGAGTAGCTGAAGAAATTTAGTTTATTGTCTCGAACCCTTTACACTAAAACGATCACAGACCGAGAAATATTGCGTTGGAAGAGAAAAAAATTTCATATTTTGAGATATTGTAACCCTCTACTTTAAAAACCCAATTGGACTGCTCAGAAACCAAAATTGAGATATAATAGCCTTAGGACACGCCAAGAGTAAAAAAACCCGGATACTTTACACTTTTATGCAACAACCATTGAGTGTAAAGAAATTTCAATGTCACATTTGTAATCTTCAACTCGGGGGCAACATTTTCAAAGCTGAAATTGGCCCTCCGCAAATTGTTTGATACCCAAAGCTCTGGGCGGAAAAGTGCTTCTCGGTGTAAACTTTACACTTGTGCTAATAACGCAATATTAAGTGCATAGAAACAAAATAAACTAGAATCTGTAACGCTAAGGTCAGAGCACATTTTAAGCATAATTAGCATGTTCCGCCTACTTAGCGGATTAGCTTAAGAAATTTCGTTTTTCGTCTCGAAACCTTTACACTAAAACGATCACAGATCAAGAAATATTGCGTTAAATGAGAAAAAAATTTGTCCTTGAGATATTGTAAACCTCTACATTATTAAGCCAGTTGGACTGCACAGAAACCAAAATTGAGTTAGATAAGCTGAAAACACGCAAGGAGGAAAAAACCCGTATACTTTACATTTTTGTGCAACAACCATTGAGTGTAAAGAAATTGTAAGGTCATATCCGTAATCAACAGCTTGGGGGCAACATTTAAAAAAATTGGCCCTCCGCAAATTATTTGATTTTTGCTTTACACTTTACACACTCATTGCTAATTCGGCATTGAGTGTAAACAAAAGAAAAAATGGTACATCGAGTTTTTTAATTATCTATCGTTTAAAAAAAACCGCAGTTCCCAGGTGTGTGCCGTTGTTGCTGTGAGGGTGGTCACTAAATTCGCACTCGCTGTGATAAATATAAGAAAAAAGGTGGACAAGTATATTATAGGTAGCGGTATTCAGTAGTTTTTAGAATTTTCGGTATTCAGTAGTTTTTATTATTTCTCTAAAAAGCTGAAATCAGATATGAAAAATATAAAATTCGCTAGGCTTCAAGTCAGAAAGAGGGGTTTCGATTCGATCAAACATTGTCGTGAGGATATGCACCCCCAGAAGGCCGAATACCATTTCCTCCGGAAACCAAAATACCCCCTCAGAATTCAATTTTTGAAGTTTTTGTTTTTTCGTAATGTTTTGATGCCAATGGATAGTGTTCGATGAGAAACGTTGAAAAATTGTGTTATTTCGTCATACCACCATTTTTAATGTTATTTCGTCTTACCACCCCCCCAGAATTTTGGTGCTGCCCTTTTATGGTTTCGTTAAATGGATTTTATTTAAGTATCTTTTTATCAAGTGATTTTGCTGGAAACAGTGTACTGCCTATTTAATTAATTACCATCAAATATTTTTAATGCTCATCCTGGCTTCGCATCGTACAACATTTATGACTGCAAGCCTTTCCTATTTGCAAAGCGACAACAATAAGTTGAAAATAATAGATATGCCATACGTTTTGGATACCGTGCCATTTTAGTATCCTTTCTTGCCTAAACGCTGAGCAAAGAATATTAAAATCATAAGAATCTTCAGCGCATCTTGCTAAATCAGTCATTTTTTCTCTAGAGGAGGGAAGGGATCTTTCGATTTCGATAAAAATGCTTTTATTCAAAAAGTAAAACGCAATGTGGTAGAACTTAATCAATTTAGTGTTTTTTTAAATAAAAAAAAATTTCTCAGCGCGTTTTTCGTTAGGCTTTTTTATAGTTCTTTCTAGAAAATACATCAATATTTAAATTGGCGATTTTTCGAAATTATAGAATTTTTAAAATTTGTAGACTCGAAATATTTTTACGTCAATACCATTATTTGCATTCGTTTGTTACGTATTTTATTACATCCACTGTTGCCCATACTCGAACCTGTTCGCGGATTAGGGAGGAATCATACTTTTTCAAGCCTTTTTATGTGTTTTTGTCGTTTTTGATCACTATTAAGGACATATCTTCCGCTCCCTCTTCAGATTTTTGCCCTCCTAGAAAAAACATAAGCCATACATACGGTGTGATATTGTATGTTTTTTCTATTGTACGTAGTTTTTCCTCTTTATAGCCATTGGTTCCATTATTTAAGTTTCATCTAGGTTGGTAGGTTTGGCTGACTGACTGGTCCCTTGAAACTTTGTTAAAAAAGAAATTAAAAATATGAAATTATAAAATTTGAATAGATGTAAAATGCTTAGAAATTTTATTCAAAATCGAATTATTTCGCTTCATTGATACTTCGTATAATTATGTCAAAACTATAAGTACGTCAAGAAACTCAATTTTAAATGTTTGTCTCAATCGGAAGATAATTGTTCGATTTCTAAGATTATGTGCTAGGTATAATCTTATTTGATTTTTTGCATATCACGTGATTGTTCGATCCATATCATAATTTATTTCCGGTATTCATGTTCTCTTATTCTAATTTCCAAAAATTTTTTTGTGGGGTTACGTTCGTCTGCTCTTTTTTCGCTTTCTTCAATCTTTTATTCGGCCTATCCGTAGCATACCGGAAGAAATCTTCGAAGTGTTTATACTTGGTAATCCCGAACACACTTAAATGTGCCTTACCTCGACGGTTTAGACAAACAGGCACTGGCAGGCGATTTTGAACTTTTGTAACATTCGCTACATCTTTTCTGACGAAATTATGACCTTACTTTATCGAAGATCTTTCTGCCATGGATTGTTGATTCTTAAAGACATAAAATATAATCAAAATGATCTTAAAAGCCAAAATCGGAACGGAATGATTGAATTCTGTTTTTTGTTACAAATGGCATGAAGCAATACGGTTTAAAAAATGATAAAAATGTTGTCTTACTACACAATAGCATTTTTTATACAGGATATTTTGACCGTTTCATTCGGTTGACTTGCTAAATAGACATGGACGCAAGATTTAATTGTCTTGGTCTTTGGAATTACAATCCTGATGATCCTAGTCCGAGATAGGATTTGAGTAGAACTAACTATATCTTTTTTGAGGACTCACTGTTAAGACAAGCAATTACATACATTTGGCGCTCGAAATAAATAGAAGATTTGCTTTAACATTTCGATCTAATGTAACCAAAAGTATAAATTATTTCTTCTATACTAAATATTGCAGGCTTTTTTTAGAGAAGTGTGATTATTCTTTGCGCTTTTTATTTAGCGTATATGATACGATTATTTGCCATTTAATAATTTATTTACGACACTAACTTCTGCGATCCTCGTGACTTATGCCTATACTATTTGCGTTCATGGGAGCGATCTTTGGTTTATTTCTGTCTTGTTCATCTAGCTTAATTCACACCTGCAAAAAGTTGCATAATATAATAATGCTATCGTTCTGCTAACTAGTTTTTATTTAAGTGGTTTTGCTACCTAAAATGCATGCGTTTTAGGTCAGTGACGTCAGACTCTTTAATCACTGTGATATATTCGCTATGGACTAGGCTTACGTTTTTGTTCTGATATTGTATGCATGCGACTATTTCCCTTCACTCTAAGATCTTAAAACAGCTTTGCTTTTATACCTGAGTACTTTTGAGACCGGAAAACGTTGACGCACTATATTATTTAAGCTATAATCTCTTCGTGTAAAAGTAATGGTACGATTGTAGCAAGCGTACAAGAATTAAATTTTTTCAATATGTGCACGTTTTTGCCAAGCCAATGCTTATTTCTCGACTTTCTTCCTTTGTCATAGTTGTTTTCTTATTTCCAAGTAAGCGGTACTTGTGTATCTTATAGCAAATTTTAATTGTGCGGGTAGTTTCTTTTACATCATGCAGTAAGGATTTAGCCCTAGCAGTACGAGATTTTTTGACGAAAATTATTGTATAGTGTTCTTAAAATATGAAACAGCAATTAATGGGTACTGCTTTAAATTTGATTGAAAAGTTCGTTTTTATAGAAGGTATTGCTTTTGTTTTTTTATTTTAGCAAAAAACGTTATATACTATATTATTTCATAGCCAGTGATTTTATTACCTTGCGATAATCAGTTCGAAAGAAATAAATGACCTGACGCTCTCGTTTCGATGCAAACATAGTGTTATTTGTTAAAAGAGTAAGTTTCGATTATAAGCAAGATGTCGGATGAACTGCCGAAATCCATTGACGAGCATCGTTTATCAATGTCACTCGCAGCTCCGTTAGCAAGGGAAATCGGGCGCGAAGGATCATTCGTTTCACCGAAATTCTATGTTGGCAAAAGCATAGCTGTGTTTTCTAGTGGTGGAGATAGCCAAGGCATGTTGTTATTATTACATGTACGGGAGGATTTGAATCCACACCCATAGTCATACATATAACGGCTCGAAATTCGGGGGTCCCGGTCCCGGCCCTTTTTAGGGGCGGGGGGGGTAAGTGACCGCCAAATTTTGGCCGAAAAACGCCTAAAAACGACCAAAAATTCATTTTTTTCAAAAATGGGGGGTCAAATCTTTTCTGGCTTTGGGTGGATGGGGGACGTGGGGGATCCCCCTCTTACATATATGCCTATAGTCAACCGTCCCATATTCCCCAAAAGTTATGGTTTTTTCACTTCTCCGGATTTTCGCATACCGAAAAAGGACAGATACGGTGAGCATGCTTTTTAAAATCTGGTATAGCTTTTAAAATACAACCTCGTCTGTTTTGTGTGCAAACTGCGCTTTTGAAACACCTTGACCGTGCATGTTCTAGGGGGTTGGGGGTATCACCCGCCCCTGAAAGTTTTTCAGCCCCCTCCATAAATCCCCCCAATCAGAAATCGCGATTTTCCAAAAAATCGAAAAAAGGTGCTGTCTTAAGCGTTTTTAGCATGCTTTTGAAATTGATCCGAAGAAAATGAATATAATAAATAAGCCGAGTCTCATTAGTGAGAAGGACGCAAATTCTATGAGAGCAATAAAGTGCGTCATCGTTTAAATTTATTACTCAATTTTTTACGTGGCTTCATTTCGCGGGTTACGTTTCGATCGCATAACTCGATCTGGCTAAATCTACTTCACTGCGCATAAAGCTAGTCACTTATAAGATGGCATGCTCATACTGGACACCGAAATTACATCTTAAGCATTAGGAGTATCGATCTGCATTTACTAAGTGTAAAAAACTAGTCTGGCTCGGCGTAATCGCTCCAGGGAATGTCCGCGTAATGAGATTTTTCTTGACGTAGGGTAAGTGCTCTGAATAAAAATTGAAAATTACATACCTAATCAAATAAGCACATTTTTATCATCTATTTCTTTAATCAATTAAGCAAGTTTGCGAAAAAGGTGGCAGTTTTCAAAAAAAAGTTTTGTCTATTTTTCTATTTTTTATTTTTTAATTTTTTTACTTATCCATTTTTTCTATTTTTTATTTATACCATCTATTTATCCTCGATTTTTTCAATTTTCCAATTTTCCATTTTTAATTCTTTATATTTAGTTCTATTTTTGTTTATTTTTTAATAAAAAGTAGCTTTTAGAATGCATTATTCTATTGATACATGAGATGCAAAATTCTAAAGAAATTAGAAAATCACACAACCAAATATTAAATGGGACATAATAATGCGTTGAGCAAATATCAAGAATATTAAAACGCGTGAAAAGCGTGAACGGTTTAAAAGTTACGGTCACTTTTGACATTAATCGAATAGGCAGCATATATGTTATCGGGATCGCATTAAAGGAGAGACGGGCTTTGGGGTTGATGGCCGTCCCTTCCTCCTTCTCCGCTAGGCCGACGATTCTTTTTGAAAGATACGATAATCCGTGGAAGGCTGCATAAATCGCTTCTATTGACAGAAAATTTTTAAATTTTCGGCGTTTCGCGCCATATGTGAAGTATTTTTTGTAATTTTGCCTCAAGCTTGACCAGAAATGACGCCTTCAAGAGCCGATTAAGAGAGGAGGAATTTTCAGGAGGATTCTAATTTTTTTGATTTCAAGGAACAGGATGTGCTGAAAAACATCAAAAAATGCGATTTTTGCCAGCTATTCCGACGTAGTTTTTGGAATTTAACCCGATTTCTCCTTAGGCGAGTTCTTGGTACGGACCTGTGTATTGTAATGATAAATATCTCAATGTCGAATTTAATTGATCTTCTGTTTTTGACGAATTGCTGTACTTTTAAGATTGGGGATTCCAGCTAAAAAATTTGAATACGCGATTCTCGAGTCGACCCAGAAAATTTTATAACTTAAAGGACTATTTATACTTTTTTCCTGATTTTAGTTGAATAGTGCATAAAAAATTGTCTTTTAAGTTTTGAGTTCCTAAATTTCTTGTCTTCAGTCGATGATTGAATTTCCCATAGGTTTTTAATGAAAAATTGTGTCTACGAATTTTGATTTTCGAATGATTTCATTGCTATTGCTCTATATACCGCCTGAAAATATCAGCCATTTCATGCATATATGCATGTAACGGCTCATTTCGGAGGGGAGGGGGTGAATGACCTCGATTTTGGCCAAAAATGGCCAAAATTCAATTTTTCAAAAAATCGAAAATTCTCTGGCTTTGGGGAAAATGAGGGGTGGGGCTCTCTTTTGAATCTCAAGCATTTATAGCTTCTAAATTCTACGCCTTGTTTAGGCATGAACTCGGCCATCAGAGCAGTTATACGAATGGGCATATACCTAGGTTGCAAAGTTTACGTCATACACGAAGGTTATCAAGGTAGGTTCACCTGCTCCTGCTTACGGAACTGCTATTGCTGCAGCGCTGCTACAGTATATGTCGGCCGATTCCTTATTTATGGGAAAATGAATTATTAATGATTTTAATTTAATTCAGAAATTTAACAAAATTAAAATTTTCTGTAATTTTTGAAATTATAATTAATAATTCGTTAAAATTGGATTCTAGTTTTTCTCAGTTTCATGTATGCATATTAGATGTTTCTATAGCTACCCCCTTTATGATATCGTAGCTAAGTATGCTCTTAGATAATATTATAATTTTAGCATTACGTACATACGAGTGTATGAAATCGTAATAGAAACATGATACTAGGCTTAAAGCACAATATTTGTACTCTAATTTAAAAGACTGGAGCGTTGGGCTCAATGATAACTGTATTGCGTACTGTACATGGGTTATAAAGTTTAAAGTCCAGCTTCAACTTCAAGAGCTTCCGACCAAGATCGTATTACTAGTAGTCTTTTTATTTATTTTGATTTATTTAAATCATATTTATTTAAAACATCGATTAATTAGTAAAGTATGCATTTATAATTTTATATTTCATTTATATTTTTTATTTTCTATTTGTTCAGAAACAAAAGGAATCAGATTTAAATTGACCGCTAAAGTCGGCTTTGTCTAAAAGTCAAAACAATCGGCGTGACTTGTTATCTTTTGAAAGTTATAAGTTGTTAGTGAAATTTAGAATCATAAATTTTTTATTTCAGCAATTCACGAGAGTTGACTTTCGAAATAACAAAACGCAAAACTAGACCTCTTAATCTTTTTTGTTTTAAACTTATTAGGAATACTGGCAATAGTTGCTAATTTTGACTTGTGCACAGTACCTCAATCAAAAATAAAAACAATCAAATTCAATTGAAATCAGCATTAGATAATATTTTCGTTACATTAAATGAGTTATCATACATGATAATCCTATGTGACATGATAATATCCTGAATTATTTTCTACCGGTCATCATGCAGCTTGTTTTTCTGCTAATTTTCTTTACGTACAATTGCTTACTTTAATTATTTCCACTGCTATATTGATTGATGTCACTTTTTTGTAACAAAGAAATAAGAATACGTCGCAAACACCACTTGGTTAATTGCAAATGCCTGTTCTTATTTTTACGTCATCAAATATTCTGACTTACATCTTCAGTTTGACTGGGCGGGACGACCTAGCTGGAAAATGGCATATTAGACAAGCAATAAAATTCATAAATTGAGAGATTTAACACAATAAGATTCAGGTCAATATTCTGAATAGAGAGAATATGTATAGAGAGAATATATTATATTAAATGAGTTATCATATATACATTATAATCCAAAGTGACATGATAATATCCTTAATTATTTTAAAAACTGAGAAAATTATAGCTAAAAGCACCGGAAAATAACAATATTTTTGGAATTTCGATTCTTCGGTGCTTTTAGCTAGAATGCTAGCATTTTTCCATAACAAATCAATTTTTGAAAAGTTTTCATAGCTTTGAGTCTTGATGTTCAGCCTACTCGTCGTGTAGCATCCACAGCGTGTGTTTGCTACGGTAAGATACAGGAATTTAGATTACTTCGAAGACACTTGTCATTATCGTTGTAACAACAAGGAAGAATATTTTTTGTTTCATTTATGAGTTATAGCGTAAGTGAGTGGCTCTTCTAACTAATAGAAAGTTGGTTTTTCCCAATCAAATTCCACAAATTGCACAAAAACTCCTAGGTATAATCCGTCGCAAATAATTTGCTCGTTGGAGTCTTGAAAGAAGGGGGATAAGAGGATTATTCAGTGGCTTAGCTTCAAATCAGAGATTATTTATTGGCACTTTTGCTCAAACAATATACTTGGCATGCGATTTTAGTCTAAGCAGCATTAAGAGGCGCAACGTGATCTGAAATATTAAACATTATGCGCTTGCATTGCATACCTTGAAACAATGCAAGATTCGTTAGGGCACACCAAGATAAGGCGGATTTAATCATGACTATTTTTCCGATCTCTATCTCAAAAAACCTTGTTTAATTGTTTTCTTATCATATATTGTCTCTCAAGGAAAAGCTGATAGTCGCTGTCCTGCGGAATCTTTAGCAAATAGCAATACTTCTGGAATATCGATTTTTCGGTGCTTTTAGCTAGAATGCTACATTTCTTGCTCAGATGACTTCCGTGTTTAACCGCGCATCCCTACATCCCCGACCGAGATGGATTTGAGTTTTTCGAACTAGAATATAAAATTATAATAAAATTAGTGTTTACGACTGTATTTTAAATATCCGCAATGAAATTTGATGCACTAGGAAGGTCTTCTTTTGCAAACGACACGAACGAAGAAACAGTGTTTGATCGGTCTTATTATGACAATAGCTGTAAAAAGTTGACTCAAAAACTGAGAAAATACGCGAATACACTAAAGAATTATAAATTCTCACAATACTTTAACACCTCTCTGTGCAACAGTTGAGGCTCGATCTTACACGATTTGGCATGTTTACAATCTTTTAACAAGCTGACTCAAAAAGTGAGAAAATACGCGAATACATTGATGAATTATAAATTCTCACATACTTTAACACCTCTCTGTGCAACAGTTGAGGCTCAATCTCACACGATTTGACATGTTTACAATCTTTTAACAAGCTAACACGTGTCCGTCATTTGAGTAATCTTTTCTTTGCTTTCACTTCCTTTTTATATTCTTTTTCTATTCACAAAAGAGGTTGATATCCTTTTTGACGTTGTGGTTAATAGTCCACGCACGTAATCGCAGCGCAGCTAGTGATTGCTGACAAAGGCCAGTTTTTTGACTAGCATACGATGAGATGAAAAAAACAACTGCTTAGATTAAGCGAGTCCAAATAGGTGTAACGAAATTTGCGAGGCTTTTTACTTGTAACTGAAAAACAATTACCGATGAACAAAAATAGATTTACACTATATATAAACTTCTCTACTGTATCCTTAAAAATATTAGTTTTCAATTGATTGGATCTAATCTTAGGTTGACCTTATGGTTATGACCTCAGATAGCTTGGAGATATTTTCGTTGCAGTTTGGATGTGTATTATTCGAAGGCCAAATTTATACTTTTGTAAAAAATTGGATGATTCAAAGTTTAGATTTGAAATAAAATAATTCGCGACTCAAAATCGTTTATAACAACAGCCGATAAGTTGAAGCACTTGAAATTCGCAAAAAATTGAGCTTGGAAATCGAAATTTGCCTTACGCTGAGAAGCATGCATCTCTTCGGTCCTTATGGAAGTTCGAATTCGAAAACATTGCTGTTAGAAATTACTTACTGAATAATTCAAATGAATTAGCATGTATTTTGAAATTTACATTGTTTAAACGGTCTTTATTTAGCGAAAAATAATTGTGTCAATGCAGCTGAAATCTGTACGTCATTTTATCTATAATCAAACTAAGTCCGACTGACTCTTTTTATAGATTTTAATTGGTAGCCAAGCTGCGCACGCATTTTACTTAGGCGTGAATAGGTTCTGTGACGACTAAGTTATGTAGATCGAAATATTTTAATCTTTATGAAGCAAGCCTTTTTTCGAAAATTGATCTTTTTAATGATGTTTCAACGTCCATCTACGTCCTAAAACGAACTATATACGGCTTTTAGGACTTCGACAAAAATACGATAGAATAATTTAGAAGAAATATAAAAACAAAAAATATCGAAATATAGTAAAATGTAAATAAAATTTGACAATAAACATAAAAGCAGAATTAGAAGTATAAAATGTAACGAATTACAAATTATCAAGGTATGGTCGATGGGGGAGATAATATTCGGGAAGCTGATTGGAACTACGCATCGGATATCATTCAGCGAGGTGGTACGATTATCGGCAGTGCACGATGCAAGGATTTTATGGAGCGACCCGGGCGATTAAAGGCTTGCAAAAATTTGTTACATCACAATATTACGAATTTGGTCTGCATAGGCGGAGATGGAAGTTTGACAGGTCTCTAATTTTTAGATCAACTTAGGAGAATCCCGTATTACGTAAATTATCTCACGATCAGACGTGTAACAGCCCAAAATTTTGGGAGAGGTTAGTCGGTCATTCTTAGGGGAGGTGTAAACGACCCTCGATTTTGTTTAAAAAAATGGCAAAAAACACCGAAAAATGACCAAAATTCGTAAGTTTTTGCCAAAAGTAGGGGTTGAATAATTTCTGACTTTGGAGGGGATTGGGGCGACTGATTTTAGGTGGAAGAATCCCACATTCCTCCTCCATCCATCCTTTTACATCTTTGATTACGATGTTACATTAGATCTACCTACTAATACAAATGCAATTATTTAACCAGCGGGCTAGGCTGTTTTATGGTCTTAAGATTCGATCAACGAAAAGTGTTATATTTTCAAGAAAGCGGACTCAGATTCGAACAATATTCACAAAAGTGATAAAAAAGATAAATTTTGATGAATTGGGATGTCTAAGCCTTTTACCATAGCGATTTTCGTTCGAAAATTATTACGGCTCTTGGTAAAAATGTTGCAGAAAATTTTGATAAAAATCAGTGAAAATCAAATTTTTTCAATATTAGTACGTAACAATTCATAATTTATGCGGCTAGCTATCCGCTTGCTTCAGCTCAATGACATTGCATGGATCAGACCTAAATTCTAGTGGTTTTTACTTCTAAGTTAAGAATTTTTTGGGGTCGAAAAAGGCTTAAAATTGATGATAAGAAGTTTATTATCAAGCTTTCTCAACTGACAATAAAAAACAAAATTGAAAAGACCCTCGTAAAAGATACTTTTTTACGCCTTCCCCTCGACTTCTGGTTAAAAACTTTCTTTACTGCAACTTTGGACCAAAATTTGAAGGTTATCCAGCGCCTTTTATTTTGAGTCGTTTTACCACACATAAGCAGCAACCAAATTCTGGGGGTGTCATGGGGTAAAAATTGCCCAAACTACCATCAAAAATTTAATTCTGGGGGCCTGTCAATTTTTGAGGGTCTTTCCGATTCTGGGATCCAGACCCCCAGACCCCTTTCTCAAGCTCATGTCTGGTCCTCATATGAATTCTTCGTTAGACCATTGACACAACATATACATAAGTATGAATTACAGGTGCCAATACGTTTAGACAGGAGTGGCCTGGATTAGTCAAAGAATTGGTAGAAACCAAGGTCGTATCTCATAGCAAATTGAAAGAATGTGCGAACATAAATATAGTTGGTTTGGTCGGCTCAATAGGTAAGATTTAAAAAAATCTTGCTTCTTAAAAAACCAAAGGAACCAAAAAACCAAAAACAGTCAAAACAATTATAAATAGTTAAAAAACACAAAGTAAATAATAGGGGACATATGGTTGTAGCATTAATTCTTTTTATCTTAAGATGTGCTTGTCGGATGCAACATTAAATCCAATTTAAAATTCACTTCAGATGCCTGATTTTAAAACAAATATTGATTCGTTGAGCATGCCATTTGTTCATGATTTATGCGGTTAAACTAATTTTTTGTCAATTTATACATTTTTGACATTCTTTCTTGAATTTTCTTTTTTTATTCAATGAGACGAATTTGCATGCTAATTATTTTGAAGATAATGCTGTTAATTTCGATGCTCAAAGGTGAATTAGCTGCTGGTCATTGTACTGTATGCTGCAAGTAAAATCAAGTTAATTAATGCCCTGTGTCGGATGTTAACAATAAATCGAAGTGTGGTAAATTTTATTTGGTTGAAAATTTAAATTTTTTACACACTCATCCATGACTCGTCATGTGTATAATATACATAGTTTTTATAACGCCAAACTGTTAAATCTACTAAAACCACGATATCTTAACCTTGCTACGAATTGTCAAAACGAATCAATTTTCAAGGTGTTTTGATATAATTTAGCTCTGTTTCGTTGCTTAGACTAATCTTTGAATGCCTTTGTTAGAATTTTTATTGAAAGATGATAAAAAATGGCCTATAACCAGACCTGCACAGGATGAGAATTGCGGGAGGAGGAGGAGGAGTGAAATTTTAAAGCGCCTCTTTGGGCTTAAAAATGGTGGGGACGCGTCAAAAACATCATTTTTCGACGTTTCTGACGATATCCAGTACCTTTTCAGAGAAAAAAACAAAATATTTGAAAAAACCTTAAAAATTCTCATAAATTGGACAAAATATAGGTAAAAAAATGAAAATTTAACACTTTTGAGCAAAAAATAGCTGCAAATGCTTTAAACAGCACTTTTCATAAGAATTTCCTGAAAACTTGGAAAATCGCAATTCTAGGGGGCTCTGGGTGAAAAAATTTCTGCAACGGTGGACACTTTTCTCCGCCCACATTTTCCCTAATGGCTGACTTACCACATGTACATGCTCTGCTCAGCATGGGAATTCTGAGAAGTGAATGAAACCCCACAAAAAATTAATGGATACGCATCAAAGCAATTATTTCTGGCGTTTATGGTGATGCTTTTATTTAGAAAAAATCGATTTCGGGGAGATATTTTCGCGGAGTGAAAAACTTTTTTTGCGTGGAGGAGGGTTAAAAATCTCTATCCCTAATCCCTAGGGCTCCCATATGTCCTTTTTTAAGAGGACAGTCCTTTTATTTGCATCAGCGTCCTTTTTTAAAACCTGTCCTTTTTTGTCCTTTTTTCGCTACTTAGCCTGAAAAAATCTACACAATTACCGTTGTGTTGGGTGACTGGCCATTCGCGAAGGATTTTGTTTTAAATTAATGTTGTACCGTTGTTATGAGCATCGATGGTCGTTTTCTAGACTAACTTTTTTTCTTTTGGGTTAATATACTTTTATTTACTGTAATTATTTTATTACCCCATAATTTTGCATTATTCTGAACTGCTCATTTTGCCATAAAAAGTAGGGTATTAAACTTTTCATGCTGCATTCAGAACGATAACTAACTTAGACAAATTCAATCTAGCATTAAGTATGTTCATTGATCTCATTGTATTGGTCTTGTATTAACTTAGTTGTGTATGATTTCAGTAAACATTTGTCAATTTAGACTTTTGCGAAAAATGTCCTTTTTTCTGGCATAAAGTATGTGGGAGCCCTACTAATCCCCCAAGATCACGTTTAGATGCTGACGTGCACAGCATAAATATTCTCCGTGGTCAGCCCGGTCAGCTTTGAAAAATCTTAAGAAAGTACCTTTTTGGGCTAAAAAGCGAGGCACACGTTAAAAACACTATTTTTGACGTCTCAGACAATGATCGTTCTTTCTAGAAAATGAAAACATAAAAAAATTCTTAAAAAAATTTGAAGAAAACTGTGTAAATTGAACAAAATATGATGAAAACATGAGTATATGGCGCAAAACTCCGAAAATTTATCTTTTAGAGTCGAAAATTGAACTAAAAACGCTTAAAAAAGCAAAATTCCTACGATTTTTTCCGGAAGATCGATAACTAAGGAGATCGCAGCCATTTTGCGCGGGCCAAACTCCCGAAGAACATGTAAATCGACTACCCTTCCCAAAATTTCGATCCGCCGCATTCACTACGTGCAGATATTCACAGTATGGGAATTCTAAAAGGGGTATTGTTGGGGTATGGGGAACCAAGCTTTTCACAATTTTACTTTTTGGGCTCAGAAACAGACAATGCCAAAACATCTTTTTTGTGCCAAAACATCGCTAAAAACGCTCACAACCGCCCCTTTTCTACGAATTTTTTGGTAAAACCACGTATTCTGTGGGAGAGCTTGAAAACCTTTCTGAGGAGGGGAACCTTTACCAAACCCCCAAGATTAGGCATGGTCGCAATGCATACATGTACGAGGGGACATCCCACAAGTTGGTCGTCCCCCATCCCCAACGTCAGAAAATTTTTGACCCGACCTCCCCGATTTTTGGCAAATATTAGCGTTTTGTAGCCATTTTTATCCCTTTTGTTTGCCATTTTTGGCCAAAAATTGAAAGTCACTTAACCCCTCCTTCGTCAGACAACGACTTTTGCGGCACTGATATGACAATCGGAGCCGACTCGGCCCTGCACCGAATAATCGAGGCCGTCGACGCCGTAGCGGCCACCGCCCAGAGCCATCAAAGGGCGTTCATCATCGAAGTGATGGGCCGACACTGTGGCTATTTGGGTTTGGTGGCCGCTTTGGCCACCGAGGCCGACTTCGTTTTCACGCCCGAATGGCCTCCGCCTTTGGATTGGCCTGACATTTTATGTCATAAGATGCTTAAAGAACGCGAATTGGGTCAGTTGATAATTTCTTAATTATGAGAAATTATGGTCTCTCATTAACCCTCAACGTACAAGAGCATTGGGGGAGTAAGAGAGAGTATTGCTCCTTCCTGAGCTCCAGGCACGTATCTCTGTAGGGGAATGGGGGGTTCGGACCCCCAAGAATTCAGAAAAATCGAAAAAAGGACTTTCTTGAACGTTATTTTGTGCTATTTTTGGCCTTTTTTGGCTTAGTCTGCCCACCTCCCCCCGAAAAAGCATTGGTGCTGGTCCCCCAAAATAGGACAGCCAGCTACGTGCCTGCTTGAGCTCTAAAAATCTGATAGCTATACAGCCATTTTGGCCGAAAAGCGCATGCTTTCTTAGGCTCAGAAAATTAGCTATATACCATTTTTTGGGCTCAGAAAACTAGCTGTATAGCCTTTTTTGGACTCAGAAACTTACCGTGTTAGGCTCAGAAATGCTATATAGTTGTCTTTTCTAAGTTTCAAAAGGATATATGGCTATATTCTTCACAGTCAAAAAAGGGCTCAACAGCGATTTTTAGTCCAAAAAGGCTATATAGCTATGTTTGTGAGTCCATAAAGGCTGTAGAGCTAGTTCTCTGCGCCCAAAAAGACCCTATAGCTAATTTTCTGGGCCTAGAGAGGCTATTTAACAGTTTTTACGAAGCACTTGGCTATCTACCAATTTTCGGTTTTTACCCTCTCTGGAAGTTTGACCATGCGCACCTATACATAACCCCTGAAATATACCCCCAAAATATTGAAAGCAAAAAAATTAAAACATGAGAATATTCCCTAAAATTGTTTTTTAAAATGTTTTTTTAAAATTCCTTTTACATTTTTGACCAAATTTGAAACACGACGTGTACTTAAGGTCATTTTGTTGCGAGCATATTATGCAGTTGTTCGTTTATCGCTTGGCGATTAATTTCTCAGCGAAATGTTTTTCCTAATAAAAGTCAAATGCTAAGTTTTGATATTGGGATTTGTTCATACGTTTTGTTTAATCGTGTTTTTTAATTATTTTTTTCTATGTATTTTACTTTTATTCGTTTTTTTCAAACAGCTAGCCATTTACTTATGGGATCTTGATCAAGCAAACTCTATAATTTCTCTCCTATCATTTTGTTTGTTTAGAAATTTGAGAGAATTATCGCAATTTATTATTAATAATCAATTTATTAATCATTTTCAGGAATTAATTAATTATTCTTAAATAAATTTTGATCCCAAAGTTCAATCAAAAGTTATCATTTACGTTCTTTAACTAAAAATTTTTCATTTCAGAATTGAACGTTGATAGGTAAAAATTTGGCTATTCGCCTTTGGGCATTTTGCCAAATTTTCAAGCCATAATTGCGATTCTCTTCATAACACAGTAGGAAATCCTGTAATTAATTGACACCTTTTGCAGGTCAACGTGTCAACATTATAATATTGTGCGAAGGCGCGATGAATTGCAATGGGGAACCCATTTCCGCCAATGACGTCAAAGACGTTATTAAAACTCGACATGGCTTTGACACTCGCGTCACCGTTTTAGGTACTTTTCCTAAAATATTTATAGAATTTTCCAAATTTTATCGATTTTTTCAAATTTTATCGATTTTTTCAAATTTTATCGATTTTTTCAAATTTTTACCAATTTTTTTTTTGAATTTTCAAATTTTTGTTTCAAGTATCTTCGGCGAATGAGTGCCGGATGCTGGATTAGTTTGCTTTACATTCGGGCTCGAATTTGAGGGAGAGTGGAATGAATTTGAATATTTTCTTCCTTTTTTGCCGAAATGCCAGCTTTCCCTATTTAACATTATTTAACTAAATGTTCTTAACATAGCAGGTCGTTATGAGATTTTGAAAAGTTTTCGTAAAAGGAAAAAATGGATTTATTTTTGCCATTTTTTCCGAATATGGTAATTTTTAAAACCGCAACTCTGTCCTAATGGACGGTTTTTTCGGGTCTATTTTTAACGTCCTAAGTATTTTCTGTTATTTTTTAATCAAAAAATTTAAAAAATAATTTTTTCATGATTGAAACCCGACGGGAGATGCTAGATTCGCCACCGCACACGATGCACGTTATTACGGAATTAAATAAATTAAAAAAATGTTAAAGTATTAATTATTATTAAATATTATAAAATTTTGATTATTATTAATAATTATTATAAATTAATTAAATTATTATGCAATTGAATCAAGGTCATGTGCAACGAGGCGGTTCTCCCTCGGCTTTCGATCGTCTCCTGGGCTGCCGCATGGGCGCCGAAGCCGTTTTGGCTATATTAGAGATGACGCCCAGCTCAGAGCCTTGCGTGGTTAGCATAGATGGCAATCAGATGGTTCGCGTGTCTTTGATGCAGTGCGTCGAGTTGACTAAAAAAGTCAGACTTAAATTTTTTCTGGCCTTGTCTTTGATGCAGTGCGTTGAATTGACCAAATTAGTCAAATTTTAATTTTTTGGGCAGAATAGATCCATTTTGTTTGTATCTTACTCGCTTGCATATTTTTTATATTGTTATTGGTAAAACTTTTTATTTTTTAGCATTTTAGTGAATTTAATTTAATTTATTTTATTTTATTATGTAAGTTTCATGAATTTAATATCGCCTACGAATCATGACGTCGAAATCGCTTGAAAACGCATTGTTTTGGGCCTGGATCGCTCGTTACTGCTATCATGTATATACGTTGTCATTATTTATGTTGTGTTTTTACATGTCTTTTATTGAGTATACATATAAGCATACATGTAACGGCTCGAAATTGGGGGGTCCCGGCCATTTTAAGGGAGGCGGGTAAGTGATCTCCAACTTTAGGCCAAAAAATGCCTAAAAACGGCCAGAAAATTCGATTTTTTCCAAAAATGGGAGAGGGGTCAAAATTTTCTGGCTTCTGATGGATGGCGACGACGTCCGACTTTGGGGCATCCCCTTTTCTCCCTGTTACATGTATGCATATAAGTACAGTCGAACCTCATACATAAGCATACAGATAGTTAACACTACCGCTTAATGAACTACCTTCCCTTTGATTCTTGCCAAATTGCTATGCTTTACAAAAGATATTAACCCGCTTAATAAGCACACGATTAATTTATATAATAAACACGGTTTCATAAGACCATGGCTACAACACGCTATTGACTCCGCTTATTTAGCACTTTCCCTAGAAAACGTGACTAGAGCACACTATACCTAATTCATTGTTCACAATAACTATTAAAATCGCTAATTTTCCGAGAGTTACAATACAAAAGTAATGCCCTGCCACAAGTTTTGACTATAACAGCACTGTTCGACTTACAGAAGTAAATAATTTCAAATCGGTTAGTAAACACGGACGTGACCTCTTGGTCCCTTCAGAGTATGGCATGCAGTTATGTACATACAGATGTACCTGCATGACGCTGGATTTTTGGTCGGGGACGAAGGCCTTATTCTTTTGGCTCAATCCAGGTGCATAAAGTTACCAGTATGTACTTAGAATACAATCTGGATTTTCTCATTCTTTTATTTTTTACCACCACCCTTCAGCTGTTTAACCATTCGATCAAAATAGACTTTTTGTAAGTTTGTAGTCGAAGTTTAGGCTGAGTTCGGTTCGTCTAAAGTTGAGATTTTCTTTATTTATATGACGCGTACGGGCAGTAGCGCACCCAGGATTTTCTAACGGGGGGCGGAACACAGAATTTTTCTAAAAGTGTCAAACATTGTCCAAAAATTAGTATATCACGCTTAAAGTACCGGTTTTTTGCGTCTTTTTATTGGCAGAATTATTCCTGATGCAGAAATCGACAAAAATCGCCGAAAAAACACTCGACAAATCATTGTAAGAGCTACAAAACCTTTGTTTTGCACAAAAACTACTCTTCTGACATAAATTTAAGCTTTTTAGAGCGCCAAGAGAGTCAGTAAATGTCATTAATGAGTACTACCGTGGCGCGAGGCGCCGGAAAAAATTTGAGGAATCTTGGCTAAGACCATAAAAAATACGCATCTATCCTTCGTTGCGCCCAAATTTTTTGTTGACAGGAGGACGGCCCCCGCCTCCTTTAAATCCTGCAGTGCTCACGAGCGCCAGGGGTTCAATGAATCAATTATCTAATTAATTAATGATCTATAGGTCCCTAAGTTTACCTTTTCAACGATTTCGGTAATTTATTATTATTTTTATCATTTCTATTCGAATTCTCGCTATATTAATAAGTATTAGCTTATTCAGGAAAGCGCATTGCGAAAATAATTGAAAATGTAGAAAAATATAAAAATAATATAAAAAATTACCAAAGATGTAAAAAATATAGAAAATGGTATAAAAAATAGGAAACTCTCGTCGAATTAATAGGTGGCCAAAGCGTTGCAAGAGAAGAATTACGAATTGGCGCCGAAATTGCGCGGCATCAGTTTTTTGCGCAATCTGTCGACGTATCAAGTTTTGTCCAAAATCGAGCCGGGCGTCGAAAAGGACAATTTGAGCGGCGGCCAGCATTTCACCTTCGCCATTATGAACGTCGGGGCGCCCGCCTGCGGCATGAACGCCGCCGTTTGGTCCTTCGTTCGCATGGGCAACTATCATCGATGCAAAATTTACTGCATTTACGATTCGTTCGAGGGTTTGTGCGCGGGTCGGTTCAAGGTAGGTCTATTTATAGATTATAGCACACGGGCGACGGGTGGGATGGGGGACCCCTATCCAAAGTTGTTCGTCTCTCCCATCCGCCATAGCCAGAAAATTTCTTACCCTCATCGACTTTAGAAGAATTACTCGCGTTTTTTTGGCCGTTTTTGGCCAACATTTGGGAATCATTATCCCTTCCCCCGAAAGCCGTTAAACGTATCTCTCCGCCGATAAAACTTTCGTTTTTTGGCCATTTGTTCGCATTTTTGACATTTTTGGCCAGAAATCGGAAGACATTCAGCTCCCAGCTTAAAAATAGCCGAGGACCCCTATCCCCTATAGCCAGAAAATTTCTTACCCCCACCCCGTCTACTTTGGAAACTAACTCGCGTTTTTTGGCCCTTTTTGGCCAACAATGGGGAATCATTACCCCCTTACCCCCTAAAGCCGTTAAACGTATCTCCCCGCCGATAAAACTTTCGATTTTTTGGTCATTTTTTGGTGTTTTTTGACATTTTCGGCCAGAGATCGGAGGTCATTCAGCCCCCAGCCTAAAAATAGCCGGGGACCCCCCACCCAAACTTCTGAGCCGTCACATGCACTGGTCATATATCAATGTATTTATTCGTTTAGGAACTTTGTATTCTATTTGTAGATTATTATTTCGTTAATTATTTAATTTATTTATTTATTTGTAAAATTTGTTTAATTTATAGATCATTATTTTATAGATTTATTAATAAACTTGCTTTTTTTATTTATAAATTATTCTCTTATATATTTATTTATAAACTTACTTTTTCATTTAAAGATTATTCGTTCATAGATTTATTTATTTACATGCTAGTATAAATTTTGTTATAAGCAACGTTTTGTACTTAGCGCGACCTCCATTTGCTATGATATTAAGAATATACATGAATTTATACTTTTACGGTTAAAATCTGTTTTTCAGCTCTTGCTAGTCGGTTTTGACCGTTTACAGCCGTATTATCAATGAAAATATAAATATTCATCGACAGGCCAGTATGCAGTATTCGGTCAAGATTGGGGGGCGGACCAGGGTTGCCAATCCCAATTTTTACCTCAAACTGGCTAAAAAAATCCCAAGCAATGATTAAGCATAGGCGCAAAAAAACCCGCAATTTGAAACTCATTGAAACTGCCCCCAACTCTAAAAAAACCCCACAAATGTGGAAAAAACCCTCAACTTGGCAACCCTGAGGCGGACCTAACATAAATTCGTTTATGTCTTGAAAACTCAGTTGAAATAGCTTGCAAAAAACCGTATTTTTCGACGTTCATCGACATGCTCTGTCCATTAGAATCATAAAATTAAAACTTTTCGAGTAAAAAATTTTTCTTACTTGAAAGGCTATAAAAAGTGTCGTTTTTGAGTCGCGCTTCAGCCAAAATTAAGGAAAATACTTCACTATGGCGTGAAGTGCCGAAAATTCTTAGATATCAGTACAAAGACATGCGGTTTTTCCATCTTTCCGTACATTATTTTATCTTTTGAAATTTTTCAAGGAGGACGGCCTCCCCCCGCTCCATCTCCATAAATACGGCCCTGCTAATCGATCTGGTGCCTCTGGGCGTCTAAAACAAACAAAACAAAAAAATTGTTAAAATTATTTTGATGATGAACGGCAACCAAATTCTAGGGAGTCCGATGGGGCCAAATTTCTTAAAATATCGTAGCATCCAAAATTCAATTCCGGGGGTCCAACCAGTGTTTTTTTGTACTCGGCAAAGATTTTTCCCGATGAACAAAGATTTTTCGGGACCGTCTTTGTACATGTACAAAGATTTCTGGAAAGACAAAACTGTAAAAAGGTGTAAAATTCCCAAAAATATTCAGTGCTTCGCGCCGAAATGAGTAATTGTTTGTCTTATATATCTTTAAAATGGCAGAATTTGCATTTAGAATGTAAAAATGTCAAATTTTTCGGCCCTTCGCGCTGTTTAGAGACAATTTTTAGTAATTTTTGGCGTCAGAAACCCATATTAGCTAAAATACGCTACCAAAGATCGGAAACCATGCTTTACCACACTAAAATCGCTACTGTACTATATTATAGTACACAAAAATTTGCATGCACAAAATGTACAAAGACTTCTGGGGACCATCTTTGTACATGTACAAACGAACCTTGTAAAAAAAAACACCGGGTCCAACCCATAGGTGGGCGGCACCGAAATTCTTGGGTGCAAGATTTTTCAAAGGTCAAAAAATGGACTTAAACATGGTGTTATGGCGAAAAAACACCATTTTTCAACGTTTCTCATCGAGCACTATCCATTGACATCAAAAAATTGCGGAAAAAACCAAAAATTACAAAAATTGAATTCTGGGGGTGGTATTTTGGTTTCTCGGGGGGGGGGGTGTGCATACCCCTAAACCCCCACGCCCAGGTATGGTCCAGCCTGACCTCCACGCCCACGTTCGCCAACAAGCCTACTCACTTCCTCTTCACGCTTATACTCCCACCCGGCCCGCATGCGAATGCGTGCCTTATTTTTCGGCAATTTATCGTGAAAAATTGTATCGATAAATTTTAAATTAGTTTACACATTGCTACAGGTGTTAAACTGGAAGGACGTCGCCGGTTGGGTAATGAACGGGGGTTCGACTTTGGGCACTCGCAAGGAAATTCCGCGCGATATGGACAAAGTAGCCGAACAATTGAGCAAGTATAAAATTCAAGGGTTGCTTTTGGTGGGCGGCTTCGAGGCTTATCACTCGGCTCTGACCCTTTTCGATGCCCGAGAAGATTACGAGGAATTCCGCATTCCCATCGTAGTTATACCGGCCACTATCAGCAATAATGTGCCTGGCACCGGCTTTTCAATAGGTACTGTAGTAAGTTAGTGTATTTTTTCAATAAAATCCCAACACGTAATAAATATATAATCCCAATCAGGGGCGGATTTAGGGTGGCGGGGGCGGCCGCCCCCACCCATTGGCCCAAAATAGTGCGCAAAATTAAGGATTTTTGAGCGATTTTTGGGTTAAAACAGCTAATTTTTCCGCCCAAGTCAGGTTTCCGCCCCCCCCCCATAGGGGTACCGCCCCCCCCCCTCTTAGGAAAATCCTGGAACCGCCACTGATCCCAATCCCAATAATTTCCAGTATCTTCTAGTAATCAATTGTGAAAATCGTACAATAATGTTGTTTTAAGCGTTTTTAATAGTCTTTTTTGATTTAAAAGTGTCAAAATTTCGAAGTTTATTCGGTTTTTGACCATATTTCGCTGCATTTGCTCGAATTTCTTCTGTATTTTTGCTAACTTTTTCAATTTTCATGTTTTAGCAAGAAAGGGCGTCGTCAAAAGCACCTAAAAATGGTGTTTTGGCGCATACCGATTGTTTTTACGTCCGGAAAAGGCACTTCAGGATAAATTTTTGATTTCGACCTTACAGCCATAATCCCCATCAGGCATCTAGCTGGCCGTCCTATTTGGGGGGACCAATACCAATTTTTGGGGGGACTAAGCCCAAAAAGGCCAAAACTAACACAAAATAACGTTTAAAAAGTCCTTTTTTCTGATTTGTATGAATTGGGGGGTCCGAACCCCCCATTTCCCCGGAAATACGTGCCTGAACCCCATCCATGCTGTGCCTGTATAGTTCGATATCCTTTGAACTAGTCTTCTTAGTATAATGTAGGTGCAGAGATTAAGGTGCTGTGTGCGGCTCCGTTTTAGGATCAAACTGAACATCGGATGGACTAAATAAACTTAATAAACGAATGGCATGCTTTCTATGTACATACAATGTATTTAATTACTTTTATGCTTTTGCTTATGTTTTTACTTAAAAATTTTTACTTAAAAATTTTACTTAAAAATTAATTACTTAAAAATTTTTACTTAAAAATGTGCATAAATCAAATTTTTCGGACAGAATCCTTACTGTTGGGAGCATACATGTAACGGCTTGAAATTTTCGGAGGAGGTTGCCGTCCATTTTTAGGGGGGGGGGTAAATTACCTCCAATTTTTGCCCAAAACGGCTAAAAATCGCAAGTTTTTCCAAAAATCGGAGGGGGGGGTCAAAAGTTTTCTGACTTTGGGGGATGGGAGACTACCAAATTTAAGTGGGGTGCCCCCATCACCACTGGTTACATGTCTGATTGAGAACACATGTATGTACTTAGGCTCGTAGCCAGGATTTTATTCCGGGGTAGGGGACAAAAAATTTTGAAAGTCAGATGTCTCGAGGACCATTAGGGGATAGTAAAAAATAAGGGCATTTTTGAACATTTCTAAACCAATTCTACACAATAATAAAGGAAAATTTCTTGGAAAATCGGAAAAATTTTCCACTTTATGTCATACTCATACACAAAAAATCTATCGCTTAAACTATCTGCATAAGTTATTTATCATCGTCCAGTTCATAAACAATTTCCTAACTTTTCTTATTTGTACTCAACTTTGTGCTCTGCAAAGAAAAATAACAGAAAATTAGTGATTCGGCGCGACGCCGGAAAAATCTGACATTTTCTCCATTTCTAACTCAAACTATAAAGAAACGATTAATCCGGCGCAAAGCCCCGCAAAATTTTGTGTTTACTAGCACAAAAGTATGCGAAAAAAAGCTGTTTTGGCGACCTTACGAATGCACTTCGAGAATTTTTTATTTCTTCCTTTCGGGGACCCTTTTTAGAAACAAAATTTTTTTCGGTTTCAGGGTTCCCCTTGCCCCCCTCCCCTTAGCTACAGGTTTGTATGTACTTATGTAAAGAAGGACGATAGACGACTCCACACCCGAAGTTGGCTGCCCCTTTATCTCCCCACAAGCTGAGATTTTCCATCTCCCGACTTTTGGGCAAAAAATTACGTCGTTGGACCATTTTATGTTTTTTAGCCTACACCATTTGTTCCGTACAGTGTTTTTTTTGTACAAGGTCCGTTTGAACATGTACAAAGATGGTCCCCAAAAGTCTTTGTACATTTTGTACACACAAATTTTTGGGTACTATAATATGGTACAGTAGCGATTTTAGTGTGGTAAAAACAGAGTTGTTCGACTTTTGGTAGTGTATTAGCTAATTTTCGAGTCTCTTAGGTTAAAAATCACTAAGAATCGTACTAAAACGGCGCGAAGCGCCTGAAAAATTTAACATTTTTCCTTTTGAAATGCAATTTCTTCCATTGTAAAGATACAATTACTCATTTCGGCGTGAAGCGAAAAAGGTATGCGTGCTTTTCTTCAAAGACGCCCTAAGTGTGTATGATTTTGAATAACGCTTAGAAAGCTGAAAATTCGGGACTCGTATTTTTTCGAAAATTTCAATACTTAATCTACGAGTAATTCAGATTGTTAAGCCCATAAAGGCACTGGATAATTAGGCACTAGGTAATCACTTTATAACTTTATTTTCTTTAACACACAAGTGGGTGAAATTTAAGGAAGCGATACCGCATTGAACGAAATATGTACTGCTATCGACAAAATAAAACAGTCGGCCACGGGTACTCGTCGTCGCGTTTTTGTCATAGAAACAATGGGCGGCTATTGCGGCTATTTAGCCACCGTGGCTGCTCTAGCATCCGGTGCCGATAATGCCTATATTTTTGAAGAAAAATTCACCGTCGATGATATAAAAGTACATAAGTATAGACGACCGAATAGGGCCGTATTGAAAAGAGACAGCTAATAATGTAATATGTAGATAAGAGATTGGAAATATCTTCATCGTAGATGCACAGCGTGGCCGATCTGGGGGTCAGCCGGTCTTGAATCTTAAAAAGTTAGCTTTTTTGGGTCAAATTGACCTCAAAAACTAGTATAAGCGCTAAAATAGCGTTAAAATACGTTATTACACACTCTCTTATCAATTTGAAGCAATTTTGGAGAAAACTTTTGATTTTCATCCGTTTTTGCCCTTTATTTTGTCTCATTTTACCTACAAAATTTTCCATTTTTCCATTCTGGCGGTCTAGACCCCCAGCCCCCCCACGTGCATGTCTGTTCCTCATTCAAAGTCAGTCGTCCCCGTCCGCTACTAAAGGCTAGAATTTTATTTACCCCTTGACTTTTGGGTGAAACCTTACGCTTTTAGGCCATTTTAAGGCGTTTTTTCTTATTTTTGGCCCTCAAGCTTATAGTGGCCAGGCCACTCTCCCCAGCCGTTGAAATTATTTTTCAATAAATCAGGGCATTGCGCCGTTAGACAAAAATTTCGATATAATCGACCATAAAAGCGTCATATTTTCGACACTGCGTCGTTTTGCTCGATGAAGCATTACCGGAAAATACTGTAATTAAGAAAAAACAACAAACAGATCGAAAATTTTCGATGGGCGATGCGGTTGATGAATCTTGATGCTTGTTTTTATGTGCCTATGTAGATAACGTACAAATTGTAGGATATGAATTTCGTGTTGGGATAGCCCAGTACTTTGGGCTGGGTTGGTGTAATTTTAGACTGAAAACGACAAGTTCCAAAAAATGCTTAAGAAAGCAAGTTTTTGCCCAACCACGGAGTTGAAAAATCATTTTTCTGGAAGTAATTGGCCAAACTTGACTTCCCACTGCTTCTGCAGTCACATAAAAAATAACAAGTTAGTCATCTTATTATCTTGCTATTTATCGATGTGTATATTTTGTTTAAGTGTCGTTCTTTATTTTGTTCCTGTCTAAATTTTATTTTTTTAATATTTCGTTCTATCATTTGTGTTCTTTCTTTATAGATTTGTTTTCTTAGTTTGACCATTTTGTTATATTTAGCTCAGTGAATGACAAGAAATTTTGTAAAACTTACCGTGGCCACTGGCGGATTTGAGTAGGAGCGGGGGGGCGCCCCACCTGTCGTCAAAAGTATTTGGCGCGATGAAGAAAATATGTCACTTTTTTGAGGTTTTTAGCCATTTTTATTTAATGATTTTTCGGATTAGTATTCATTAATGACATTTACTGACTCTCTTGGCGCTCTAGAAAACTTGGAACTCACGTCATAAGAGAAGTTTTTATAGATTTTGTAGCTCTTGCAATGATTTCTCGAGTGTTTTTTCGGCTATTTGTGTCGATTTCTGCATTAATTTTGCGAGTTTTTCATAAAAAACCTCAGAAAATTTCTAAACTTTTTTACTTTTTTTGCACCGGAAATAATTCTGCGTATCAAAAGACAGCAAAAAAACCCGGTACTTCAAGTATAATATGCATGGGTGCGCAAGGTCAAACTTTCAGGGGGGTTGAAAACCAAAAATTGCTAGATAGCTATGTGCTTCGTAAAAACGGCTCTATAGCCTTGTGGGGTCAGAAAATTAGCTATATAGCCTTTTTGGTCCGAGAAACCTATAGCTATAAAGCCTTCTTGGATTCACAAAGATAGCTATATAGCCTTTTTGGACTGAAAATAGCTATTAATCCCTTTTGGAGTCGAGAAAATAGTTATATATCGTTTTAAAACTCAGAAAAGACAACTAAACGGCATTTCTGAGCTCAAAACCGACTATACAGCTAGTTTTCTGAGCCCAAAAAGGCTGTATAGCTAATTTTCTGAGCCGAAAAAGGCTATACACTAATAGTTTTTCGGCCAAAATCGCTGTATATGTAGCTATCAGTTCTTCAAAGCTCGGGGGGTAATACCATACATGCACAGTATGGGAATTCTGGGGGGCGGGGTGAAAACCTAAAGTGCCTTTTTTGGGCCCAAAAATGGCCGGTACGCGTTAAAAAACATCGTCTTTTGGCGTTTCTGACGATACTCTATCCTTCTAGAGCATGAAATCATGAAAAAAATTTCGAAAAAAGTCGAATAAATTGACCAATATATCGCTTAAAACATGAATATATGGCGCGAAGCGCCGAAAATTTGGCGATTTTAAGCAAATAGATAGCCAAAAACGCTTAAAAAGACACTTTTTCTACCAATTTTCAGGTAAGTTTAGGAAACTTTTCAAAAATCGCCAATTCTTGGGGGTGGGTGAAAATTTTTTTGCGGGGGGTGAAAAATGATCCTGCGGGGGGTGAAACCCCCCAAGATCATGTATGGGTAATACCCCCAAGCTCTTGTATGATAATATAGGAACTTTTGAACAATGCTTGACACTTTTAGGAAAATTTTGGGCTTAGCCCTCAGTCAGAAAATCCTGGATCCGCCATTGACCGTAGCTTCCCTTTTTTAATCGAGTGACGTTTAGGACGACGTCCGGGTCATATCCCAAAAGATGATCAAAGGTCGGCAACGTTATTTGATTTTACGCAACGAAAGAGCCAGCCACAATTACACGACCGATTTTATCACGAAATTATTTTCCGAAGAAGGCGCCGGTTCGTTCGAAACCAAAGTCAACGTTTTGGGCCACATTCAACAGGGCGGCTCGCCCAGCCCCTTCGACCGAATTTTGGCTATTAAAATGACGGCTAGGGCTTGCGAGTGGTACATATGGTGTCATTTTGTTTGAAAAGTTATAGAAAAATCCTTCAGTCCGAGTCTTGTTTATTTTCAAACCTATGTATCTATATAAGTTTAAATATCTCATCCGTTAATTGAACCTTTTTCGTTACTATTACCGAAAATTATTTGTTTTTACTATTTTATTTATGCTTGAATTGTCGGCGATGTCATTTTTAGATCATTTTAGAAATTAAGTAATCATAAATGATGAACTGAACTACCAATGTTTTTCAAACCTAAATCGATTCGGTTTGAACTGGATCATAAGCATAAATGATATATACGGGGGTGGGGGTTTCACTCATACATGTAACGGCTCGAAATTTTGGGGGGTGGAGGTTCCAGCCATTTTAGGGGGGGGGGTAAATGACCTGGCCAAAAACGGTCAAAAAACGCTAAAAACGGCCAAAAATTTTAATTTTTTCCATTAATCGGGGGGTAGGGGTCAAACATTTTCTGGCTTTGGGGAAGGACGTCCGACTTTGGGTGGGGGATGCCCCTAATGCCCCTATTGCATGTATGGTTTCACCCTCGTCGGAGAATTTTCATCACTCACCCCAGAAATTTTGTTCACCCCCGAGAATCCGCGATTTTCCGAAAATTTGCTAAAAATTCGTAGAAAAGCTTCTTTTTTAAAGCGTTTTTAGCCATCTATTTGCTCAAAAGTGTCAAATTTTCGATGCTTCGCGCCATATACTCATGTTCTGACTATATTTTGTTTAATTTATTCGACTGTTTTTGTTTGTTTTTCTATTTTCTTCATGTTTTTATACCTTAGAAAGATTAAGCATCGTCAGAAACGCCGAAAAACGATATTTTTGACGCGTACCCATAATTTTTGGGCCCAAAGATGGCACTTTAAAATTTCACCCGCCTCCGCTGAATTCACATGCTGTTAGCTTACCTATTTTTTATTCATTTATGTTTATTTGTTTACTTATTATAAATTTACTAATTCTTATTCAATACATTTGTTTGATCATTTTATTTTCTAATAATTATTCATTTTTTATTTTTAGATTAGTCCACCCATTTAAGTTTTTACTCGTCCACTTTAATAATTTTTCGATTTTGTTTGTTTCTTTGTTTTAATACACAGTGTGGCTCCAAGAAGGCTTAACACCGGTGTTAGTCTTACACGTCGTGATGTTTGCTGTGGAGAACCTAAAGTTTTGAGACCAGTTGCATTCAATGCTTGTTTAAACCATAGATAACCTGAGAGGAGGGGGGCTTCCCCCTTCAAAAAAGTTTTTTACCTATTGCAAAAATTTTTTTACCCCCTCCCCCTCCCCTAGGATTGGCGTTTTTTGAAGTTCCCAAAAAATTTGTGGAAAAGATGCTTTTTTAAGCGTTTCTAGCTATCTATTTGCCCAAAAGTGCCAAATTTTCGGCGCTTCGCGCCACTACACTCATGTTTCAATTATATGTTCAATTTGTTCCGATTTTTTCGATTTTTTTCGTGATTTTTATATGCTTTTATGCTCTAGAAAAATAGAGCATCGTCAGACGCTGAAAAACGATGTTGCTGACGCTTACCTACCATTTTTGGACTCCAAAAAGGCACTTTATAATTTCACTACCCCCTTCCCCCTTCCCTTAGAATTCTTCTGCTTTGCATGTATGGTTTAAACCGTCCCAGAAAAGTTTGGCCCGCTGCCAGTGCTTCGTGCTCTATTACGATTTATTGACACGCTTTCTAAACCTAGTTTAAGCGTTTGAATTTTCTTGGTTTGTTATCAATGCGCTCATCCTTTTGATGATACCTTGTGGTTTTTCGCACCTTGTACTTATTAAGAGAAATGCGTACTCTGGGTTTTAAACAGCGTGCTAATAATTTTTCTGACCGAAGATATGGTCAAAAGAGAGCACCTACACACCAGACATGTAACTGCTCAAAATTTCGGGTAGTGGTCCCCGGCCAATTTTAGGCGAGTGGGGGGTAAATGACCTCCAATTTTGGGCCAAAAAAGCCGAAAAATTCGATTTCTTTCCAAAAATCGGGCGGGGGAGGGTTCAAAAATTTTCTTGCTCTGGGGGGGGGCGTCCGACTTTGGGTAAAAGGGATCCCGCATCCCCCTGCTACATGTATACTACATACACACTCAGCAAAGAGACGCAATGCTGAAATTCTGGGATTTAAAGAATATCCAAATAGGGTGTAAAGAAGCGGCTGCAACAGGTAGGAAGTGACAAGGACCGAAATTTGTTATTTATTTTGAACAATTTAAACAATGCGTCTCAAACATACACGGACAAACCGTATGACTTCGTTCAACTGGGTATCAATGGGGGCCGGGTCAGTATCAATGGGAAGACCTGCCAGTATCAATGAAGAATTTTGCAAAATGTCATACAAATCGAAGATGAATGAGGGAAACACAAAAATGATTTTAAAATTGACTAATCAGTTAATAAATTAGAAAAAGAAAGATGAGTCTAGGAGATTGTTTTGAAAATGATTTGAAAAACAACGAATCAGTCAACCAATAAATCAATGACTAACCAACTAATAATCAATAACCAAGCAAGCAACCACCAATTAGTCAATAAACCACTAAGTAAGCAATCAATCTACTAACCGAACAACCTTTTTGGGCTGAATCCGATTTTGAGTGGGGCACGCCGCCAGTTCTGACCGGAGCGACTCGTGCAAACAAATTAGCGACCCGAGCGCTCACTTAAGTAAACAAAAGTGCGCAATTAATTATGCTGGGCTGACCTCGTCGCAGAATGGCCACTCACCCGGGAATCCGGGAAGCCCGGGAATTTTCGGGCACCCTGGAAACCCGGGAATTTTCAAGCACCCGGGAAACCCGGGATTTTCGTCAAGAAATTTAGTTTGAGCTCAATTTTTGGAGGCCAAAAATATTGAATTAATAGTACAATGTTACATTTTTTATCGCTTTTAGTATCATACTAGTTAACGTGTTTTTTTATTTTATCATGTAGCATTTATTTCCGTTTTTCTTCTCGCCCATTGTCACATCGTTGATTGCTATTTGTGTATTCTCTTTGTTTGATATAGCTAGTAGCAGTGTTTTTTTTGTACAAGGTCCGTTTGTACATGTACAAAGATGGTCCCCAAAAGTCTTTGTACATTTTGTACATGCAAATTTTTGTGTACTATACTATAGTACAGTAGCGATTTTAGTGTGGTTAAACAGGGTTTTCGATCTTTGGTAGTGTATTATAGCTAATTTCTGGGTTTCTGACGCCAAAAAATACTAAAAATTATCTGAAAAACGGCGCGAAGCGCCGAAAAATTTTGACATTTTTCCATTCTAAATGCAAATTCTGCCATTTTAAAGATATATAGGACAAATAATTTATCAGTTCGGAGCGAAGCGCCGAAAATTGTAGGAATTTTACATCTTTTTACAGTTTTTGTCTTCCTAAAAATCTTTGTACATTTTGTACACACAAAATTTTTGGGCACTATAATATGGTATAGCAGCGACTTTAGTGTGGGTAAAAACAGACTTCTCCAACTTTTCATAAGTGTGTTTCAGCTAATTACTGAGTCTCTAAGGGCAAAAATCACTAAGAATTGTCTTAAAACGGCGCGAAGCGCCGAAAAATTCGACATTTTTACGTTTGAAATGCAATTTCTGCCATTATAAAGATATATAGAACACACAATTGCTCATTTCGGCGCGAAGCGCCGAAATTTTCGCGAATTTTAGACCTTTTTTTGCAATTTTAGTCTTCCCAAAAATCTTTTTACATGTTCAAGGACGGTCCCGAAAAGTCTTTGTACATCGGGAAAAATCTTTGCCGAGTACAAAAAAAAACCGTGGCTAGTAGCTATTTGTACTATTGTTCGCTAAGACGTTTTTGCAACAGTGTTTTTTTGTACGCGGCAAAGATTTTTCCCGATGTACAAAGACTTTTCGAGACCGTCCTTGAACATGTAAAAAGATTTTGGGAAGACTAAAATTGCAAAGAAAAGGTCTGAAATTCGCAAAAATTTTCGGCGCTTAGCGCCGAAATGAATAATTGTGTGTTCTATATATCTTTATAATGGCAGAGATTCCATTTCAAAGGGAAAAATGTCGAATTTTTCGGCGCTTCGCGCCGTTTCAAGACGATTCTTAGTGATTTTTGCCCTTAGAGACTCAGTAATTAGCTAAAATACCTTATCAAAAGTCGAACAACTCTGTTTTTGGGAAGATTTCAAGGAAGACAAAAACTGTAAAAAGATGTAAAATTCCCAAAATTTTTCGGCGCTTTGCGCTGATATGAATAATTGTTTGTCCTATGCAGGGCGGATTTAAGTGGGGGCGGTTGGGGTGCGGCCGCCTCTCTCCCATTGACCAGAAATATTTGGTGAGATAAAGAATGGATATGCAATTTGCAATGATTTTTGGCCTTCAGTGACCATAACTTTTCAAACTTTTCCGGCGCTACGAGCCGGATGATACCTATTAATGACATTTATTTACTTTCCTGGCGACCTGGAAGCACGGTTTTTTTGTATTCGGCAAAGATTTTTCCCGATGTACGAATACTTTTTGGGATCGTCTTTGTAGATGTACAAAGATTTTCGGGAAGACAAAAACCGCAAAAAAGGTCTGAAATTCGCAAAAATTTCCGGCGCTTCGCGCCGAATGAGTAATTGTGTGTCCTATATATCGTTATAATAGCAAAAATCGCATTTCGAAAAGGAAAAATGTCGGATTTTTCGGCGCTTCGCGCCGTTTTAAGACGATTCTTATTGATTTTCGCCCTCATAAAACCAGGAATCAGCCAAAATACACTACCAAAGGTCGAACAACTCTGTTTTTACCACACTAATGTCGCTACCGTACTATATCGTAGTATCCAAAAATTTGTGTGTACCAAATGTACAAAGACTTTTAGGGACCATCTTTGTATATGTACAAACGGACCTTGTACAAAAAAACACTGCCTGGAAGCAATTTTCTGTTCATGTAGCTTTCAAAACAATTTTAACAATTATTTTTGCATAGTTTTCTTCTATTTTAAATTAAAAATTTTAATGTTTCGCATCGAATGCTGTAAATACCGGAAATCAAGCAGTAAATCATGCTTCTAGACGTCTATCCGCCTTCATTTCACAAATTTTTCGGCGCTTCGCGCCAGATTTTTGTTAAAGTCAAAGAAATTTAATGATTTTTTCGCTCAAAATTGTCTAACATTTTAAAAATTTTTAGAAAAATATTGCGTCAGGTGATTTTATGTAAAAACATACAACGTAAAACACCGAAAAAAAACGCTATTTTGCGCATTAGGAGCAAATTTTTGGACCTATTTTTGACTCTTTCTTGAAAAGTTGGGATACCGCCAGCCTTAAGAAAATTCTAGATCCGCCACTGATCCTATATATCTTCAAAATGGCATAATTTGCATTTAGAATGGAAAAATATTAAATTTTTCGGCGCTTCGCGCCGTTTTGAGTCAATTTTCAGTAATTTTTGGCGTGAGAAACCCAGAAATTGGCTGAAATACACTACCAAAGATCGAAAACCCTGTTTTGCCATAGTAAAATCGCTACTGTACTATATTATAGGCTGTGAGAACTGCTATCGACAACTCATTAGCATCACTGAAAAAGAAGTTATGATTGTTCTAAAACGTTTCGTGTAGTATTTGCATTTGTTTGGTTAAAAGTTGCTTGTGCCTATCCTTTTTTATGTTCTTATCATGACTTCTTCGTATATAGTGTGCGTTTAATGCACGATTTAAAACCGGGAAATTGTCCATAAATCACCCGGGAAACCCGGGAATTTATTTTGGGAAACCAGTGGCCATTCTGTCGTCGGTCGACCAATTATGCGTCTGGTATTTACAGTAATGCGTCCGACTAGGGGATCATTTTTGAACACAATTTTTGTGCAGAGCGAAAATCCGAGCTCATCGTGAAAAATGGAGCAAGAAAATATATAATATTACAACATTTCATTCACTCTGGGGAAAGCTGACTGATTTCTAATGTGAAAGCACTAATAAATGCAGTTTTTTAAGTAGCTTTGTGCAGTTTTATTAGTAACGTTCTATTTTTGAAATATTAAACTTTTATGTACAAAATAAATGTCAAGTGGTCTCAAAATTTAAAAAAGTCCACTTTTTCCAGAGCAATTGGAAGGTTGCAATATTATATATTTTCTTGCTCCATCTTTCACGATGAGCTCGAAAAACTAAACTTTAAAATTCGATTTCCGCTCTGTAAAAAATTATGTACAAAAAATGCTCCCCTATTCGGGCGCATTACTGTCAGTACCAGACGCATAACTGGTCGACCGACGAGGTCAGCCCAGCATAATTAATTGCGCACTTTCGTTTACTGAAGCGAGCGCTCGGGTCGCTAATTTGTTTGCTCGAGTCGCTCCAATCAGAACTGGCGGCGTGCCCCCCAGGATCGGATTCAGCCCCTTTTTGTAAATGGACAACTAACCGAAAAATTGGGCAGCTGGTATTAATTGGAAGACCGGCCTCTGTCCATGTATGGTCTTAAATGTTACGAGTATATTTCTACATGTACAATTGTAGCTTAACTTAGGACATGTATCATCCGGGTATAGCCTTTTTGGGTTGTTGTTAAACTGCATAAATTTGTTGTTAAAATTCTAGGCTTGTCAAAACTGCGCGAGCTCACCAGCAACCGGACGGATCCGTCGTAGCTAACGATGCTTCGTCGGCCACTATTCTCGGTTTATTGCAACGTCAGGTTGCGTTTACACCGGTTGACAGCGTACGGTAAGCTTAGGTGGGCGTGCGGGGAGGGATTTGCGGGGCCGGGCATGTTCCCCTAGAGGGCCGATTACCCCCCCCCAGAAACCAAAACACCCCGCCCCCAGAATTCGATTTTTGAAATTTGTTCGTTTTTTTCGCAATTTTTGATGCCAATGGATAGTGCTCGGTGAGAAACGTGAAAAACCTGTGGTTTTCCGCCATACCATTATTTGTAAGACCATTTTTTTACCTTTGAAAAATCTTGCACGCACCATCCCTCCAGAATTTTGGTGTACATATGATAAACACATATTTTTAAATTATAATTTCTGCCAATTTTAGGTATTTTTATTGTCTTTTACTTTTTTCGATTCAATCTCTCAATTTTTGATTAGTCCCCGCAAAACGGCCTGATATTAAGGAACTAAAAAACTTTTTTCAACATATATAAAGGATTTACACACTATTTGCTGTTCTCTTAAGAACAAATCTGTTGCGATGATTTAAATCGGGTTGAACGCGCTAATGAAATCCATGTGGGGTAAGTGAGTAAATGAATGTTTACGTACCAACACAGGGGCGGATTCGGGGGCGAGCCCCCCCCCCCCATCGGACCAAAATAGTGCGCAAAATTAAGGATTTTTGAGCGATTTTTAGCGATTTTTTGATTAAAACAGCTAATTTTTCCGCCCAAGTCAGGGTTCCGCCCCCCCCCCCTTAGGGGTACCGCCCCCTTAGGAAAATCCTGCATCCGCCACTGTACAAACATATGTACAATAAATATGTACAAGCTGGCTGGCCTATATTAAGGAGGGCAGGGAGTTCCTCGAAATGCGAAAAATTTTCCGTTTCTCAGAAGAGTCCGCCATTTGTAAAGATGACAAATCCTCGATGTATGTTAAATGGACCACCCAAAAAAGCTGCATATGAAACAAAGAAAAAAATTTTGATTTTTTTCAAATTCATTTCCACCGTTATAATCTCGCTGATAAACGATCCAATCCAAAATGCCTTCGTTTTTGTCTATAAATCTCGTAATGTTTCTTGAGATATCTGCCTTCAAAAATATCACCCCATTCCTTCCCCCTCAAATAAAATTCTGACACGGGCCTACATACGGTTCTCGCTACGAAATTCAAAGACTTAACAGCATTCATGTACAGCATGGGTATTCTGGGGTGGGTCTGGTCCAAAAAAATTTTTAAAAAGTGCCTTTTTGGTCTAAAAACGGGGGTTATACGTCAAAAACACTGTTTTTTTGACGTTTCAGACAATGATCGTTCTTTCTGAATCATAAAAACGTTAAAAAATTCAAAAAATTGAAAAAATTGAGTAAATTAAACAAAATATTGTCAAAAAATGTGTATATGGCGCGAAGCGCCGAAGATTCGAAATTTTTGAACCAGAAACTTGCTAAAACGCTCAAAAGGGCACACTTTTTGCAACTTTTACCAACTTTTACGAAAAATCGACAATTCTGGGGGAGGGCCCGTCGCAGCTATTTTGCGGGGGTCGGTTGCCGTTCTGGGGGTCCAAACCTCCCCAAACCCCCTTCCACCTGAAGAACACGTCTGCCTGCTTAACAGTCCTTATGTTTGCTAAAGAATTCTACGCCTATCTTATAGCGTGGGACCTCGTCTTATGTTTTAAAACAGCACTGCAAAACATGCTACGACGTTCTTCGTTATAACATACGGTTCGAAAATTCGCAAGGGATGATTCTTTTAAGTGTTTAAATTTCATGGCAAAAATTGTAAGTGAATTTACCTAAATACAAAACATAAAAACGGTAAAAGAAACAATAAAAAATATATAAAAAGGTATATTTAGATAACATACACTACTCGCCACGAATTTTTACGCTTTAATAAGCTTCCAGAGCTTGTTAGGGTTATATCTTTAACACGGCGGTCCTACTTCCGCCCACGCACGACCGACGTGTTAAACATATAAGCCTTAACAAGCTCTATCATCCTATGGAGCATATTAAATCGTAAACATTCGTGGCGAGCACTGTATATATTTGGACAAATATGTATGTGGAAATTGGGCAACGATTAGTGGAGTAATTGAGCAGCTGCGAAGACAAAACTTTTTTGGCTAGTGTACTTCTGGGATTGTCTAAATCGTTTGCAGTATTTCGCTAAAAAATTATCTTCTCAAACAGGAGAGAAACCGACTTTGAACATCGATTGCCGAAAGAGCAGTGGTGGCTTAAATTGCGGCCCTTGCTCAGAATTTTGGCCAAGCACCAAAGCACTTATCAAACCACGGCCGTGCCATTGGATTACGGCGACGACTTGGATTTTGGCAACGAATGAATGAAAATCATACATAGTGCACCTGGGCGTGGGGGGTTTGGGGGTATGCACCATCCCTCCCGAGAAACCAAAATACTCCCCCAGAAACCTAAATACCCCCAGAATTCAATTTTTGAAATTTTGTTATTTTCGCAATTTTTGATGCCAATGGATAGTGCTTGATAAGAAAAAATGGTGTTTTTTTCGCCATACCACCATTTTTAAAGGCCATCTTTTGATCTTTGAAAAATCTTGCACTCCCCCCCCCTCTGAATTTTGGTGCCGTCCACCTATGTACATAGTCATAATTAGGCTGGTGCCATTACTTACATGGGTAGCGGTTCAAAATTTTGGGAAGGGGTCCTCGTCATGCGTGGGCGGAAACTAAATTCTGGGAGGTTCGACGGGGCTTAATTGCTAAAAATAGCGCCGAAAATCCAAGGGACTATCGTTGTTTGGGGTCTTTAAGATTCTGGAGGGTCATACCCTCCGGACCCCCCACGCCCATGCGTTGTCCTCGGCCATCACTTTAACGTTTGCATTTTTTAAAGTAATTTAGTCCTCGAACCTGAAGTTGGAGAATTTTTCGTTTATACGATCCCCAATTGAATTTATGTGAGTTGATTTTCATAATGGTCGCTCTTTTACACCACACGTGGGCGTTGGGGGCTCGGAAAAGTTGGCGTACCACCGTTCCCCTTACGAAAATCCTAGCATAATATTTTTTTGATAGCATATTTCCTGCGGTAACATACCTAAATATTATTTTACGCGATACGCAGTTTCAGTTATTTCACCTTTACATATTTCATGCGTGGTATACCGTATGCTCCGTGTTATTTTTAGCTAAGTAGAAGCGTCAAGAACAAACTGTCGCCTTACGATCTTGTGTACTACAGCCTATTCTATTCCAAACGGCCTATTTTCGCTAAATCCTTATCACTGTACTAGTTTTTCACTGCACAAAGTGCTTGTTCAATTATGCTCTCGTAGCGGCCGGTTGCTTTGAAGTCTTCTTAATTATATTGCCTAAAGTGACGGCGAAAAGGGGCCGTTTGAAATGGAACGGACTAGAATAATAAATTTTAATTATATGCGGAATTCTCTCCAAACATGTACTATGTTCCTTTAGCATTTATATTTTCTACACTTGATACTGTACTTGTGTGTTTCATTTGACTCTTAGTTGTTTGTTTATCCTTGTTTTTCAGTTTTGTTCGCTCATAGCGTACGAGCGCTGTAAAACGTGCGATGTGTCATTTGCTAGTGTTTATTTGACTGTTATCTCCCCTGTGTAATTAGTTTTGTGATTGTTTGTTTAATCTCGGTCCGAGTTTGTTGGATTTATATGACATTATTATATTCTTTTGTTTTTGGTCGACGATCATCAGTAGAGCCCGGGGCTACAATTCAATTTGATATTATTACTGCTCCAATTCAGCAAATGTGTATTAGGTAGGCGTGCATATACCTACAGTACATACACGCAGTCTTTCCCATTCCAAACGCTCTATTTTCATAAGTCAACGGGAAAATTTGGGCAAGCTGCAAAAACACATTCATTTATTTACAGTAGTGAATTTTTTGAATTGCCTGCCACTTCCCACAATTTTTTGTGCAGACTGTAGATTAGCCTTTTTTATTTAAAAATAATTAGGTGCTCACCTACAGTCTTTGTAGTAGGTGGTATGTACATTTCACATACCTACACGTAATACTGATCGAATAATCAACCCTTTTGTATATGGTGCAATTGAGTCTAAAACAAGCGGCTAAGGTCTGTCTCTTAACTGTAGTTTTCTCTTCAATTTAATCCACATGAATCGGGCTAGAAAAGTGGTTTAAACTTGATGCAACACTGAGGCTGAACAATGGCAAACGTCTCCCCATCACTCAATATACTGTAGAATATCACAGCTGTAGTGTTAGTTTAAACCACTTTTGTAGGCACTTTAAATTTTTTCAAAAACCCGAACGGACTATAGTTCCATTCCAAACGGCCCATTTTTGATTTACGGCATATTACTGTAGCAGAATATTGTACTGGTTGGGTTGTAGCGGCTGTCCGTTAGATGCGCCACACGTTAAGCAAAGCATATTTAAGATTCAAAGGAAGAGTTTAAAGCAACCAGTTCTTGCGAGAGCATAATTTAAGATGCAATTTGCGCAGTGAAAATCTGTTACAATAAGCCTTCAACAAAAAATATACCGTTTTCAATGGAACAGACTACCTACTATAACCCACTCAACCTATAGTTACGTACAGTATTAATAAATTTGGGCGATCTTTTATACTGCGTCGTGGCGTTGGCTAATTAAGTTTTATGTTCTATCATCAGACTAATGAAAAACAAAATGAAAAAACATTCAAAACCTACTTCTGAGCAACATACACAGATTTCAACGGAACTTGGACATAGGTGGGCGGCACTAAAGTTCTTGGGGGTACAAGATTTTTTCAAAGGTCAAAAAATGGTCTTAAAAATGGTGGTATGACGATAAAAACTCAATTTTTCAACGTTTCTTACCGAGCACTATCCATTGGCATTAAAACATTGCGAACAAACAAGAAAAAATTACAAACAATTGAATTCTGGGGGGGTATTTTGGCTTCTCGATGGGTTTCATACCCCGAAACCCCCCATGCCCAGGTATGGACTTGGAGTAACTTGAGAGAATCTTGAGTCGACCGTAAATGTGTTTTTCTATTCTGGTAATTTTATACGCTTGGGTCATCGTTTGCACTGCAACCATACAAGGTGGGCGGCACCAAAGTTCTGGGGTGCAAGAATTTTCATAGGTCAAAATGGTGGTATGGCAAAAATCACTATTTTCAACGTTTCTCATCGAGCACTATCACATTGACATTAAAAAATTGCGAAAAAATTTTAAAAATGAGTTCTGGTGGTTGCATTTCATACCCCCGAAACCCCATGCCCACATGTGGTCACAGATCTCTAAATCTGATAATATAAATCTGATAATACAGTGAGCTCCACGTTTCATTTAAGGTCTGTTGCTCGAAACTTGGGCATTATATACATATTTTCCATTTTTCCTCATAAAGTCTGACGATGAGACTTTAAAGTTATGTGTCGGTGTCAATGACAACCAACTTATATCTATAGTCTGTTTCACATAGCTTCGTGCATAAATTCCAAGAATTTTCAACGACAGTAAGCCGAGGGTTACGATAATTATATATCAGATCAATGCTATAATCGCAGTCTGTCAGCTTATTGTTGGAGATAGTTTTGAAATTTATGACCGAAGTTGTGTGAAATAACCTATAACAATTAGAAAATAAGTCAAATCGATCCTTTGATTTTTTAAATTCTTAGTGAACTGCGACCCAAATTATTTAAAAAGTAATAAGAAAATACCTTGACATTACCTGCAAAAATTTCAAAATTTTATAATTTTTAAGCACACCACGTTCTCGTTAAAAGGTCTGTTACATACTTTTAAAAAAGTGGTCACGTATGTATGCAAAAGCCCGTGATAAGAGCCAACGCCATGATGCAGTATAAAAGATTGCCCAAATTTAATAGCGGTAAAATGCTGCGGCAGGTTGATTCGTCAATTTACATTTTGCATACTATGTTTAATTCAAGTGTCTGTTGCTCAAAAAGTGCTCTCTTTTACTTTTTATGTAAGAGCTTCTATTGATAAGCTATAAAATATTATAATATGAACGAAGACCATGCTAAATTGGAAAATATCGAAAAAGTTTAAGTCAAAATTGTTAATGTTCTATGTTTATAACCATATCATAAAATATTGGAAAAATACTGTACCTACGTTTAAACTAATTTTACAAAATGTAAAATCATTCATCTTAAATTATTAAATTTTATCACAATGATCCTGAGTTAGGAAAAAATGCTAGCTTTTTCGGTTTGGCTATAATGTAACTGCGAGAGTTACACGTTTAGGCGAACCTGCCTTAGCAGTTCGCAATAGCCATAACATAGCCAATACTAGTAGCTATCTATGATAGTGTACTGTGGGCTATGCCTTCGGTCTTCCCATTATTTTCCCAAATTTTCAATAATAAAAAACATTTAGATACTTGTCCGGTAGCATAGAGCTAAGTGTATGATAATAGTAATTGTTTAATGCATACCGCTTATGTGAATCGAGAACTATTCGATCTGAGATAAAAGTCATTTCAGTATTATGTTAAATTGATCGTTGTTTTAATTTACTGTAATGGCCCTTGAGGCCAGTGTACTGAAGGTCGTATTAGTTTTTTCTGGCTTGTTTGGTTTTTTCGTTGGCCGGTTTATTCGACTGTACATTATCGTTTTTCTTTTGCGTATTTTGTTTCCCGGCTATAGGCCGTGCGTTATTCGTCGAATAAAAGTATAGAAAACCAACCCAGTGGTTTCGGTTATACCGAGGGTTAGGTCGGCCATCATCCCCACGTCGAGGACTTCCACCTTCTAGTGGACTGATAGGTAAATTCCGTATGATAGTTTTCTCCATTCGAAAATCATAACTTATTTCTCAAGCCAAAAATTGATCAAAATTATTATCTAATCTTTAAGGATGATTGATCAGCATAGAGCTCGTCGTTGTTGTTTTCATAGTTCAGCGTGCTACACAAATTAGGAACCAAAACATTTCTGATCAGGCACTGATTGAAAATAAGTTAAATTACAACTTGAGCTTGAGATAGGTCAACTGACCTCCGCGGCAATTACCGAGACTAGGTAGGTAGCCTTAGGTCTTAGGGCGTAGCTGCTGAGATCACCCGACATAGAAGCAGCCAGCAATATTAGGGCTGAGGGGATCGAAGCCGTAAGGTCTGTAAGGGTCCAAAGATCGAAAGCCTTAGAGCCGCGCGATCGGGGCCAGCACTAAGCGTAGACTTAAGTACCTACGTACCTAGGTAAATCTCGAGGGTGGATGTTAGCATGGTTCGTATCTGTGACGATTCTGTAGACCCAGATCGAACCGTCTACATTTACATTGGATGTTCCCTCCTTTAGGCTGCTAGCTACAGCCGAGCTGATCAATCATCGTAAAATTATTTTTCGATCCAAAAAATTATCATTTTGGCCATCTAAAAATGTGTAACGTTTCGTTCACCTTTGTTGTTGTATCGACCGCGATCGTGGCAGTGCGCAATTTAAGTAAGCGTCCGTGGTAAAGATTTTGTGTATCGTGGTAAAGCCATCGTTATTTTTCTATTTCCGTCGGATCTCTACCGACGAAGGCAGCTCTCACGCTCGTATATTCATTTTTCTATAAACGTCAGCCCTCAGGCGACGATTTATCATTCTTCTCAACTGACGACGAAATTCCGTCATTTAGGTTCTTACCTAACTGTTTTTCTAACCACGTACACGTTCTTGCGCTTTAGGCTTAGTCCTATCTGCTTTCGATCATTTCACGTCAGGTATATCTTACTTCACGTAAGGAAGTACTATTTACGTGGAAAAACCTGTTTTTCGGATCGACAAAGGTCTAATTCGAAACATTTATTTTGGGAAAAAATTCCGACGTACTGAAATTTATTTTACCCAAAGGCACATTTCTCGACATTTTTGACACCTAAAAATGGCAGGAAAAAGGTTTTGCGGACACCGCCCGCTAAATTGAAAAAACCTTCTACGCCACCTGTTTCAGCTCGCCAATTACCTACTGCGCCTGTTGACTCTAATAGCGCGTGTAATTCTGCGAGTAATGACACAATTACGAGAGACGTAACGACTAAGGCGAATAATGATAAATTACCCGCGTCACTACATGCCGCGAGTAATACACAGTCCGAAGACGAATTATCATTGAGTACCATGCGATCTCGCATTAATCAATCTTCGCTAACTAGGTCGGATCCTAATATTGACAATTCATCAAGTCACACAATGATCGATAATACGACTACCATTAACACGGCAAATAACCCTGAAACCAGTTCGGAACGCGAAAATCACGATTCTGACGTAGAAAGTAATCATAGTCGCTGCATGAATGCCGACAGAGAGCGTGCTAATGCTAATGTGACTAATGATCTTATTTTGAAAGCGCTACAAGCTATTCATTTGCAATTTTCGGATCTTTCTACGCGCGTTGATCAAGATAAAAAGGAAAATGCGGATGAAATGCGTAAACTGCGTTTGGAGCTAAGCACTATGCTTAAACCCCAACCAGTTCTGAATCGCATAGAAACTAATGTATCTGAGCGCGTTAACCACTCAATCGATAGTGCAAATTTTTCTGAATTCAATGCGCAAAGTGCAAATCGTGCGCAAAGTACGCATAGGGCATCTTCACTGTTGTCTACTAGCAACAGAGCATCGAATTCACGCTCACCTTCGGAAACTGTTCCAGAAAATATCTCTCAAAGTTGTACGCACCGCGCGCCGGAAATCTGTAATTTGTCACAGAATCCTGTAAACACGGGTTTGCAATCAGTGCAAAACTCGGGTTTTTCGGAGAATATACCTACGATTTCGCAGCCGTCGGTATCGATTTCGCAGACGTCGCGATCTCGGCCTTCGCTGCCATTAAATCGTAATGCCCCTTCCTTCGTACCTAATCCTTCTATTGCGAACTCGCAGCAGCAACTAAATCCACCACCGCTGCAGTATTTTCCACCTCAAGGAGAAATCTTACCCAATAATTATGTACCTAACCCTATAAACGTGTGTCACGCCCGGTAGTGGTTAATACAATAATCATAGTAATATATTCACTTTAACATGGGTTACTCCGCGTATTGTACGTCTGTCGAGCCCCGTATTCAAAGTAATATAATTTCTCAATAAATATATACTTAACCCGGGCTGACCTTTGTTCATTGTATAGTCACCAACTCGGACTGAGCTGTCTTGCGGATTGTGCAGCTGTATATATTAGTGGAAATACCACCTAATAATCCTATCTTGCATTCTTCTAATATCGAAATGCAACGGTTGAGATAAATTTATCTGGTATTAATAACGAATCTGCAAATTTGCAAAATGAAGCTGCTCCTCAATCTGAATCGTCCAGTAGGAAAAAACATGTCAAATTTTCTGACGACAGCTCATCTAATAGTTATGATCGCCCAGCGCAGTCGTCGCTCGCGTCGCAAATCTCGATCGCGCAGACGACGTCATAGGCATAGTTCAGGTTCTTCATCTGAAAGCTCGCGTGGTGATTCACGTCTCGCTGATTCCTTGAATCGCGGACCATTTTTGCAGCAGATGCAATTTGCAATTGCAAATAAAAAATTTTTTGACGGCGATAAATCGGATATAAAGGCTTATTTTGCAGAATTTGAATCGCTTGCCAATACCTATGATATTGACAAGGCTGATCGTTTAAAATTCGCTACTGGATTTCTTGACCCTTATGTTTTGCGTCTATACCATTCGTTACCTGCTGATATACAACAATCTTATTCGAAAATGAAACATGCGCTAATAACCGAATTTTGTCCTATGGACACCGGTGCGCTCTTTAATCGTTTTTTGTCACACAAACAGCAGCCTAACGAATCGGTTAAAGCTTATTATCTCTCGCTTCGCGAAGAGTTAATTAAATCGGATCCCTATCTTGAAGTTGACTCGCCACATTTCAATAATTTAATGCGACATCAACTAAAACAAGGTTTATTACCACACATTTCGAAAGAGGCATATCATAAAAAACCTAGGGCATCATTAGCTGAATTTTTGGACAATGCGCTTAGCGCTGAATTTGCTAATAAAGAATTTGAGGATAAAAAGGCAGTAACGCCTTACGTATTGGTAACAGCTGCTCCAGTAGGCAGCGTAGTACCTAAAAGATACTCCTCAGCGCATCTAACCAAAATGATCCAAATCGTTCACGTCATCGAACGTTTCATCGCTCATCGCGTGCTGAGAAACCAGAAAATTCTTCTCGTAAATATTGTACCTTTTGCAAGCGCATAGGTCACATTTATGAGGAATGCTTCACGCGTCAAAGGCAAGAAACGTCTAATAATGCTAATTTTAATAATCAAGCTGATCGGAATACTAATTCTATGGCGCGCAATCGCAGCCAATCGCGTTCTTTTTTGCGACAAAATCGTTCGCCATCGCGTTCGAATTCGCAGAATAGGCATCGTTCTCAATCACGCTATCGTAATTCTAGTCAACATCGTTCATCTAACTATGCGAATAATGATAATCGCTTTGAAGCAAAGCAATCACGATCGAATTTTTGGCAAAATCGTAATGATCATTACCAAAATTCGCGTGCTAATTATCAAAATTCGCATTACGATAATCGTTATAATAACCAATCGCGCCAAAATACACCTTTTGTGCAATTTCCTAATGAACAACGTGGCACATACTATAACTCTAGTTATCGCAGCGATAATAATTTCAATCGCCCGTATGTCACATACACTGCAGACAACCAACCCGCCATGAATGTGCCCCCACCGCAGCCAACCCTTACATCTCCTCGTGATGTGAACACGGTTACTGCGAAAGACCAAGAATCTAGCGCGCGTCCTAATTTCTTCGCGTCGCAAGAATTTCTTGAAGAGTACGAACGTCTACAACGTCGTCTTGCAACTTACGAAAAAATTAATCTACCTCCATCTAAGATTTTCGATCCTAATATTCCTATCGTAAGTCATGCTGGGACAAATTTACCCACTATTCTCGTTAAAGTTCATGGCGTTGACGTACCTGCTCTGATAGACACAGGTTCACAGGTCACCATGATGACCACATCAGCATTCTTACGTCTTGGTTTTAATTTACCACCTAAGCAAGTTTCACAAGTCGTGCATGGTGTAGGCGAAATCACCGCAGTCGTTCGCTATAAAGTAAATATGACTTTAACAATCGCGGAACAATCTATTTCTACCTCAGTAGCTATAATTGATCACTTGCCGGAAGACATGCTCTTAGGATATGATTTTTGCGAATCCGCACTCATGTGGGTTAATCCTATTGAGCGTTGTGCTTTTATAAACGGCATAAAGGTTAATTTACTTTCATCTCACGAAAAATTGCAATTTCGCGCAAAACCCAACGCAACTACCTCTGGTGTTGTGTGTGTGCATGTTTCGTTACCTGAGCCTGTTATTATACAACCTAGGCATGAACTAATTACACCTGGCTATATAAGTCACGGTTCTTGCACTTTTGATTTCGCATTATTCGAACCTAATCCCGATTTTATGGAAAAAACTTCACTTTTTGTTGCTCCGTCTATAGTCGATGCTTCACAACCTCTAATACCTGTTCGCGTCTGTAACATCTCTAAAGCACCAATTCGCATTGACTCTGGTGAAATAATAGGTTCTTTAACCACTGATGCCGAAGTCGTGTCACATGTTTCATCCTTTGATGATAGGACACCAGAACTTTTTGCATCAATAAATAAAGCTTTAAACGGCTCCGCCGTTAATTCTAGACAGCAGCAACAAATTCGTGAACTTTGCTTAAAATACGACTCAATTTTTGCATTAAAAAATGAACCTCTCGGTCGTACCCCCTTGATGAAACATCATATTGACACAGGGGATAATCCACCCGTTGTTGGAAAAACTTACCGTGTTGAGCATTCTAGAAGAGAATCTATGCAGAAAATTATAAATGAAATGCTTGCGGATAAAATTATTCGACCTACAACTAGCCCATGGGCAAGTCCATTATTTCTCATTGGGAAAAAGGACGGTTCCCTTAGGCCAGTCGTCGATTATCGACGGTTAAATGACGTTACTAAAACGCAAGTTTACCCTCTTCCACAATTAGACGATTATTTTGATACTTTAGGCAGTGCTGCATATTTTAGCACACTAGATTTGAAATCTGGATATTGGCAAATTCCACTCGATAATAAATCTCGCGAAAAAACAGCATTTATATGTCCTGTTGGTCATTACGAATTTGAAGTTTTACCTTTTGGTTTAAAGAATGCGCCCGCAGATTTTCAAAGACTAATGGAGCTTGTGCTCGCAGGTCTAAATTGGAAATCTTGTCTCGTTTACATCGATGACATAATTATTTTTTCACGTACTTTCGAAGAACATTTAAAAGATCTCGAAAATGTCTTCATTGCTCTTAAAAAGGCAAACTTACGTGTCAAGCCTGATAAATGCCATCTCGCGCATGCAGAGGTAAAATTTCTTGGCCACAGCATCAGTGCAATGGGCATCGCTCCCGATATGTCTAAAGTCGCAGATTTAATCTCGTTTCCCGTACCAAAAACCGTTAAATCCGTGCAGAAATTTCTTGGCTTAGTCCAATGGTTTAAGAAATTCGTTAAAGATCTCGCTAAAATCGCTAAACCGCTATTCCATCTTCTACGTAAAGATGTCGAATTTTGCTGGAAGGCTGAGCACCAAACCGCTTTTGAGCTTCTGAAGAAAGCATTTACATCTCCACCTATTTTGCAATTACCAAAATTCGATCATGAGCACCAATTTATTTTAACAACTGACGCAAGTAACTATGCGTTAGGTGCTATTTTGACGCAAAAGCATTTACCATCCAAAAGTCGCTTTATTCTTAGCTACGCTAGTCGCGTGCTAAATTCTGCTGAATGTAATTATGCTACTTCAGAAAAAGAAGCGCTAGCGGTAGTGTGGGCCATCAAGCATTATCGACATTATCTTTACGGTAAAAAATTCATTGTCGAAACGGATCATCAAGCGTTAACCTGGCTAGTAAATGTTAAAGACCCATCGAGTCGTTTACGCCGTTGGGGTCTCAAATTACAGGAATACGAATATGATATCGTTTACGTTCCTGGTGCATATAACTGCGCAGCTGATCTTCTTTCACGTCATCCTAAATATGATCATGCAGAACGCAAATATAAAGTAGAGCGCAAAAATATCGTTAACATCGCAAATTTAGAATCCGAAGATTCTGAGTCAGATGACGAATCGGTTCCACCTGAACGATCGTGCGATAATACCCCTACTGCGCCAATTAATCATCCAAACGCACAAAATAATAATCCTACTGCGCAAACCGATCCTATTAATTCTAAACCACCTACATTTCGCGAACGCTTGTTACTTACCGATGCAGAAAAAGCTGAAATGCTAACACCTGCGCGTTTACTCGCTGAGCAACGTGCAGATGACGAATTGCATAAAATTCGTATCGCATTGAATGACTTAACAACGAAAAAATATCGTGACGAATTTTTTCTCGTAAACGATGTACTTTTTTGTCGTTTTCAACCTAAGCGTTCACCAACTGTCGTTCATCAAATCGTCATACCCAAATCTTTGCGTCGCTTCATATTAACGGAATTTCATGACTCTATTTTCGGAGCTCATTTTTCATCGCGCAAAATCTTGCCCGCCATACAAATGCGTTATTGGTGGCCGCGTATGGAAAATGATGTAATCGCGTGGTGTAGGAATTGTGATGTGTGCTTACAACGTAAGGTCGCATTAAATTCCACATCCGTTCCGTTGCAACCAATCGAAGTATCCGCGCCCTTTGAACTCATTGCGTGCGATTGTTTGCATATGCCGCGATCTCCCTCCGGAAATGACCAAATTGTAGTTTTTATGGATTATTTTACAAAATACGTGGAAGCTTTTGCTGTTTCTGATATAAAAGCAACAACTATTGCGAATCTATTACTAAGAGAAATTATACCACGTTATGGAGTCCCCAAGAAATTTTTGACAGATCAGGGGTCAAATTTTACATCTACCCTAATTTCGGAAGTTTGTAAACTATTAAACGTTCAAAAAATATTTACAACCCCATATCACCCCCAGTGTGATGGGTTGGTGGAACGTTATAATCGTACATTGATTGATGGTTTGTCTAAGCTGAGTGCGCGATCACAGTATGATTGGGAACAATTTTTACCCTTCGCATTATTTGCATACCGCGCGACTCCACAATCATCAACTAATATATCTCCTTTTGAAATGCTTTATGGTCGCGAACCAGCATTTCCTCTTGACACTTTACTCATAAATGACTTCGTGATAAATCCGAATTTACCATCTGTTGCGGAAAAATACGTCATTGATTTAAAGCTGACTTTGCAGGATCTGCATGAAATCGCGTCTCAAAATTTATCTCAAGCGCGTAAGCAGCAAAAATCGCAATATGACAAAGCCGTAACGCACACAAATTTTAATCTCTCGGATATAGTCTACCTCAATAATACTTCAGTCATTCAACCTGAAATCGGTAAACTATCACCCAAGCGTGTTGGTCCCTATCGGATTATTGACTTACCTACGCCTGAAACTGCGAAAATTGCATATGTCTATAACCCTCTTATTATTCATCACGTTCACAGGAATAGACTTTTGCCTGAACCTAAATTACCTTATTCTGACTTAATTGTGGAAAAACACGCGTATGTCCCTGGCGATTTTGTGTTGGTAAAGTTACCACATCGCCCTCTTGCCCCGGCAGTTGTCATAAGTTTTGAGGATTTACCGGGCAGGGAACAAAAAGCTAAGGACTGCGCGCCTGTACGTTTATTAAATGGTTCTAAAACAGCACATGCCGTACCATTATCTAATGTTTTTCCTTTTGCAGACCCATGGCTGCACAAGGTACCCCCAGCAAGGAGGCATTGTTGGAAGCAGCTGGTCGCCGATGCAAATTCGAGGGACGTGTTCCCGCGTCCCTAGATGAGTTTCGTTCGGCGTTGACCAGTATGGCTTTAGAGCGGGGATTGGTCGTACCCAACCCGCTGCCGCAACACGATAATCGCCGTGTTGGCGGTCTCGAATCACTTACCGCAAAATGGGTAAAGCATAAAGCAACACATAAAATCGCAAATCACAGAAAGCGCATAAATGATCAACAACTCTGGTGGGAGAATCGGCTTGGTAGAAGTCCTTTGGTAACCCCTCGCGTACCAAAGAATAGGCTTTTACCCACCGTCTTAGTCTCCGACGACCAGACGTCGTTTGGCGCCATTTTGGCGTTAATTCAGCCATCGAATATGACTAATGGCACTTTATTTTTAGGCTACGACTCTGAATTTGTGAATGACAGAAAGGGCAGGCATTATAAGACCTGGGACCTGCGTTTTCAGCAACTATGTCCCACTTACCAGGACCTCCATGGCCCATTCGTACGCTACGTCCAAGTTGCGAGCGCGACTGGCCATGTGTTCTGTTGGGATCTAGCGAAGTTTCCGCAACCTCCGTTCGGGCTTCACCAGTTGCTCGAAACACGCTTACCTAACGTGTATATGGTGTGTTATGACCCGACGCAAGATCGACTTGCGTATTTCCATGTCTACGGGCCAACATTCGAGGAAATTGTTGCAATTCCGGATGCAGAAATTCGCAATAAACTGCACTGGAAAGACCCATTTATTGCAAATTTCATCGACATTCAGCCGTTGGCGAGAACATTTACTCGTCGTTTACGCATTAAAGCGCAATCGCATTCGTTAAAGCGCTTGGCAGAATTCTTTTTCGACATGTATATTGATCCGAACGCGCCTGGAAACTTCGGACAGGCGTGGAGCTTACCCTTAACTCGGGACATGCAGCATTATCTAGCGATGGACGCCCTCATAACTATCGATGTTTTCATATTGATAGAAGGGTGCTCGCAGGATAATCGCATTACTGACGATAGAAAGCCCATGTCGGTTTCTTTCGTAGGCGATGAGTTGTACATTAAGGCTAGTGGTCCGAAAGCCAAAGTACGCATACCATTGTCGACTAGCAAGCCACCACAAGGGCAGTCGACCAGCGCAGCTGTTGAAGCTGAAGTTGATTCAAATGGCGAAGAGTTAATCTTAGCTGAGGATTTTTATTGCCCGGCTCCGCAACAACAAGTAGCTATAGCGGCAGCCACCACCATTGCCTCAGTAACGGAAGCGTTGGCTCACGCTAACGTGTTTGACAATCCTGACTTACAAGTGCAGGCTTCGCAAACCGTTGCCGACACAGTTTCGGGCCCGGTAAATGCGCCTGACACGGAACCTAAGTCAAAACCAACCAGTACGAGTACACCAGCTTCTGTGTTTTCTTCGCAAACCGATATTCCATACGATTCGCCTATGCTGGGTGTAGAACCATCGATCTCCACTGAAGACGATGATTTATCTCCCAAACGTTTAGTTATGGCGTTATCTGACACCGAGGCGGAAACACAGGCTAACGTGTCGCCACCGCGCGTAACACGCGGAGCAATGGCTCGAAAAGGGATTGTTACCGTTTCGCAACCGATTGTCTCGCAATCGCTTGCGGCGGTTCAACAAGCTCCCTTGGGTATCAGTGCACTCGGACCTTTGCCGACTCTTCAGCCGGTCGGGGCAGAGCAGCAGGCTGACCCAGATGTCATCATGACTGACATTATCGGTTTTCCGCCACAACCGCAACGTACATTAGCCGCACACGAAGTACCTCATGTAGCATTATACACGCAAGTAACGACTCAGCCCGTGTCACAAGGTACGACGGCACCGGATACTCGTTTCACGGCTCCTATGGCCATGACGGGTGTGTCTAGTACCGTGGCAAATTTGCAATCACAGGCTACGCAAAGCCAACCATCAAATATGGAAGTCGCAATACCTGCGCACGTGCAAGCTATTCGCGACCAAATGGCCGCGAATGATAGCGCTAGAATTCAAAATCGCTCGCGCTACGTACAGCATTTTTTCACAATGATGGAAAATATGACGCGCGAACCACCGTGCATTATCGCGCCAGTCGTTCTGCACGATTTACGTTCCTATTTGGGTGAAGTCGCAGGATCGCGTTTGTACGATCAGTTGGTCGAAGCTGCTCAAGTGTACTTCGATCGAGTGTACGCAATCCATTTGCAGTACGCGAATTCGACTGATTCGCCCTCGCGCCCTTTAGTGTGGTCTACGCTCGCACAGCCTTTGGCTGATGCCGATCGTGAGCCCGCACCTAGGTTCATCAGCGATATGAGCGTATTTAATCGATTATTTTATCCCGACCAATACTTCGTGCGCATTCGGTTTTTTATCACAACCGGAATGATGTTGTACGAGGTTCCGCTCGAGTATTTGGTCGTACACCCACATCTTGACGCACCAAGCAAAGTGATCGACGGCGTGACACATCAAATTTCTCCGGATTTATATCCGCATCGAATGTCACCAGCGCCGGATCATCTAGCGCCAATTCTAATACCGACACGCCAGATGGTCGATATTTTCGATACTTTCCGAGAATTTCAGTCTTTATATGAATCGGAGTATCGACACATGACGGTCTTTTCTTCAATAGACGTCATGCGCGCTACAGCGCTTTTGGAATTTCTGGATAGAAAATTCCACTATTTCGCATACGCCTATGGCAATGCCGGAATAGGTTGGCGTATGACGGAACAGCTGCGTCGCATGTTACGCGTAGCGTTCCTTGGCGAATCTTACACGCCATCTCCACGTGAGGCTTTTCCGGAATTCCCGGACTTAACAGCACGAATCAAAAGTCCTCATGTTTTACACAACATGATTAGGCAAATTCGGTTAGCTACCGACCCGGCACTTGAAGTTCCGGCTCAGTTCGATCGTTTTCGAGGTCGTCAAAAATCTGTATTTTACCTCAAACATCGAATACGAGACGAATTGGAAAAAATTTGTAAAGAAAGGCGACAGGCATCCTCGCAGGACCCAAGCGGATCCGCAGCGAGCCTTGATATGCCCGAAGTCGATCTTTCCTTGGAAGCACAAATTGCGATGCGTCGAACACGCATGACGATCGAGCAGCGTGATCGTGAGAATTTGGCTACGGAAATGCCACGGCGTGCGACGAAGTTACGCGCCGCCGGTTCTCTTGCTGAGACGTCAGAAGTTTGTCACATGCCAGAAGACGAACACAAGGCAAAATTGAATCGTTTTTACGATACTAAATCCGAGCACACTTTGCGTCGGTTGAAGAATTTGGAAAAACAACGAGTAAGAAGACTCGTTCAAGCTGAAGTTGCAGCTAAGTTAAAAGCGCGTTTAGGCCAAAGGGGATCGAGGCGGCAAGACCCGCAGTCATCCCGGCAGCGCTATGCGCAAACGCACCATCGTTCACAATCACAAGCACAGCAACAGACACAAGTAAAACCGCATGTACAGCAATACACAAGACCGCAGACCCAACCGCGGCAACAGCAGCAATTCACGGAATCGCGTGAGCGTTCCGAGGCGTATTCTCAGGCCGATGCTGGTCATCTGTCGCGCTCGCGACAGCAGCAGCCTTATGAATATCGCCGTCCGCCACAGTCGAACCGCGGAACTCATCGGGGCCGGTCGCAATCCCGTCAACGTCAACAATGGGACCAGTATCAATCACCGTTGGAGCAAAGTCAACCAGCCACCGGGGGTTATCAGCCACAACCTCGACCGGGTCCACTTTTGCCAAAACCGTGGCCTGTTACGCAACAACAACAGCGTCCACGCGAACCTTCCCGACAACGAACTTACGGTTTTACGCCGGAGCAATTATTTACTCCGACGCCACCCATACCGCGTCGTTACGCGGACGACTACGAGGACGACGACGATTTTGAGGACGACGATCGACCCGTCGATCCACATCGCCGCTTACGCCAACATCTGTACGGGCGTAGGCAATCGCCATATCAGTATCGCGAGCGTTCGAATACGCGTCGCGAACCGGAATCGGATCAGGAATATTTTCAACGACAACGACGTCGCGGAAAATCGTATGGCTCGAAGGCCAAGTACCGCGACGAATATTAATTTACAAGTTCGACGTACTGAACTTTTGGAACTCTGCGACGGCGTCGACTTTCGACCAGCAGCTTTTTGTCAATTTTTTCGTTTTTCGTCCTGATGTGGATTCCAGGATTTTGTGTATCGTCTATTTCTTGTGTATTTTTTCTTCTTGTCATTTTTTCTCTTGTTGTAAATTTTTCTTTGTCGGTGCTCGTATTTTTCCCCGTAATCTCGCATAATTTGCCATTTTTTCTCGTTTTACCTCGTATCTTAATTCGTCAGTGACTTTAATTTTTTGCTCAGCATAATGTTGCCTTATCATTCCGTGTCTTAATTTTTCTTGTGTTTAATTAGCGGTGTTACTATTATGGTACCTTAACTCTTTAACGGACAAGGGGTTAATTTACACCCAATCTACAAAATTTTCAAATCAAAATTTTTCTCATTACCCGGGGACTGAAGGAGGCTACTTGGGCAGCATGATCGAATACTATGCTATGCTGTCCAAGACCGGAGTTCATCATTACTCGGGCAACAATATAGTTCCTAGCGCCATTGTGAGTGTTGCTCGAGAGATTTCCTGAGTGCGAACGAGGTCATGCGTTGACCGACTATCGATATTTGTTATTTTTTCGTTCTTTTTATTTTCGTTTTTCACGTTCGCTCAGGATGAGGCGTTGCGGACGCCAGAGTAGAGGCGTTGCGGACGCCAGAGAGCCGAGTTGTAGAGCGTCGCCGACGCTAGTTGCCGTTGTTGGTACCCCCGAAAAAATTCTCCACTTCGTTACTAATTTTTTTTCTATACGTGGGGGAGTGTAACTGCGAGAGTTACACGTTTAGGCGAACCTGCCTTAGCAGTTCGCAATAGCCATAACATAGCCAATACTAGTAGCTATCTATGATAGTGTACTGTGGGCTATGCCTTCGGTCTTCCCATTATTTTCCCAAATTTTCAATAATAAAAAACATTTAGATACTTGTCCGGTAGCATAGAGCTAAGTGTATGATAATAGTAATTGTTTAATGCATACCGCTTACGTGAATCGAGAACTTTCGATCTGAGATAAAAGTCATTTCAGTATTATGTTAAATTGATCGTTGTTTTAATTTACTGTAATGGCCCTTGAGGCCAGTGTACTGAAGGTCGTATTAGTTTTTTCTGGCTTGTTTGGTTTTTTCGTTGGCCGGTTTATTCGACTGTACATTATCGTTTTTCTTTTGCGTATTTTGTTTCCCGGCTATAGGCCGTGCGTTATTCGTCGAATAAAAGTATAGAAAACCAACCCAGTGGTTTCGGTTATACCGAGGGTTAGGTCGGCCATCATCCCCACGTCGAGGACTTCCACCTTCTAGTGGACTGATAGGTAAATTCCGTATGATAGTTTTCTCCATTCGAAAATCATAACTTATTTCTCAAGCCAAAAATTGATCAAAATTATTATCTAATCTTTAAGGATGATTGATCAGCATAGAGCTCGTCGTTGTTGTTTTCATAGTTCAGCGTGCTACACAAATTAGGAACCAAAACATTTCTGATCAGGCACTGATTGAAAATAAGTTAAATTACAACTTGAGCTTGAGATAGGTCAACTGACCTCCGCGGCAATTACCGAGACTAGGTAGGTAGCCTTAGGTCTTAGGGCGTAGCTGCTGAGATCACCCGACATAGAAGCAGCCAGCAATATTAGGGCTGAGGGGATCGAAGCCGTAAGGTCTGTAAGGGTCCAAAGATCGAAAGCCTTAGAGCCGCGCGATCGGGGCCAGCACTAAGCGTAGACTTAAGTACCTACGTACCTAGGTAAATCTCGAGGGTGGATGTTAGCATGGTTCGTATCTGTGACGATTCTGTAGACCCAGATCGAACCGTCTACATTTACAATAATGCTGATTAGAGTTGAGGCGAAAAAGAATGAAAAAGAAAAAAGAATTTAAATAAAAAAGGAGGGATGTTGGTAAATTTAAAACAAATTTAAAGGATATGACGACATTCAATTTAATTACATTAAATTTAATTATTTAATTTAAATTTAATTGAAACATTAAATTTCATCAGAATCTGATATGGTCGAGTGGGAGGGGACCCATCGACCATTTGATATGGATTATCCACAGGTAAGGTTTGATTAACAGAGACTTGCATTGAAAACGATAAAATTTAAGTGGATTCTTAGAAAAATATAGCGCTCTTTTCATTTAATTTGAATGAATGTTGGTTTTGAAAAAATTTAAGAATTTTTAAGCAGGCTCTAGGCAGGTAAGGTATAGATTGCATAACGTATCGAGCTTCTAAAAAAAGCATTTCACTGTAGGTAGTAAGCTAACAATGCGGGTCAAATCGATGTAACTGTAACTGCTGATTTAAAGCTGCAAATTTGAATCGTAAATTCAAAGTGAATATAAATAGAAGTAAACCGAATAATCAGCAGGATTGCTCCTTCACTTGACCTATAATATACTTGGGTACCCCCAACACCTGGGCACCCCCCCTACAGCTATAACGGGACACTTCTGGAAGGTGCGGTTTTTTTAAAAGATAGATAATAAAAAAATTCGCTGCCCGTGTTTTTGTTGTTTTTCTTGAAACTCAAAACTGGCTGTGTAAAGAAGGTGTAAAGTTTTTGTGTAACGTTATAACATAGGACGCATTTTTGGAGGCCTTTTTACTGACGGCATGCGGACAACTCGAGTATTGACTGACTCGAATAGATTGACACAGATTAGGATAGATGGAAGGGATGAATTCTACAGATTGACACTTTGTTTGTTTGTTGAAATTCGCATTATTTATCGAACGGCAGTGTAAAGAGTGCGAAAATCTGGGGTGAAAAAGCACATTTTGGTCGAGTTTTCAACCTGCCTATGTCTGATACTAACTCCAATTATGAGGTTCTTCAAAATGTTTTCTGACAGAAATGTAGAGAGGATCAAGGGCTACATTCTGCATATAAGCAAAGTCTTTTACGCTCTATGGTGAGTTAGATCCTGGGTTTTAAAGTTTACACTCTAGCTGGATGGTGTAAAAAACGGATTTTAACTAAGATTTCTCTGCTAAATTTTTCCGCTTTTGAGTCCGGGTAAATTGAATACAGCAGTAATGAAGTGCCTTTCAGGGGCTACATATCGCAGCAAACCGCATTTAAAAAATGCAATATTGAGTTATTTATGGGGGTGTAAAGTTCGAAATCAGAGGTAAAAAATGGGCGAAAAAACACGTTTTTTCTGAATTTTGATTAATAAATCATACCAAATAATTTTTGCAAGAGAATATTGGCACACAGGAATGTACTACGATTTAAAAGCTACAAATTGTACCAAACGCAAATTTCTCTAAACTCAACGTGGAGTTCGGTACGGAATTTTAAAGTTTACAGGGTTCTAAATGATGGAAAATACGTTTTTTGTAGCGTTTTTTGTTCGCCACTTTTTCCGTCCAGAAGTCGGGATAAGTCCAATAGAATAGTTATAAAGTGCTTTATATGGGGTGCATGTCAAAGCAAATTGTCTATACATTAATATTTAGCGAGTGTTAAGTGAAAAATTTGGTGTTTAAAATGCGTTTCTGTCTTGTTTTTGCTGCCTGCTTCTCCGGTTATGAGTCAGGGACACGAATATCAAGTCTAGAAATTGACCAGAAACCAAATTTGATATGCCAGTCTGGCGCATATATTTACACTCTACAGTGTTGTAAGGTGGCTTACACCTATGGTTAGTTTGCCCATAGAACATTATGGAGACTTAATTTTTTTTCATAAATATTAATCGTAATATCGGAACAATATCAAAATTACGAATCTAACCAAAATCTTCTTTACACTAGGTGTTTACATGAAGTTTACACTACATATGTATTCATCTTCGTTTTTGAGCATTCCAGAAACCTAATTTTTTCCTGAAGTCTAGAAATTTCCAAAGAATCAAATGTGAGACGTCACGTAGGCGCGTTTGTTTACATCCGACACTGATGTAAAGTAGTTTACACTCATTGTTTATTTGTCCTCAGACCATTGTAGAGACATGCAATTTTTTCAAAAATGTTGAAAATAATATCCGAGTAATATCAGATTTACAAATCGAATAAAATCCTCTTACACTAGGCGGGTGTGTGTAAAGTTTAAAGTGCTAATTAATCTTCGTTCTAGAGCTTTTGCAAAAACCTGGAATTTTTTGCCGAAATCTGAAAATTTACATGGAATCAAACAAGGGATGTCAGCTGGGTGCGTTTGTTTACACTCAACAGTGATGCAAAGTGATTTATCCTCATTCTAGAGCTTTGCTAAAAACCTAAATTTTTTGCCGAAATCTGAAAATTTACATGGAATTAAATAAGGGACGTCAGCTGTTCGCGCTTGTTTACACTCAACAGTGATGTAAAGTGGTTTACATATGTGTCTATTTGTCATTAAACCGTTATAGAGACGTAATTTTTTCATGAATGTTGATTGTAATATCCGAGTAATATCGAATTTACAAATCCGACTAAAATCTTCTTTTACACTCGTTGCTAGTGTAAAGTTTACACTTTATAATAAGCTTCATTCTAGAGACTCACAGTAACTTATTTTTTCCCTAAAGTCGTAAAATATATATGGAAACAGATAGGATACGTCTGCTAGGGGCGCATGAAGAGTAGTGTAAAGTGATTAACACCTAATGTTAATTTGTTCTTAGAACATTAGAGAGGTTTCATTTCTCAATAAATGCTGATCGTTATGTCAGAGCAATATCGAAATTATTAATCCTACTAAAATTCTTTACACTCTTGTGTAAAGCTTAAAATGTAAATTAAGTTTTAGCTCTAGAACGTTTTGGAAGCACATTTCTTTACAGGATGTTCTACGTAACATAAGAATTACTAATCAGAATGTTTGTTTCTCCTACAACTAGTAGCTTTGTAAAGTTTAAACCATTCAATTATTAGAAGAAACGCACAGTAAATGAAATCTAGTATTGTATTTCCAAATCTTGCTAATTAAAAGTAGGGTACTAGCAAAGAAAAATGCTCCGATAGAACAAAAAAGGGGAATATAATTGGGATTGTGAATTATCGAGGATGTAAAAGGATGGGATTGAGAAAAATCTTCCTATGTCATATGTTAAAAATCGCAAAATATGTTAAAAATCGAACTTTCTCTAAACAATGCAAAAATCGAAGTATATTCTGCGGCCTTTGAAAAATGTAAAAGTTTAGTAAACAATTGTTGTAGACATGTGTAAAAGAGTATCTACATAAGGTCTGTTGCACGTCAGCTTTCCGTGTTTCCTACTGCTTTGAACCAACAATATCATCGATTGTCTTGAATGCATCGATATGTACTATTTCATTCAATTCGCTTAGCTACTGCATTGCTAATTCGCTGCTTTTTTAATGAATTTTTTGATAATTTGAATATTGCTTGCACTTTGACACTTAGAATGGCTGCATCTGATAAGTGACATGCTTAGTAATAATGAAACACGAACAACTTAATTATGATTTGTTAACAGCATTTCACTTTCAGTCACATTATTAAGCAACTCAAAGTTGAATGAAGTCTGCAAAAAAGTTGCATTACGTAATATGCTTTTAAGATATTATGTCAATCAGAGAAAATTATTTTAAAATAATACGTTTTTTTAAAGACCGCAGAATATACTTCGATTTTTTGCATTGTTTAGAGAAAGTTCTGATTTTTAACATATTTTGCGATTTTTGGCATATAACATAGGGAGATTTTTCCTAGTCCCCTCCTTCTACATCCTCGATAATTCACAATCCCAAGTATATTCACCTTTTTTGTTCCATCGGAGCATTTTTCCTTGCTAGTTACGAATATAACTCAAAGTTTGGTGCAGTTGTGTAAGGCTTCCATTGCTGAATAAGTTAAGCACTAGAGTAATACAATAGAACGGTTTTTCAAAAATGTTCTAAGTAACATAGGGAGTACGAATCTTAAATTACACTGAGTGGTTGTATGTAGTTCACACTGCAGATGATCTGTAATTAAACAGCGTTGCCGAGGGTCGAATCTTCTAAATGATGTCCGTAAGATCAAGATTTTTCCATGAAATCAGGATGACGGACGTGACTGCGAATTTTCTTAATACCTACTAATTGTGAAAAGTTTACACTAAAGATTAGATTAAGATCTTGGAATTCAGTTGCAAAGCGTAATAATTTTGGATACTGCGACTTAGCTTCCAAAGTTGCAATTTATTAAATTTGATGAAATCTCTTATCAATCGGAAGTCTAATGACATTTACGACTGCGAAACAAATTTGACATGATGATGTCCTAAAAGCTTACAGCCAACACGTGGTGCAAGTCACCGCTTCGTCATCATCGATATTATCGATTTTCTTGTAAACCCAATTAATGTAATTCGGTAAAAAAGCCGAGTACGAATAATAATAGTTTACTCTTCGACCAAATCTTAATTTATTGATCATTCGACCATTTATTACGCCTATCAGCAATGATAATGTGTCTTCATTCTCTTTGCACACATATCCGCCGCCAGAATCAGCCTAAAATTAATTTATATAAATATCGTAGTAGTGCGCTTGCGCGTACATACTTGGGTATCTTGAGACACTTAACCATACGTGGACAGCGGCCAAATCCTAGGGGGTGTCCGATGGGGCGAAATTGTCAAAAATAGCACCAACAATTTCAATGCTGTTGGTATATCGATTTCTGAGGAATACGCCAGATTCTCGAATGGGGGTTGATCCTGATTTTTCTACCAGTATGGTGTGCACGGCACCTATCTGGGAGGTGCGCTCTTTTTAAAAGATAGATGATCGAAAATTAGTCACCCTTTTTAAAATGATTTTACACTTATGGCGAATCTAGTAACGAGCGTCTTAAATTTGACACAAAAAACATAAATCTTTATATACTGATTGCGGAGGGGCCTATTTCGTTAAATGCTAACCTTGACTTGCGGATTACAGGACCTAACTCTTAATTTCTTTACACTTATTTGCTGAAGCCATCGAGAAAATTTTTAATAATCATCTAACCAGTAAGACAAATGTTGAATTTTGATATTTTTTATTTAACCGCCTGTAAACAAATCACTATAAGTGCTTGAAGCAATCTTATGCATCGAAATTGCAGAGAAAGGAGTTCTACAAATTTTTTTGTTTTTTGAAATGTGCACTTGATTTTTTAGATACAGTGCCTTATAAGCGAAAAATTTATTGCAAAATACAATTTATTTTGAAACTTTCTCAACTTAGTAGACGCAACGTAAAAATCGTACTGAAAATGTGACACAATCAAAGCGTTACACACTCAATTTCATTCCATTTTTATTGACGTATTGATAGGATAGTAAAATTTCATAAAAAAACAATTTTTTAAATATCCTCTTCATTACTAAAATTGCGAACTAGATTTTAAATTTACTTTACAGTCAGCGGCTGCTAACCACACGTAGGGGTTGGAGGGGGAAGGGGGTTTCGTGGGGGAATGCAACTCCCAGAAGTTGAATACCCCCCAGAAATCAATATAATTTCCCACAGAATTCAATTTTTGAGAATTTTTTTTTGTTTTTCTAGCGATTTTTTGATGCCATTGGATAGTGCTCGATGAGAAAAGTCGAAAAATAGTGTTGTTTAGCCATACGACCACTTTTAAGACCATTTTTTCACCTTTGAAAATTTTTTCAGCTCCCCTACAGAAATTTTTCACCCACCCTCTCCTTCCAGAATTTCGGTGCTGCCCACCTATGCTGCTAACCACAAATAGGCATAGGGAAGGTCTAAGGAACATACACCCTGCAGAAATAAAAAACAACCACCATGTTGTTGTGGACCCCTCCAGAATTATTTTTTTGGTTACATTTTTGACAAATTTGGGCAAATTTAGGCGATCCCCAGAATTTTTCACTGCCCATGCTGACCTGCAGTAAGATTGACGGCGATTGTCCATATTTTCATTCCTTATTAAACGAGTCGATATTGCCTGATAAAATTATTTCGTATAGACTTAGAGGATATTTAATTTTTTACAAAGTATATCTGAATCGGTGCGCTCGGTCGCGATTTACAGTACGCTGAGTATAATGAATTGGTTGCAATAAATCACATTCTCTACTACCAACATTCTATGCTCATTACATGTAATGTGCAAATTATCCTTAAAATGTGCCTTTTCATTAAGACATCGACTTTTATTATTAACTTTATATTATCATTTATATTTTTATTTTGATTGTATATATATTTATTTTTATTTATTATATATAATTCTGAACATTAATTACTATTTATTTGTAAGAGTACAGAGCTTAAATGGAGAATATATATATAGCTTCACAGTTTCGCTGAAGAATATTTTTTATGTAGAGTTGCGAATCTGACTTTAAACATTTTTTTTACTCTAAGGTTGTTGACTCGTAATGTGGTATATTTTCATAAGTTCGCATAATTCTTCTTAAGGTACAGTATGCCTAGTATAGAGAACGGAGTGCGATAAAGCACGTTTTCCACAAGCCAGCTTTTCCGCTTTACGCTGCAAAGAATAATTATGCTGAAAATTTGTCTAATCACATTAAATTTTATGGCAAATTGTGATAAATCCTCTGTTGTAAAATATCAGTAGCTTCGGAAAATAAAGCAGTATTTAGCAATGCAGTGGTTCGCATACATACACGTTAAGGATCGTGAGAGAGAGAGAGAGACTCCCTAGACGGTTTTTTGAACGCAAATTTGTGAACCCTGAACTTCACCCAGAATGCGGTAGCGGTTATGTATGACTGACAGGCGCATATGACCACAGGCCTCTGGTATACGAAAATGTTTACCTGGCTGGAAACCCTTGTAGTCCATGTTAGTTGATGTTTCGCGTATTGTTAAATCGGTATTATAGCTTAGTTTTGCTCCTGATTTAATGCATTTCATCCGGTCGGGTCTATGAGACAGCTGGTTAAGCAGGAAAGGAAAGCGATCTACGAGTAAGAATAACGCCGTTAATTAATCCTATGTGAGATTGCGCTTAACCTCCACATTTATACAGAAGCGAGTAGATAACTCATTGAGGTATGTCCATTTATAATAAATCTAAGTTGTCGCAGAAGAAAGCGAACGCCAGGGTGGCCATCAATCAACCTTTTAGAAACCGGAAAAGACTCAGTAATATTTTGAGGAATTGGGAAAAAATATGGAAAAAATCTGGTAATTACTCTATTAACATAAAGCTTCTTTACAAAAAACAGGCAAGGATTGCTGAAATAGAAATGCAAAAATATTAAAAATTTTTGGCGCTTCGTGCCGGTAAGTACATTGCCGTTTTTATCATTATATATGTGGCTACAATATTGATTCTGCAACAGGCCTATGGGATTCTGGATTTTAGGCTATGTTTTATCTAAGGGCTGTAGAGAATAAATCCTCGTGAAACAAGTTCAATTTTCAGTCACTTCACAGTAAAAGGATTAAATTGAGTCACATGACAATTTTCAAAAGCAACATTGATTCTTAAACAAACTATTTGCTATCATGAAAACATTAGTAAGCAATAAATATAATTAGCGAAAATGCGGCAACCGTTTTTGCCAAAATTGATTAGCCAACCTAATAACTGTATGCTGCAATGGGTGCCAAGCTCTTGTCATTTTTCAGATATATGGTTAAAATTATATTGTGTCATTTCAAAAAATTTTCAATTTTTTTGTCTTTGCTACACAAGATTGTGTTTTGAACGATTAAGAATTATAAAATTTTCTGGTGATTTGAGCCTACTTAATTTTCTGGATTATCTTAGGTTTGAATAGCTAAAAAAGGTATTATAAATGATAAAAATGTCATAATTTTCCGACGTTTTGAGGCATAGTCATAAAATCCTTGACAGTAGAATTATTGGGATTTTCCAACTCCTATTTTAGTAGTCATACAACTTGTTACGTAACGTAAATAATCCGCGCATTACAATTCGAATATAATTTTTTAAAAATTGTCATCTTATCCAAGCAGTGGCAAATATCTTGCTGCTCCTTTTAAGATTTCCATTTTGGTCTATGTTCATGTAATCTTCAATTGTTTTGGCGGCAATTCAACATTTTTTGCTTATCTTTCCGGAACAGACTGAAAAACTTTATTATTATTTCTATATTTATAGCCTTTTTAGTCTGATCCCGCTTTTGATATGCTAGAGTCAATAATTGTACGATCCCGAACTTCTTTGAAATTTCGTTTGATTTACATTAATTAATTGTTTCTGTTTTAGATGAAGCAGCACTGATTGTGTCAGCAACGAGCTCACACTGTCGAAAGCTAATGTCACTCTCCATTCTTAACAAACATATATTTCAAATTTAGTGAGCTTTTATATTTTACATGATTTTTACTGATGCATAGGTGTGCATAGTCAATTGTACAGAACGATTTTACAGCAAAGAACGATGATATCGCATTGAAAACCATCGTTATTCGAGCATTGTTGGATAATACACAGACTGCGTTCTGAACTTCAGCAAACATATCTACATAGCCTTTTTGAAATATCAAAACAGAAAAAATTTGGCAATAAATCCATTTAAGCAAGGGGCTACCCTCCCCGTGCCCATGTATATACTAATGTGTAGACACTTCTGCGGCTGTCTTCTCTTACATGTATGACGATTTTTATGGACGTTAAATCATTGTGCGAATGTCTGAAAATTTCCAAAACTTTTTGGTATCTTCGCGCTTCTTATTTAGTAATTGTTCTGTATGTATTTATAACGGCAAACATTCAGTTTGAAGAGCAAAAACACCAAAAAACTTAGCAAAGAGTGTCGCTTATATGTTATTTATTGCCTACTGTATAGGCAAACCCTTTTTATTATCTAAGTAAAGCCTCCAACAGTAAGCTTAACATCGTGAATCGACTGCGAGATCGTATTGTTTCATGGTTATTGTTTTTGGTAATTTAGTAACACGCACTATTTATCCCTTGGTCTCAACTTAATCTCGACAAATACTCATAGTGAATATGTATCTTTTGTCTGCAATTCTTGCAAAGTTTGACAATTTTCTCTGTTGATATGTCTTCAGCACTACGTTTTTAGTCTATTCTCGGCAAAGATTTTCTTAGGTATGATATACAAGGACTTTCGGCGACCATCTTTACAAGTGTGCGAAGATTTTATAGACGACAAAATAACTGTTATAAAAGTCTACTTCAAAATATTCGCAGCTTCGCGTCGAATACATCTTTAGAGTAACATAATTAGCATTCTAAAAAGAGAAATGTCAAATTTTTTTAACGCCTGCGCCGCACTTTTTTAATTTTATTTTTTACTTTTTTTGTTGTCAGAAAATAACAAATTAGCAAACATATGCTGCTGTATGCCAAAAACTCTTGTTTTACCACACTTTTTAGGTGCATACCGCACCATAGAATTAAAACTTTGCAAGGTAAAAAATGTACTATGACTTTGGGGTCCCTCCTTGTACATTAACAAAACAACATCGTGCAAACAACACTGCTCCACACTAGCTTTGAAATTGAGTGTAAGGTGATCAAAATTACTATATGTTTTGGCAGTTCTGTGCAGCAAAAGCTTCTTAACATACTTATCAATAAAAAACCCGGAAATTTTTGCTTCAAAATAATGAAGATATCCCAAAATTTTGGCGCTGATTGCTAAATTTTTGTGTATTTATTATTGCCAGAATCCTAGAAATTGTCTCAAACTACACTACGCTATTAGGCATCGAGAAACCCAGTTGTACTACAGATAAGTGCGAAACGCGCTAGCAGCCTTATATACTACAACGTGCTCAAGCCATTTCTCTCTTCTTTTTGAGTTCAAAAGTTTGAATCAGCCTAAATCAGCTGGTGCTTCATACAAAATTAGTAATTTGCAAAGACTGATCGCGACTTTGAAGTGCTTCATTGAATTAATGTTTGAATTTGAATTAATTATTTTATTGTAATTGCTTAATTAATCAATTAGACTGATCTATCAATACATTAATTAATTGACTAGACTGACGGTACCCGTTGTGAACCCATATCCGCAAACGTGACAAATTGACGAATTCAGAAAATCGTCGTATTTTGGCCCAGAATGCGGTGCAGGCATATTGGCAAAATGTACATACTGAACGTCACTGCTTCAGTGAATTCAATCGGAGCAACGTCATACATTTCGGGCTTACTGCCAAATTTAATGGGCCACAATATTCTCAAAGCTTTCCTCGTGATTTCATGCAGGAGTGAATACTGTCCGGTCTTGGATGCCAAAAAAATGAACAGCAGTAATTTTGTAGTGTAGGCGGTCTGAAAAGAAAAATTGTTGCGGTGCAGAAGAAAATAATGGATGGCTTAAAAACATCTATCAGTTTTAAATTAATAACTTTCGATGACTAATGATTTCAGCCTTGAAGGGTTTTGCGATGTCACAAAATATATTGGTCAAAAAGGAATCTTACAGAATTTCAACCTGAAGTTGGTTGAAAAGACAAAGTAGTGGAGAGTAGTTCCTTTCGGTTGAATCACCATTTTGTTGTATATTTGTGTTTTACCTAATTTCGTGTTATTATCATTACCAAAATATCGCTTCAAATTGAAAATGCCCTAAAATGTTCCAAAAGTGATAGTCCACACAAAATTAAGAGAATTATTCAAGTCAAAAAAGCTGAATTCAATAACGATGGAATCATTACTTACATTTGCTTCAAAACGAATTCATCAACAACATAATCAGAATCAGTATTTCAAATAGAACTGAAATATAAAAAAAGTTAAAATAATAATTTAAAGTATAAAATCAAAAATGTTAAATAGAATTAGTGAAGACAACGTTATAACATAGGCTAACACTATAGTATATACAATGGTTAAACGTAGGTGAGAGGGTGGGGGCTCGCTCCCTTGGATAGGGGTCAGGGAGCAAATTGTTAAGGATGAGGCAGCGTTTTTAACATATACAGTGC